>VWYI01037814.1:1842-13462 GCA_013399455.1 Anthoscopus minutus | reverse complement strand
CACACACACACACACACATATATATATCTCTTGGTTCAGTTCTTCTTAATAATCTTCATTTTGTGTTATCCCTCTGCTTCTTTGCTTTATCCAGCTAGGCAAAGCTTCAAGGAAAAAAAGGAGTAGGTATCCCTGCAATATCTTTCCATAGGCCTTTTCTCAGATGTTAGCTAAATGGTTTCAGGTCCTACTTCACACCTGATTACAGAAATTATTTCCCTTGATAAAATTGTACAAAAAATCATCCTTTATTCTGATGGTTCATTTTCCAAAGCATTTCCAGCTCACATGCAGCTCGTATATCAGGGCTGAAGAAAGGGAGAGGAAGGAACTGTAGATAGGTACCAATACACAAATGTAAGGAAAAACCTTTATTCCATTTGTGCAAAGATTAAGCATAACTCAATAATCTTAATTCTGTACAGTCTCTAGCAACAAAAACAGCTGAATGGCTTCTTTTCAAACTCCTTATATTTTAACTGTGTACTTACTTCCAGAGGCATTATCAGTATTAAATACTGGTTTTACTAGCAAACTAACCCAGCAAGGTAGCACTTTACTTCTTTCACCTGGCAATAGACTCAGGCTCAGTTCCCTCACTGGCAGGATTTCAGGAGAAATATTTGCATGTAGGCAGAAACTACATTTTAAGCTTGCATTACTATTCATCTTCAAATAAAGCATCTAAGCACAGGAATCAGCCTTCAATCCTCCACTTAGACAAAATTCCCCAACGTGCGTCACACAGAGGTTTTTAAGTCTTTGGAAAATCAGTGTTAAAGACATAGACCTTAAACAGATCTCAAATGTAAAAAAAGAAGGACATATGTATTGTCAAACACAGGACTTTTGGAAAGTTTTATAGACAAAATAGCTTACTGATGAAGAGATGCCCAAAACAATCCCATGAATAGCTGAAATCTCTGTGTCAGTGCAGGGCACGATTTTGCAAACCTTCATTCAGTCATTTATTCCCTATCCTTCAGCTGTGATAATTCTGAAAAGGATTGAATTCACATGGTATTGAATAGTTCTCTGTCCTATGGAAATGTCTGTGGGTTATCTGAAGCAATACAATTACAGTCATTGAAATGAGGAAACAACTTTGTGGTTCTTTTTACATAAATGAACTTTAACTGTAAAACATCCATTGCATTTTTTGTTGTCACTGGAGAAGAGAAAATCAACTTTTACAAATGCTTGTTCTAAACCAAGACCCAACTGCTGCTGGTTTTAGTTTCATTTTCCCTAAATAAAAAAATCTGAGATGGATCCCCACTGACTTTACCAACAAGGGATAAAAGGTACAAAATCAGTCATATATGCTTTGCTTTAGTTTTATTGCAGAAATCCATCCTGATGACTTTTTTTTAACATATATGAAAATCTGAATTCTATTCAAGGATTTATATATCTTTCTTGCTTATATTTTCCTCAGAGGTCCAAAATTACCCTGGTAAGCCCTCGTGCTGGCTGGTCAAAGAAGGATATATTCTAGTTGTTGCATTGATACCCCACCTGCAGTAAAGTGGCAGTCACTCAGGAGCAGGTGATTAAGAACTGATCAAAAAGTAGAATCCAGGAAATAAATGCACTAGTGGTAATTTTTTTTAATGTCAAATCATTGAAAATCAATGGAGACAAGTTGGCTTAGCAACAGCTTTCAGAGCCTCGCTCTTTATGAATAGTAAAAATATTTAGCAGTAAACAATAAAAGCTATTCAAAGTTTTCAGGAGGTTAAATCATTAGCTGAATAGCAATTGCCAACAAATAAAGATTTAAATTGCACCTGTAATCAGGTCAGGTTTTTGGGGACAGCCAAAATAAGAATACAAGCCAAAAGAAAAGAGAATATTCAAAAATAAGAACATCCATAGCAATTTATCACTTGCTGCTCCTTCAGATAGTGGAGCCAGAGGAGCAAGTATTTACAGTTTGTTTGCTAGCTCCGAATGTGCTGGTGAAGTTAAAGACAAACCAAGAGAGAAATCTTGAATATAAATTCTTTGTTGTGACCTATAAAATACAACTGATTGTTCTTTGATATTTTCAGTAGTGGAATGATTCAGATCACTTTTTGTAGGCTGAGGCATCGAACAGAGAAAATGCGAAGATGACTTCTTGTGAAAAGCAATCTTCTCTTTCCACTGAAGTAGAAAAACTAGAGTTTTTGGGAACATTTTATTTAAATTCGCCTTTAAAAGAAGGTAGTTTTTTATTGCAACATAGTTTGCACATATTTGTTTTATGTAGTATACACTCATGTTTGTTAGCTTTACACATCCGAAAAGCTGTGATTCAGAGCTAATAAGGATAAACCGTCTGCTTTTGATTAACACTGTTTTTTATGAAGAAATATTTCAAATCCAAGCAGTTATCTTCACCATATGACTTATCACATGTCTTTGTGCTGCCCTTGCCCTGACAATAAAGGTCATCATAGAGACAAAGAAATGAGAACTAAAAGATAACCCAAAATCCAGTGCTCCTCCCTTTTCTGTAACCCAGAAGAGTAGAATGCCCTCAGTCCTACTCAAAATCAGCTCTCTTAATTTAATAATATGTAAGTGCTGACAATAATTTGGTTTATTAGACAAAGTGCTTTTATGTGAAATGTTAGTCAGAAAGGAGTTTCCAGCTGTAAAGGACACCAACAGAGCTGGGACTATCACTAAAGCCTCAGAAAATCTCAAGCCAGTGCTCTGTGACACTACAGTGCTCCTTATGCTGGTTTGTCAGCAGGACGTAAAATCTATTGAAAATCAAACCTTCAGACTTCTCTTTTGTTCAGCCTATACCTCAACAAATGCAAAGGCAATCAGACAAGGAAATTGTGGTGTTCTGGGATGGGATTATCTATCTCCTTTCTTACTACAGTAGCCTCATTTTGGGTAGGAGGTTCTCTTGGAAATAGATGAAATTGATTGATACTTTTCAAAGTGTCATTTTATGGGGCTCTCATTACACTTCTGCCAGTTTTCTTCCAGGCATTTAGAAACTGAGTGATTGTTTCTAACATCATTTTTTCCCTCAGCCAAATCTGACTTAGTTTGCCAGGCAGCAAAGGAAGCAGCATGTTACCAGCTCTCAGGTCATGCTATACACACATTTGTATCTGTAATACTTGCTAGATCTTAAGGGCAAAACCCTGTTCTCCTGTCTGCAATGCAGTGTTTTAGCTGCAGTGCAGAATCATTTATATCTGTGCTCTCTGCCCAAGTCTCAGGGAGGTCAGCTGTGATTTTGTGAACATCCCTCTGCAATTTCTTTCCACATTTTAGTGTCTCTTGCACAATCAGTGTGATTAGAGGGTGTGTGTGGCCTTTCTGTCTGTGCTGGCTTGTTGCTGACCTGATGGCTCTGGGCCCTGACTCCTTCATGCCCACTCATTGCTGACCCTCCCGACACTCTCCCAGCCTGAGTGGGTGCAAGGGTGACCTGTGGTCTCTGACTTCCCCATCTCAGTAAGTTGTGGATATCAAATAATTCATGTTTTATTCTCTGATATGCCTTTGGTTCCCTCTCTATAACTAAGCCATGTGAGGCCAGAAATGAGCTTTCCTCCTAACAGCTGGGGCAGTGCTGCACAGGTACAGGGTTACTTCATTTTTTACCTGTAATGTTGAGGAGTGCAGGGACAGCAGGGACCTCGATGGAAATTGTTAGAAGAGCAGTGACAGCTTACCTCCTTGTGATATGGTGCTTTCACATAATCTGTACATAAAAAAAGTGATCTTTTTGTGTGTTTTCTCACTTTGATTTCTTCCCTTTCTTCTGTAAGAAAATGGAAGTGTAAACCTATGCCTAAAATGGTGGAAGACAGCTTTTCCTTAATCGGAGTCCTAGCAAACATCAGCCATTTTTCCCCAAGTGTAAACAGACACGGTGAGGCAGGGATGCTGGTTTTTCCTCTGCTCACTTTCTTAACTTTTTTCCAAAAGGTCACTCGGATGAGGAGTCCCTCTCTGCACGTGGACCTGCAGGAGGCCTGTTTATTACTTGGCTTGATGTTTGACCTGACCATTGATGCACATAATTGAAAAGCAGTGTCTAAAGTGCAGAAGGGATCTATTAATAAAACTGTGCCTTTTCAAGACACATTTGTACAACTCAGATACAGACATACATAGATATATGTACACAGGCACATTAGACATAGATAAATATCTGTACACGGGCACAAAGAGTGAGAATCCTTTTGCAATCCATTCCAATCACTGCTGCTCAATAAAAGAAGCACGACTCTCCCCCTCCAGGCAGTTTTGGTATATGCCTGTGAAAGATGGCTACACAGTACTTTATTTAAGTACTAGAATTGCTAGAAAAAGTGCAATAGTGGGGAATCAGAGTCAAAGAGATTTCTTCCATGAGCAAGCTGGACCAGAGCTAAATGCTGCATTGCACCAACTAAAAGACAGTGCCTTCCTTCTGCCTGAATTTACCCTGTGCTTCACCACTTCAGACAAGGAAAGAGAGGTTGCAAACATCTAGGATTATAGCCATCACTTATTCTTGTGTTTTAGTGCTGTGTGCACAGTGCAGTTTCATCACCTTAAAAGACTGGTGATCCAAAAAATGGAAAAACTGCACCCATATATCAACCAACTTTTAAAAGGCTTATTTTATCCATGACATCAGCACTGCTTTAATAAAACTTAACAAATGTCAGGTATTTTCTGATATATCATGCTCCCTGAAGTGAGCTTTGTGATCAAATGTTTTGCTAAAAATCTCACTGGCAGCATAAGTTTTTATTAAATTCATCTCTAAAACTGAACTAATCAATTTTTTGTAAATACTCAGATATACAGGATGTTTCAATCACTGGAAATTGATCACTGAAGCTATATAGTATTGTTTCTTTTTCATGCCTGGTAAAAATGCATCTAATATTGGAATGAATTGCTGGTTTTGCAATTTTTAAAGTTTTCCTCGGCACTCAGTCATGGATGCTAGGAAATCAGGTCCTGTAAATGCTGATTTCAACAGAGTATGACTGCATGAGAACATAAACATAACATATAAAAAATAGTGGGAGCCCAGACACAAAGCTCATTGTGAAATGACTTCAGCTCATTTTGCAGAAAGCTTTCTAAAGCATTTAGAAAAATCTGTAATCAAAAACTTGAGCCTGTAGTTTGCACATGGTGCAGTAAGAGTGATCTATTTAGTGAAAAATCCCAGAAAATATATTACAAAGAGACTTTTTATTAATATCAACAAAGAGAGAAGAAAATTCTGCAGAATTCCACCAAAATGTTCAAAACAAAACCAAAAGAACATGAGCGGAGAGCACCCTCTTCTGATCATTATTTTGTTCTTCAAGTTCTAGGTAAAATATCTTCGGCATATGTTGTAAAATTCCAGTGATCTGCTCTTTATCAGAATCACAAATAGAGAATATGCTTGGGAGATGAATGCAATAAATTTGTTTCAGCTACACATTTATATTTTTAATTTAGTTGCTCTTTTTTTTTCCTTGTGCAAACATTAAGCCATCTCTTCCAGTAACTCTGCCCCTTCGTATGTTCCAGATTGGTTTCCATGAGACCACCCAGGGCCAGAGGTGCAAGGGACAGGCTGATTTTTTTGTTTAATTCATGCCACTGAGAGATATTTAAATTCAGGTTAAAAAAAAAATCATCTGATTCGAAAAGAGTGTGCTTACAAGGATTTATAAAGATGAAAGAAGGAGCAGAGGATACGGGGAGAGTAAAAGCAAGAGGAATATTAGGAATATAAATATATTTCTATAACTATACCAACATTGTTTTTACAGTATTCTCACAGGAAGAAGTTGAAGATGTAAATTTTAAATCCCACTGTAATTTAGAGGAAAAAGAAGAAAAGACAGCAGTGCCTCTAACCTTGTACCTCACTTTCAGTCTCTGAGGACTGGAGAAGTAACTCATGAATATTAGAGCTAATGAAGCTTGATTTTCTCCAGATTTTTGGTTCAGTGTTGATTGACTCTCCTGTCTGGAAGATGTAAATTGTGACTGAAGCTTGTTCTGCATTTGAGACATTTCAATGTGCCCTCTTCAGTGTGTATTCTCTGGGATTTAAAAAGACTCCAGCTCATGCTGTAGTATTTTTCTCAGTGGGTACTGCTCAGGTGTCTCTCTGATCTGGACATCTATTTACAGAAATCTGGTAAGAACATCTTGTCTCTGAGATTTCTGTTCCTTTATCATATATCATAAAAATACAACAATGGGTTCAAAAAATTAGCATGGACTAGTGGGCAGATATGTATTGAAACTTCTGATTAATTCTCTGAAGATTTTCGCTAGAGAACCCTTGATAGGCAGAGGTGTGGAGAGTGGTTCCCCTTTCTGTAGGGTGTGTTTTGAATCAGAAGTGAAGCCCAAAGAGGCAAAGGGAGTGATCAGCCATGCCAAGAGTCCCCTGCAGTGCAGATGAAGCATTTCAGGGTGAGTGATCCCATCTCTCAGCAGGAGAGGCTGCTGGACCAGCACACACTCCCAGCACCACACAGATTGGAAACCAATGGAAATGAAATTGGAAGATACAGGCAAAATCCTATTAAGTGATAAAGAAACTGGGTTGGATAGAGACAGCACAGAGATAAGAAGGTCATGAAAACTAACAGAGCGATTTGGATCTGAGAAAGTGGATGCACGATTAACCAGATGCACTCAGCCTCACTGGATTGCCAGATGAGGCTTGTCCTTGTCAAAATACAATAAATTGGCCTCTTCAGCTTTCTCCACATTTAAGGTTCTGGCACGAACCACTTTAGACAAACATAGATTGATGGCTGAAGTAAACACAGGAATGACACAGGACCAGGATGATGCTGAAATATCATTAAAATTGATGATTTGGGCTTGTTCGTCTGTCATCTTTAGTACAGCACAGCAGTGCACCTGGAGACCTGGCATTATCACAGAACAATGCAGAGCTGTCTGGGAAGGGAAATGCTAGAACTGGAAGAAAGGCATATGCAGAGATGCAGAAACAGCTTTTGATCCTGCTGGTAAAGAGCTGTGTTGTAATTCCAGGTGTCTGACAAGAATGAAATCCAGCTCAGGCCACTGCGTGCACTCACACAAACAGTAACCTACAGCTGGGATGTGGAAACAGAGGCTCAGGCACTGCCCAAGTCTTCTTAAAAGGTAACATGTGGCAACCCAAGGCAAATGCAGCTTTGAGTTACTGGCCCAGAAGTGGTAACTTTGAAAATGGGAATTTAGTTTATTAGGGTAGAATTAAAGGAATTGGCTGTTCTTCCTTTTGGTTTTGTACAGAATCATAGAACAGCTTCTTATGAAGGAGGCCTTAAAGGTGATAGAATATATTCAGTTGGAGCAGCATAGTAGGAATGATCAGCCAAAGAAAATCTTTACCATTACCCAGCAGCTGTAATGTGCTGGTGAGGACAGTAACAGAATGAGGAATTTGCATTTTTGAGTTTGGCCATTTGTAACACCTGAAATAAGAACAGCATATGTAAGATTATGTGGGTTTGAAATGGTGCAGGGTCAGCTATGTAGCTGGCATCCCTAAGGGGTCCTGTATGGAAATTATGGAAGTCTCCAGAGTTATCAGTTCTTATTATCAGGCTTCACAAGATGTGGACCAGCACTACATGAAAAGGTTGCTCTGTAGAATTAAAATTATCCTGGGGCATAGAAAACCTTAGACTTCAAAGTTTCTAGTTATTTGCACATCATACTTTATTTTTTTTCTTTTAATGAAAAAAATTACAAGGCTCTCAGAATCTTTCATTATGAAAGAACCTCAGAAAGTAATGATACTTGAGCACAATTATTATACAAAGATGATAAAGGGGAAAGATAAAATAATGCTCAATATCTCAATATCTTAGCTTCCATGTAAAGAAACAGAGAAAAAGGCTGGATATATATTTACCAAGTTAAAAATTTCTTCAGACTTAATTTAATAAATTATTATTTTGAGATCAACACTATCAGTTCTGTTCTCCAAAATGCACTTACAGGTTATCAAGGTGTGCTGGTTTTGCTAGGTAAGCAAGGATTGGATTGAATCTTGCAGCCAACTCATATATTGAGCATAGGGTAGTAGCTTTTGCTATAGATCTTTTCTTCACAAGCATGGAAAATACCACCACAAAAAAGAGGGAAAAAACCCACAAAAATGACAGTTGTATTCATTAAATATCATCCAAAATATATTGCTGTGAATGGAAAGCACTTTGATTAGGACTGGCTTAGCAACATGCACAGCATAGTCTGGCATATGAGTCTGATGGATCGGCATTCAAATGCATGTAATGAACAGATGGTTCCTGTAGAAAAGAGTACTGTGGTGGTTTTGGTCACCTTGCACTGGCACCCATTCAAAGCAGGTGCTTGATAAACCAAAACTGGAAGTGGACCAAAATGAACTGTTTTCTAATAAAACTGGGATATTGAAAAGGAGGAGACAATCCCTTCTTGTCTCTTTTTAAGCATGTATGAGTGCGTGCAATGCAAGCTTTGCCCAGTGACAAATCTCACATGTTTGTTACTGTTTCTGAGATGTGACATCAATAACTTTAACATGAAGACTAGGGGCACTGACAAGCTGAGCATGTCAATATGTAATTCAGATTTGAACTCCATTTTATACTCACATGTTAATTTTTTCTAATTTTCTAATTGTACCAGCTTGTTCTGTGTCCAAAGCGGCCAAGCCCCAGCTAGAACCAAAGCTGCTGGTCTGAATGCATTCCTGATCTGATTTTAAAGTAGAAAGATTAAATTCCTTGCCTTTAAGATAAATCAAATAAACCTGTTATCAAACCCTTTCACTATCTAGGTTCCAAAATTACCTGCTACAGCAAGGAAAGCAACAGTAGTAGAGATATTTGTGTGTTTTTACAGATAAAGTTATCCAGTGGTTAAATCTGGATTAAACTTCAGAGCAGAATTTCAAAATTAATCAAGGTCATGGTTTGTGCACACATGTGATGGTGCTAAAATCTTCTGGGGTTTCTTGTCTTCTGAAGTTTTGTCTGTGTTTGATCTAGAATAGGAAAATAGCGTCCATTCCAATTTGGAAAGAAACCCAGAACCCAAATTATCCGAGTGAACTCACATCATGAGACTGAAATGCCCCCAAATATCCTCTTATCCTTCTCTCTCTGAGGATGGAAAATTTGACAGTCAGATGGGACTGGGGAAGAAAGATGTCTCCAGATGGAAAACGATGAAAAGCTGAATTTGGCAATATTATTAAAGTGGACCCTTGGTTTTAATTATAAAGTTGTAGAACAAGTGATGGCAAATCCATTACCGATTTTGAAGTTATGTCCAGCTTAGCTGCTTTAAGCACAGTCAAGCATCCACTACTCTACAAGAAGAATCCACTCCAGTTTTTCAGCTCTCAGGCTGAGATGCTTGTTCTTGCAGTGACCTGTTAATCTGCCCAGAAGACTCTCACAGCTCATCTTCCCACCTTTTCAACCAGCCCTCTCTCAAGGGAAATTTTCTTGATTGAAACTGGCTTTAAAAATTATCTTCATCTTTGTGGCAACTGTTAGCAGTATCCCAGTGAATTACCTGGGAACATTTATTTAGGATTCATAAATATTTATAGGGAAACTGTTAATAGAGTCACTATTCTGCCTGCCTTGAAATATTGAGCTGTTGTAATGCTTTGATTTGAAACATCATAACCTGCAAGAGAAAACCTTGACAGGATAGAAAATTCAGGCTTAAAACACAAGGTATTGCAGTCATGAGGTTACTTTGTGGACTGGCAGAATATGTTTGATTTCAGTGGCTAAAGTGGTGGAAACAACAATCAGGGTTTGATAAGCCTGAACTTCATTGTGAAAAATAGTGCACTGGACAATGCTGTCCTGCCTGACTTTAATTAATCTGTCACTACAAACATGACCTAGTTACCACGGCACAAATGTCACCTTGTAATAGCTTTTCCCTAGAGTCCTCCTTAACTAGCATTTGCCATTTGCATTTGCTCCTTCAGCGATGAAGAGCAGTTAATGAGCTCCATCTACTGCTGCATGGAGTGAATTGTACCAGCAGCACCAGTGCCTCACCTCCTCCCTGTTGGAACCCCAGGCACAGAAAATGTTCTTTTATCTGTGCTGACAGGTTCAGACACACAAGAGAACACTGGGTTTAATCCAAGACCATGAAGAAAGCTTCTAAAAACTGAGTGGAGGATCTGGAAATGTTAATGTGTGAATTAGATAGAATTATGTTAAGTGACTGGGTGAAAAACACAGTTTAGAATTTGAGATACAGTAGTGAATGGAGGGCAAGATGGATGATTTAGAGCAGTGTCCCTTTCTTCTTCTTCACCTCCTTCTTCATGGGTTGCGGGTAATACTGAGTGATTGGGTGGAAAAGTCCGCAGTGCAGAACACGGGTGTCTCGTTATTGGGTTAAAAGTAAAAATAAATTAGTTGGCATTTTGTAACAGGGTAGTTTATGCTTAAAAGGCCTTGGAGAGAGATACCTGGGTGGCCATTTTTAGTTAGCTTAGTGTGTAGAGGAGCTCGCTGTCTGTAAGAATGTAATATGGATAAAGAAAAATAAACAGGTCTGAACTCAAAAACTCTCTTCTCTTCAATCCTGGTCCTGGGTGAAAAGAACTCCAACAAACTGAGGCACTTTTTACAAATTAGCGCACATTTACAAGTGGAACCCCTTTACACCTCCTCAGGCTGCACTCAGGTGTTCCAGGTGCTCTGCTGCACCATGCCACTGGCAAGGGCTCTTATTCACCTCTTTGTAGTTCTTGTTCTGTTCTTCTGTCATCAGCTTTACTGTGTGTGGGTTTTCTTTAATCTATAATCTTTTAGGTAATTTCATTTTGAATTACAGGGTGACAACCTTGTAGAGGTGGGGCATCTTTTTTTTTTTAATATATTTTCCCATGCAAAAAGGCATAACAATTCTCTTAAAATAATTAGTACAAAAAACCTAAGAGGCTTACAAAGCAGGAAAGTTTATTTAAGTTACTGTTGTACTCTTAATAAACAAGACCACTGTGCTGGAAATGGGAATTCAGTTCAACAGATGGATCCCCTTCTCTTATGCTTTCCATACGTGTTGACTGGAGTATTCAGATAGGATATTTAGTTGTTCTTGTCTTAAAATAAATCATCTGATAGTGACTTAAAATACCTTCTCTAGATTATGAAACAGGCTAACGAATACCTGTTCTAAAATATCACCTTCCTTAGTATTTCCCTCTTGATATAGGTGAAATCTTTCAAATACTCTCAAAGTATCACAACTGGCAGCACAGTAAGCAGGCTGCAGGAGATACTTACCTAAAGCATAGCTGAATCAGAAAAACACCAGATACTTGATAAAGAGGAAAGGTAGAAAGGATAATACCTTCATATGTCTAAAATCTAAAAAAATAATAAAATATTATATCTGATTAAGTATCTCAGCATAGGATTTTATTTTCATAATACTTTTCCATTAAGAAAGAAACCTATATCAAAGATCTTGCTAAGGTCAGAGGTGTTTTTCTGGTCTGCACAATGCTTAAAATCCTATGTGATGGCTGCTGAATCAATTAAAAGGCCAGACTTGGAGACATTCCACAAAGGAAGGGAAGGAACCCTTACTCCTCAGGCTGGCTGCTGCC
>VWYI01037813.1:0-28993 GCA_013399455.1 Anthoscopus minutus | reverse complement strand
GGGACTCTTAAGAAATGTTTACCTTCTCTCATTTAACCCTGAGCATAGAAATTTTGGGGAAAACTGCAACAAACTACCATAAATTTAAAAACTCTTAAGGCATAATATAAAGTCTTCTTAGGTAATCCTGAGCCACCATTGGAAACAGCATTCAGTCTCCTTCACCAACTAACATCAACAGCCCTGTGAATTTCCCATTTATAAAATCTCCAAATCCAATGGTTAATTTTTACCTTCTCTTTCTCCATATGTGGACATGTGATTGAATATGTTCTCACAGACAACAAAACGTTTCATGCTTTCTAGGAGCAACTATGTGGGTCTAAAAGGCTTTCCCAGAATCTTCTTTTTCAGATATTGAAAGCAGAATCTCACTCTATATGATCCAAAAAGCTACATATAAGCCCCTGAAATAAGACAGGGAATATTATAGACAGTAGGAGTGCCAGTCAGGTCAGGAGTTTTCTTCATTAGCAGCATCTTGACAGACAGTCCTTGCATGAGGCTGTAGTATGTTGTCATCTGCACCCTGCTGCTGTTAATGAGATATCTTTCCCATTCACTCCTTAACAATAATGCTCATCCTGACCTTTTTAAAATACTTCAACATGATGCTTCAGAATCACTAAGAAAGTATTAAATAATATTACCTGATCATTATAATCCTGTGACAACCATGGAAAAATATTTTCTGTTTTTGCCCAGAGCTAATGACTACTTAACAAGTATCACTATAGTAACGACTAATTTTCTTTCAAATTACCAATAAGACTTTGCTTCACTTTCAAGATGAGATGTTTCTGCTTGTAGTTTTTGAAATTGAAAAACTCTACCATTTTTTGCAATAAAAATTCATCTTTCTTGATCACAGAAGTGGCAGTGCTGATATCCTTCTTTTCCTTTAGCCAACCATTAAGAAAGAGAATAAAACTCCTTTGAAAAGACTCAGTCTGAGAGGAGAAGAATCTTTGGAACCTCTGCTCCTACTTTCCTGTATCTCAGATAAGAGTGTGTCTGCCATCTTATATCCCACAGTCTTCCTCTAAGCTACAAAATATGGGCTTATTTAGTTGTGGCAGAGTACTAAAAGCATTAAAAGGTTGCTCTTTAACTTAATAATCCTCAGTCAGCAGAGATGGAGCTATAGAGAAATGGATGGGAGTACTGAGGGGCCATGACCTTGCAAGTCATTCAGCTTTTTCACTGTAAACTTATTACCATGTGTAAGGTATGGGGCTTCCCACAGGCTGCTGACCTCTCCTGCTGCTGCAGTGAGTCTTGCCATGGCACTGGCAGAGGAGTCAGCACTCAGGCAGAATCCAAGAGGGGATGTTGCTGGCTGGACTGTGATTGCCATACTCTGCTCAGCTGTGACAGCATATGCTCAGCATTCAGAGCCAGAAAAGGACGTGATGCTGTCCTTGCACACTGAGCAGCCAGCAGCCTTCTGGGGAGTGAAGAGATGGACAAGTGAAATGTGTCAGGCAGAGAAGAGAAGCCAAACTGTGTCAATGGGAACAGCAGAGAGGAGGAATGTGTACAAGAAAGGCAATAGAAGAGGGAATGTGATAAATGGCATAAGGGCAGAGAGGGGAATGAGCAAAATGCTGAGGGATGGAAAGGACCTATGACAGTAACAGGGGATATCTTCTTATCTATGAAGGGATCCATACAGAGAAAAAAAAAGGCTAAAATCTCATTGCTTGCTCTGACAAAATGCCTTCCTTTCTTTGGAAATGGCAGTCCTTAGTGCAAGTTGCAAGGTCTACCTCAACAAAGCTACCATTGCCACTGCAGTCTAAACAGACTGTTAACAAAAAGCTGGATCCATATAGAACTCACCTTTACAGAAACATCCTCTATATCTATGTGCTATAAATAATGTCAGTCAAAGATAAGCTAAAAAATACCACTGGGAAGAAATTCTCTATGCTTTCATCCTAGAAGGAATAGGTGGTTTTGCTCATATTGTCTGGAACAGACCAAAGCGATGTCTGCTTTGTACACTCCTCCTCCCATACATCTCGGCAATTTTTACCCCATAATCAACTTTAGGACATGTTCCTCCATGGGAGGAGTGGATATTCATAGTGAGAGATGCCAGGATACCCTACCCACTTGGGCTGCTGGAGCTTCCAGTGGGTGAGAACCTGAATTCCTGCAACAGGCACCTGCCTCTCTGTAGCAAGAAGCTTCATTCTTGATCCTGAACAAAACTTTACCAGAGCTGCAGATCTCTGAAACTCTGGTTCTGAAGCATCTGCCTGGGGAACTGGCAGGAAATGAGGACAAAAATATTCTCTGCTTGTGGTACATCCAGAGTCCATTTACTCTGACATACTTCGGTGCACCGTTTTTGGCCTCAAAGGACAGCCTTTTTAGTTGGAAACTTCCTGACCAGCTGTGGTTTGGTGTTCAGCACGTCTGCTAATAAAACCGAGGGGAGAGAATTCATAGACACAAATAGGCAAATGGACCAGACTTCTTGTTATCTCTTTATCCTGCTCCCTCAGAGGAAGGACAAGAACAAGACTCAGAAAAATAAGCAAATATAGAGCATTATGTGGATATAGGTGAAATTTCTGTGCATCATACTGTGTCTCCAAGAATTAGGCAGAGATTTTCAATATAACAGCCCTTAAAGCCTGGATATTTCTTCTAAAGTTCACACAGAATTTCAGTCTTATATTTTACATTTTGATTACTGCTCAGTTGAGATCCCCTCCATATCTTTGACACCTGTTAGGAAAATATTATGATTAGTTAAAAAGGTTACCTGCTTATCAAGGAATAGTAACAGCTAAATGATAGTGCTACTTTTTCAGTATGAACCATTTCTTCCAGCATGCCCTGGAACATTATGCTATAGCTTGTCTCGCCTTCTCTAGGTGGAGTAACCTATTATCTTGTAGCTAAAAATAGGCAGTTAGGCTTTATTGCCAGCAGCTGCTCAACTCCAGAAGAGAAGGCCTCCCTTCATTCTGATTAGCAACGTGGTCTGAAGGTTTTACTCAACACTGCAATTGGAAAAATGGCAAACCACTGAATGCATGCAATTACATTATAATTCTTGTGTGTAATACTCTGCACAGTTGCTACTATGTTCAGCTGAATCTTGCAGCAGTTAGTTTACTATCTTATTCTCTGAAGATGATGGTTTGTGGAGGAATAAATTGCAGGCGCTGAAGTGGAAATTAGGGAAGCACTTCACATGCTTAACCCTATATTCAGGACAGAAATTAAAGAACATGACTTATACAGAATACATAGCAAGACTAAACATGTTATTTAACTCCAGAGACCCTTCAGCTAGAGGTGAAATTTACTGTGTGTGAACATAGTTTGTTAAACAGGCTAGTAGACTGATACCAGGTAATAACCA
Source organism: Anthoscopus minutus (assembly GCA_013399455.1). Taxonomy (NCBI): domain Eukaryota; kingdom Metazoa; phylum Chordata; class Aves; order Passeriformes; family Paridae; genus Anthoscopus; species Anthoscopus minutus. Next base: position 25,611 of record VWYI01037813.1, on the reverse strand, counting down.
GCTCTCAAACAAGCAGTATAATTTTATACTTGGGAACATAATTTGTTCTAATTTGTTCATAATTTCCTCTCTAGGTTACTCCACCTAGAGAAGGCGAGACAAGCTATAGCATAATGTTCCAGGGCATGCTGGAAGAAATGGTTCATACTGAAAACTATTCATGAGAAAACTATTCATATTCATATTTGAGACACACAAGACTCTACAAAAGCAGTAATACAAAGACATTAAGTAGTAATGAGATTAATCACAGTGATTAGTAATGAGACAACAAGGTTTTCTTATATAGCTTTTAGGTTCCATATTTCCTCTAGATGGAAAATACATTTGCATTGTAATGTTAGTCCACTTAAGATGCAAATTCTGCCCCCAGTATGGCTTTGCACAGCCACAATCAAGAGTCAGTACTATTAGTTCAAAACAGTGCCACTAGCTTGACCTGGAAAAGGAGGGACAGAGTATGATAAAAATCACGGCTGTTACACGAAGAGCGTGGTAATGATGGATCTAAATTACTCATTCTGCCACCAAATCATGTCTGGTAGCTCAGGAAGTGCTGTACAGAAGCCATAGCTCTTTCTGGCATGTGGCCTACAGGAGCGGAACAGCTTACCTGCACTAAGAGTCTGTTTTCAGACTGCATGTGTCTTTTCACTGTACTTGCAGAGTGTGGCAGGACATATTTAAGGTGCATTGAATTATCAGTGCTAAAATACAGTTCAGTAATTTAAATTTTCCATTCTCTAAGTCCTTGAGCTTTTGTCATACTGAAAACACATATTTTGTCTCATTCTTTGTTCTGTCAGAACCATCCATATATGGCATGATAAAATCATTAGTGCTGGTTATGTGTCACCACGTAAATGCTTTATTTTGTTACCAGGTGTCCTTTCTTCCACGTTTGGCATTTAATTGTCAAGATGCATTTAAGTTTCCTAAATTGTACAATCTAATTTAACAAAAACTGCTGGAAAAACAAGTAAATGCACTAACAAAGGTGAAACATTATTTCATTTATGAAATTTTTTACTAAAGACATGATTATTCAGTGTGTTCCCTCATTGCTACTTATCAGCACTTGTTTAAGGTTGCAATTGAACAAAGAACAGTAAATGCAGTTTTAGTGTAGAAAGGCAAGGTCACATGGCCTTGGCTTTAGTTAATTTATCTTTCATGACAGATTCTATTTTCTGCTACTAGTGTTATTACAAGCATTACATTTCTCCCATGACAGTGCATCTGGAGCTCTTGCATTGCCAAACTTAGTGGTAGCATTTAATTTGTATGACATTATTCAGTTATCAAGAAAAAGCGCATGCTGAGAAACAGTGTAGTTAGTTAATGATAGCATAAAAAATGAGTTCTTGCAAGCAAGAGCAATGTCTCAAGTACTTTGCTAAAAACACTTCTTTCTGAGGCTGCACTATCCCATTCCTGTTATGGGAACCTGGGCATTCACCAAGCAGGTCTCCAGATGAAGGTTAACAGGTAGATATGCTGAGACAGGAGACACAAAATGAGTTTAACAATTAAATTTCATACCTTTTCCCTTAAGTAATGGCAGCTGGACAACGTGCAAAGGCTGCAGAACTGAATTACAGGAAAGGCATACTGAGATCACCCTAATCTAGTCCTTTTTCACTGGAAGATCATCTCTACATATGTAATTTTCAGAAGAAACGAATCTAATCCATCTTTGGAGACCTATAGTGATGGAGAAGCCATGTAACTCATCATGTATTTCCTGTGATATTATATAAACATGGCTTTGTATGCTTATGTCCATATTAAGTGAAATGCATATATATATATACACACCCATGGCATGAGTAGCTGTAAACAATGTAGCTGTAAAAAGGAAATCTTCATGGAAGGTCCTGCCAGGATTAAACAGGACTCTGCTCTTGAGAAAACATAACTTATTACCTTTATGTACAAACTGAAAGACAAAGTAAAATGATGGTGCAGGTTTTGGAAATGAGGGAAACTACTGAAGTTTTAAATTACACAGATGATAATTGTAGATAATTAATCATTTAGGAGAGTGGGCTGATTTGAATATCCTGTTTTAATACAGACAAATTTACACTCATATATCTAAGGAAGAAAGAGCATAGTTTATATAGACAGGATTTTACTAAGTGTTTCAAAATGATAGAACATGAAAAGAAGTCAGGGTCTTGGTAGATAATTAACTGAACACGAGTCTGCAGTAGGATGATGCAATTAGAGAGTGAATGTCAGCCCTGAAGCCTAAGCAGGGAAAATATGAGGTGGGAGTAGGAAGGTGATATTAGCTCTGTTTATAGCACATGTAAAACCGTGACAGGAATGCTGTGTGCAACTCTCATACTCACATTTCAGAATGGACTATCTGATAAACCACATAGTCAGAAAGTCCTGCAATTAACATGTTGAGGCATGAAAGGTATGGATTATTGTGAAGAGCTAGGAATGAGCAGGCTGCCTGTCTTATCAAAAAGACAAGCAAAGAAGACTATTGTAAAAGATATAAAAGATGTTTTCAATTGTGACTGGCTTTTTAGTATAAGAAGAAAGAGCATAACAAAGGACAGGATGGGATATTATTCTTTGAAAAAGTAAAATGTAAGATTTAACTGCAAATAAAGCCCTTAAAAAACCCAAACCACCCAGACAATAATTATCCACATTGTTAACGAGGTGATCAATCTTCTCTTCTGTATTGATATATCTAAAGGTCTTTCCTGGGATACTGCACTTCCAGGAGAAATTACAGACCTGCTGCTGAGACTTACAGCTGAGATGGCTGCAGCTTGGAGGAGAATAATGATATATTTCAACCTCAAAGTCTATGATTAGGTGACTAAGACAATTATACTTTCTTTCTTTGAATTCTATCAAATATTGATGTATACCTGCTGAAGAAGTAGCTGTAATTTCTCTGAGTTTCAAAATAAGGCATTATACTTCACTGGTTTTGGACAGATTTTTTGTCACTAAAATCAACAGGCTTGTATCTTAAAATAATCCTGAGAATGGGGAAATTGTGAAGTTGTTTCTGAATGGCATAACCTGTTCTCACCAAGGAAAAAGCCATTCAAAAATCCTGCTGAATCACTGGAACTGGAAACAGTACTTAATTTTGTTTCTACAGAGATTAGTTCTGCTGAATACAGAAAAATCCCATCCTTAAGCATGTCATTTTGTTTTCACGTTTGTATATTTGAAACAATATCTGTTAAATAGTCTTGACTGCAAAAACACCAGACTGTGTTTTCAATAAATAATTCCACTTTAATGGCAAAGTAATAATTTAGACAGATACAGTGTGCACACCTGCAAAAAAAAAATACGCAAGCTGGTTTACAAGCTAGAGGAACAATAAACCAATAGAAAATACATTATCCAGTTAAGTCCGATGACACCAAATACTTATTAGGGTTTTACAAAGACTACAAAAATTTTCAGATGATTTATTTCACTGTTTCTGTCTATTTACAAGATATGTTACATCAAAAATGTACAAAATATAAAATGTGTACAGACAAATGTTTCACAAACAATTTCTGAGTTGTAAACTAGGTGGACTCACTGAGATGTATTGCAGGATGTTTTGTATATGTAATATTGTGTGTTTGTGAGCTAAATATGGCAGGAAAAGATTTGCAGGTTTGCTCAGAGCACAAGGTACAAGAAAGAGCAGCTTTTAGTTCTTTTAGTCAGTCAAAGTGTGAACTGACATTTTGCATCAGAAATTGATCCAGATTTGGGGGGCACGATGTGGGCCACACTGAATCCTACGTGCATAAATTCAGAGATTTATTCAGGGCAATAGCACCGTGTAGGACCCTCTAGGTTCAGCAATGCAGCTCAGTGCCATTTAGAAGCTGCACTGGTTTCTTTAAGTTACAGCAGGTGGCCACGGGGCGGCCACGAGGAGTGAATAGCACCAGATACACATCCCGAAGGTAACATCCATGGAGGTGTACAGTACATGACTACACAATGCCAGAGCCCTTAGGTACCTTCTTGTTCATGTGCACCTATTTTAACCTCTCAGCTCTTGTGGTAAAAGTGTTTCCAGTTACTCTGAGCAGTCCAGATGCAGTCCTGTTGTAGCCTGCTGTGACATATGAACTTAAAACATTTTCAGGCCTTTCCCCCCAAAATGTATTGGTTTCATACAGATACTGAAATGTGCTAACGGTAGCATTGATAGCTCCTGCATAGTTGTAACAACTGTAAGTACAGGACAAACACACCAGGTAATAACAGCTTTTAGGTTTTGCATTCTGTATTTGTTTGCAACATACAGGAAATCTCAGCAAGTAAAACATCTCTTAACACCAACAGAATAAAATACAATTTTTGTTTGTTTGTTTGTTTTTGATTTGATTTGTGCAAGGCTTTTTTTTTCTTTTTTTTTTTCTTTTTCTTTATATTTACAATACCCACCCAGTAGACTGTGCAAAACCAACCCACTTTTACAGTAAAAACTCTTCCTCTTCCACAGTGGACATCACTGCTTCAGTGTTCTTTTATGCTGAATTCTTCATGTACAACTATAGCAATCAAAACAACATGCTGAAACTAGAAAAAGGAAAAAAAACAAACCCATATATTTGTGCTCATGCTGCATCAAGTGCATCCAGCTCTGCTGGATAAGTATTTAAAACATCTATCCTCCCAAAAATTCCGTTCCATGGGACCAAATGGATTTGAGCCGATTTTGTCAGCATTTAGGTGGCAATGAAAGTGGGTTTAGGGTCCTTGTGTACTTCTGGGGGTAGGCAGAGAAATCTATTCACAAGATAAAAATATTATATAGCAACTGTTCTTTCTCGTATCCATTACTTTAAAAAATCATGATATACAGATATGAGGCTACTATGTTAACTGACATTTTATCATTAGTAAATGAAGAAAAAAACAGTGTAAATTACCAATGGTTTAGGAATTAAACCAACTGTAAAACTGTTCTAGAAATCTGTTTTAAGGCAGTGAGACAGCACCATAAGAAATGTTCCTTCTTTCACCGAAAAGGCTCAAACAAATGAAGCCCTAAAAAGCCTTTAATCAGTGTTGGTTAATAATTGGTAGAAAACTGTTGTTAAGGAGTGGGCAGGCGGTTAAAAAAGACCCTTGTGGTAAAAATAACTTTATAAAATCTGTGACTTGTGTACTAAAAACTTGATGGAGCGCATCACCGTGACCATGGCAGTTAGAATTAAATTGGCACTTATCCAGCATATCACAGTCATGTTTTCTGGTGATTGCACAATACTGTTTGTGCTTTCTGAGTTACTATCAACTTTTACTCGTTTTGGAATGGGCAGTAGTGTATAACACAAACACCACTGCCGTCCTGTGACCAGCACCATGTGGCACAACAGAGGTTAGAAGATAATGAGAAGACTGCACTGTTCATGCAGAACCTCGGGGTAAACTAAAGGAAAAAAAAAACCAAACAAAACACCAAAGAAGTTTCACTGTAAACTTGTACAGAGAAACACAGAGAGACAAAGAGAAAGAGGGTAAGGGGAAAAAAAAATATTCCAGTTTGGCTAACACGTGTGCAATCCGCTCAGATGCCCTTGATCTAGGGCACTTTCCAGTCGACAAATGGAGTCTCACTTGGCTCCATCAGTATTGAAACGCCTTGAAATTAAACTAATTCAAGCTTTCCACTTCAATTTTTCTTCCTGACTTTGCAATTAGGTCTCCTGCCTCTCTACAACACACCATTTTTACCCAGAGACCTCGGTGTGCTGCTTTAATACTGGCAGTGGTCGAGTGGAAACAGATTTTACCATCATCCTACAGCAAGATTTGTCCCTTTCAGAGAGTTGATTCAAGGGATGAATCCAAAATGTCATCATGGTGGCTGGTGCTATCACTGTCACAGCTCTGTGCGCTCGAATAGTTGGCTGCCTCTTGAAGCCTCATTAGCATATTCATCTGAAAGAAGAAAGCAATGTTTACATAATCTCATCTCATTTAATACTGCAGTGACCGTGGTAAAATTTAATTAAGCTCCCTTGCCATATGAGGTGTGCTGGTACCTAGATGAGGGACTGTACAAAAAGATTTCAGAAAGGGCAGGGTATCAGTGGCTCCTACTGGCACTCTTTTCATTGCCTTCTGGTTTTTAAATAAAGGTTTAAAGGCCCAAAGAGGGATACAGTGGAGCTTCCTGATAAATTCTCTTTAATTCGGGGTAAGGCCAGCTGCAGCTGCAACCCTGGCAGAGGAAGGAAGCTGTATCTCAGCTGGACATCTGGGCCCATATCTGGAGACAGTCAAGCTTCCAGATAATTTTTGGATGGTGTAGATGCATTACACTGGAAAAGCAACTGAAAACATAATCACAGTAACATACCACCTCTACAAAGAGAAAGATGGGGAGGGAATGAGAGAGGGTGGAGTACTGCCAGCTACTTCATAAATGAGTCCCATCTGCTATTGAGGGGCTGACCTCAAGAGTGGAACAGCAACAGATCCTCCTACTCAGAAGAGACCCTCCTAATTTAGGGATTATTGGTACCTGAAATCCATCAAAACCTTGAAAATCATCAAATAGCAGCATTAAGATCCAGAAAATTACTTGGATGCTTGATGGCTAACTGTATAGCAGTAAGTACATATAACATTTATAAAGGAAGCATCTACTTCTGCCAGCATGCTAAGGATTGCAAGCAATGTTGACAGTACTTCAGTGTTTTTCAAGGAACAAATACACTGCCATTACAAAGATGTATTCCTACTGGTTTGTGTTTTAAGCCCTTTATTTCCAGTTTGTTCAGAAATCCTTATACCTCTGTGCTTTCAACTTGCTTGGTGAAGTTTTCTCTAGGCACTGAACAGTGTTCAACACTTTTGTGTAGCTTTTGCTGAAGCTTTAATAGGTATCCATGCTTGTGAACACAGGATACCTGCAGTGGGTGTTCAATACATCCTGCATGAGACGTGTCCTGCTTCCACAAGTGTAGTGTCTGTTCACCCATGAATGAGCTCCACAGGAGGTGGGGGCAAAAACCTCCAGTCACAACTTTCAAGCTTCTGATATTTACTTAGGTACAGATGCTGACCACAGTATGCAGGGAGCAGGGCTGAGTGGACACTGAACTCAGGCTGCCCACAGCCTGAATTTTCACCATAGTGGCAATTATGCTGTGCTGGAAGTCTGTCCAACACACCCACTGAATGGGTCAAAGTATCACCTGAACGCTTATGGAATGGGCGTTCAAATAATATGATTTTCTACACCTCTTCAGGATGCAAGGTCTGTTTTCGAACATGAAATTGTGAGGCTGAAGAGCCATTTTTTTAACACTGTTAAATGCATTTTTCTCTGAGAAATTTCCTTTTCTAAGGGTTCCCTGTATTCTAGAAATATAGTTCTCTAAAATGGTAATTTGAATTGTGATAAAGGCAGTCCACAGAGAAAGCACTACACAAGAATAGCAGTTCAACATATGCATCTTAATAGTCCATTATCAGAGGAGGCGATGGTAAACCCAAATGTCTGGGATCGTATTTAAATAAAACAATACATGGCATTGAGGGAAATCAACTTCTTATCATTTAATGCCAGAATACTTGCATTCCTTCTACATTAAGACTATTACACAGTCATCAGTTATCTTGAAATATTATGAGAAAAGGGAGGATGGCTAATTTCTATTTTCACTTAATTTTCTGATAGGTAAGTTAGATAATGTGAATATCATGGTCTTTCATTTGTATAATGTAGATGAAAAACTGCCCAGTGAAGAAAGATGTTTTCGTGATAAAACTGATTAATAAGCTGCTGTTGAGTGGTACCTAAACAATACAGTGATGAAGACCTGATGCGTAGTACCAGATACATGTGGGAAGATGGGAAATACAAACAATGTAAGGACATATCAACTTGTTGGTGATACATGCCCTCCTGCTTCCTTTCAATTTTCAACATTTTCATAAATTATAGGAGGATTCCTTATAAAGTCTATTCTGGAATAGGTGCACAATACTTTTTTACTGCACAGTGTACAGTTTAACATGTGAGAGTAAAGTACATACTGAAAAGCCTTTCCCCAAAAGTTTGAATCTTACCAAGGGATCCCCCTCTGTATCAGTCTGTGGAACATGCTTAGAGGTTGTTCCTTCTTTTGCTGATGCATAACCTTCATAACCAACATCTTCAGGCCTTAACTGAAGCAGTGATGGCCACTCATGCTGTAGAGTTGCAGAGCTCCATGGATAGGTATCAGCTACCCACTTGGAGGGATCCTCCCATGGTGCTCTCTTACCATACATCTGTATTTATGGATATAACACAGGTAAGTATTCAACAGTTTTCAGTACCAGTTGTAACAGCAGAAAAAAAAAAGTCATCACAAACATCTAAACCATTTTAGAAAGAGATTTGCTTTCAGTAATCAGGTAAAATAAAACTTTAAGGAGATCGGATCATCTCCACTAATGCTCCTTCAATACACAGAGAAGCTGCAAGTTGGAAAATTCTCCCTAACTAGTGACACTTGTAGACAACAGCAAGTGCTTGATACAATGTGAAATGAGACCTCCGGGTAATTTGCTTAAGGCATATCAGGGAAATTAACACAGACCTATCAAAAGTATTCAAGTTAATTGGATTTTGTTTGAAGTGAATTAGAAGGTGGCAATACAGATTGTTTACTTCTCTTAGCAAAATGAGATGCTGAAGCAGACATCTGTCCACATCCTAAATGTGATAACTTTCAGAAGGTTAAGAGAAGAACTTCACAAGGGATATATTTTTCCTTACTATGAAGCATAAAATGCTTATGAACTTGGGAGGAGGACAGAGGAAGTAAGAATGAGAGTATTGTAATTTTAGGAGATCTGGTAGCTTCCTCACTAAAATTCACCCCTCTCTGCATTGATGTTCACCAGCACCATGTTAACTGAGAGCCCCTTGGTGGCTGCTTTAAAGATTTCTTTTAGCTGTGACAATGACACACTGCGATGGGGAGTTATCTACCAGGGCTTTTTGTAATTTCTCCAGCCTCAAACAGTTTCATACAATCCACAGAATACCATGCTATTGGCAAGGCATCATGCCTTCATGAGGATATAGGTGGGCTGCACTCCTAAAGGGAGTATAACAGGGGAGGGCTTCAGTGATAAAGGCAGAATGATGGGTTGTGCTTATCACTGTAACACCTGCTGCCAGGCACTTGCTGAATGCAGAGCTTCAGGTTAGGCAGCCAACTTCCCTGTATTAGGCACAGAGATACTCAGACTTTTGCCCTGCACTGAGGCTAGGCTGCTACAACAGGGATCTGCCTAAATAAGCCAAGAAAAATGTTTCTCAGAGGTAGCAGGCTAACTCCAGACTGTAGCACTTCCCTTCATCTGAGATTAACAGTGATTACATCTTTTCTGGAATCTACAGCAAGGCTTGTAAATCCTATGTCCGACAAGTGAGTTAGCAAAGTACCCAACCAGAAAGGCAGTTTCTATTCATCTTTGGTTCCAGGAACACTTAATTATATAAAATAAAAGATTTCTGTCTATTATTAATAATTTTATTCTATGGAAGCCATCCAAAACATCTAAAAATTGGTACAGTTCATAAACCAAATATATTTTCTTCTATATGCTGCCATCTTCTGCTCCACAACTGAAGTTTTCATTTAAGCAGTTACCCTGTATGCTTGGGAAAATATGAGCATGAAGAATATCACTGCATTTTTTATAGCTGGTCTAAAAAAGTGATGTTAATCTCACCGTGGCTGTTCTATCAAATGTTTGGCAGTATTCTGTACAAGGGATAAACACTGTAATTCCCAGAGAGATAAACAGTTTTAGGAAAGCATGAGATATTCAACAGGCAAGATTCTAAACCTTCATTGGATCAGTATGTCACTGTATCAATACAGGTGATAAAGAAACTGCAGCTGCTTACACAGTTCTTTGCCTAGTCCATAACAACCCTCCCTGCACTGTGCAGTAATTTCTTTTGGTGTCATGTGTGGAAAAAATTGCCTTTCCACAAAGCATCTTTTTAGTGGACATAGAATTGCAGTGCGTAAACAAAAAACAAGGAAAAGGGAGAAAGCCAATTAAAGACTGGGGGAAAATATATATATAAAAAAGAGAATAGATTAATGTAAAGATTTAGGTTTCCTCCAAAGATGTGGAATAATCCAAAATCCTAGCCTCCTCTGGTATAACCTGAAGAGTTATCCTCCTGGGAAAGACCTCATTGCAACCTTCCAGAGGGCTTATAAAAAAGAGGGGGAACAACATTTTAATGTAGGTAGATCGTGATAGGACAAGGGAGAATGGTTTTAAACTAATACAGGAGAGATTTAGATCAGATGTGAGGAAGAAATTATTTACAGTGAGAGAGGTGAGGCACTGGAACAAGTTGCCCAGAAAAACTGTGGATGCCCCCTCCCTGAAAGTGCTCAAGGCCAGGAATTAGATGATCTTTTAGGTCCCTTCCAATTCAAGCCTTTCTATGATTCTGTGAAAACATCCTTGTTCACAAGCTTTTTCCCACAAATCTGTGCACCCACAAGTGTATGTAGTTGGTAGGAGGTTTACACAGACCAAAGTTATTTTCTGGCACCGGCATAAAGCTTATTAACTGTTCCAGTCAGGGATAGGCTGAGACTGCCTTGACTCGGGGAGACAGTCTGAGCTGTATTTAGCCGTGCTGGGAACTCTTTAAACAATGGTGTGTTGGTTTGATATTGGTTGATATTTAGGAAGAAAACCATTCACAGAAATTATTTTCCTGAGAGAGGCTCCTGGGAGCTTCCTCTGTGTCTAGAAAAGGCCGATGGCTGTCTAGCTCTGAGAATTGACAGCTTTGTAAACCATTGAGAAGCTGGGTCCACCTCTGTGAACATCACACTTTAAAACCCGGGAAGTTCCAAAGTCCCTTCCAGGTTCCGGCTCCAGAAGGCATCGGGAGCTGTGTGGGGCCGGCCCTGCTCTGCCGGGGCCCGCGCGGCCTGGCCGGGCCGGGNCAGAAGACGTCAGTTAAAGAAAGAGTTTAAGTTTCAGATGGAAGGAGAATGAGGGGATGTCCTAGTATTGGGACTGAAAATTATTTTGCTAATGCCATGGAGATGGACTGTAATAAACGACAGCATTTCCTTTAATTCATGAGAGAAAACAAGTATGGGGGGATGGAGAGTTCACACTGTGGACCTGAGCAGAGGCAGCAGATGTTAAAGAGCAGTGATGCTCTGTGGAGCTTGAGCAGAGAGACAGAGATGAGAGTGAAGAAGGGAGAAAATAAAAAGGTCTCAGGGAGAAAATAAAAAGGTCTCTGTTCTCAGAGATGAAGATGATTGCACAAGTCAGTGAAGAGAGCCTTTCCTTTGAACAGCTCATCCTTAAAAAAATGACGCCACATAAGCTGACATGGCCCATTCCCTCAGCTGTGAAAATGGGAGGAATTTGACAATAGCAGAAGTTTTTCTAATCCAGGCAGCTGCTGTTTGTGAAGATGCAAAGCCATGAGAAGACTGTCTTGTGGAGATTTCTCCATGGTGTTGCAAGAGAAAACTCCTTGCCCTATGAGAACTGAGGAAAGACAAATGTAGAAGTGATAACTGATTTAAAATCCCAGGTTTTGTTTTATGTTGTCAGGTGGAAAATGAAAGAAGGTGGGCAGGGGAGGGAAAGTGTTCTGGAAGTTTCATTCTGAGTTTTTTTTTTCTTTTAGTTTTGTCAATAAGCTTTCTTCATGGTCTTAAGGTTTGAGCCTGTTCTTGCGCTTCTAAAATCACATCTCAGAGCAAGAGAATGAGTATGTGCACTGGTGAGTTTAACAAGTTCTAAACCTACCACAAATGGAAAAAGCCCACCTTCCTCTAGTCACAGAGAAGAAGCCCTCTTCATAAAATAAAAGATATATTAGTGCTGTAGCAGAAAAAGCCAAGTTATACACCAGAGTAAGAGCAGGTCAAAAGGAATTTGAGTCTGCTTTCTATAACCTACCAAAGATTTTCCTCTTGCAAATGCAAAAGCATTCATACCAGGATGCACTGTTTAAAAACAGCTTGGAGAAACCTTTGAAAGCAATTAAAATCAATTCTAGGAAACAAATGACATACCTGGAGTCCTTCTCTCACAGCTTCCAGAAGATATGGAACCAGGGAATAGTTCCAAAGATCTGTGAACCACACTCTGGAGCCATCAACATCCATAGGGCAAGGGAGGAAGAGACGGGGACCTGAGAAGTCAAGTTGAGTATTAAAAAAGGTAGAACTAGGAAACACACTTGAAATCTTCTCAAAATTAAAAAAGCAGTACCAGAACAAGCTCAAGTTAAGAGAATACTAAAAAAGGACTACATTAAAGGAGCTAACAATCTCCTGTTTTTAAAAATGAACTGGTGTCATTTATTCCAATTTTAGGGCCTGAAGAACACTTGAAAGTTTTATGGGAAAGCTATAAAAGCTGACTTCTTTGCTAACATAGTTATTCCATTAAAAGACCTCAGGTCCAAGGGTTTTAATGCTGTACTTTCACAGGCAGTGTGAAAGCAGGAGAAAAAAAATTAAGCTTAGGGAAGTTAGTATTGGGGTATTTTTTTTTAAATTTAGTTTTAAAAATTTTGATATTTTACTTGAAAGTATTTAGCAACAGAAGAAGAACTACCAGGAAATATATATACTCATTAACCTTTCCATTTTCTTTTAAACTTGCTGACAACTAGACAAATTTCCCACATCTATGTTATACTTCCCACTGAAACATGTCAACTTAATAAAATAATAATATATTCTTCATAAATCCCTAAAATGCTCAGCCTGCATTCATATTTCAAACCATTCCACCAATGGACTCACCAATGGTTACATCTGAAGAGCTGTGTGTTTCTAGGAAGCTGTTGAGATGATGCCATGTTTTGGGGATCCAGTCAATGATTTTCATAAGCTCATTATTGCGTATGTTCTTTTCTATTTCAGTTTCAATCAATTTCCTTCTCAGGTATCTGCCTAAGAAACCTTTAACAGGCTCTGTGTGATTAGAACACAGCACCCACCTGGGTAGAAGAGATAAATGTCAAGTAGCAATGAATAGCAAATACATTATTTCCTCTTAAGCATATAGATGAAAGTAATGTAATAGAATCTCATTAGTCAGCAAGTATTAACACTGCTCCAATAAACCTCACTACTGCTCACTGTTTCAACACAGCCATTTCAGGTTTCAGCAGGAATTCAAGACACTGCCAAAGACAAATGAAATGCAGGAATGCAATCATCTTCAGCAACTTGCTAGAGATGCCAGACAGTATCTTATTTCTTTTACCAATCCCCAACACCATTCAGAAACCCATCAATAGAGGAGAGACACTGAAACTGAAATATTTTACTGTGATGAGACACAAGATCAATATTTGCCAAAGAACTGGGCTTAGAAGCAAGGAGCTGTGCAAACATGGCCACAGTAAATACAGAGTGAATGTACCTGAAATTGTGATGCATTTCCAGATTTGGTGAAGAAGAAACTCCCTGGTTCATGGTTCCAATAATATAAGGACTGGAAATATAAAAGCAGTAGAATTTTTTGAGGGAGAATTAATTCAAATATTCAGAGCATATTCCTTATTATCCAATTAATAACCTTAATATCCAATTAATCTCCTTAATATCCAATTTCAAAAGAGTCTCTGAGTGTACTACAGTCATAAATTTAAAATATTTCTGAGGAACCCTTTAAAAAATGTTTATTCTTTTATTATTTCCCTCTTGCACATATGTAGTTTAATAGTGCTTATCTGTAATGAAGAAATAAATACAGCAACCTTGTCTTAATGTAATTCATAATCTGGCAGTAGGCTTAGCTTTTAATTTCAAAACCCAGTGAATCTCATGAGTAAGACTTTGCATGCAATGCTTTTATGAAGGGAAGTCCTTATGATGTCACTTTTACAGTAGAAATAACAAATGTTATAAGGCCAGTAAAAGTTCTAGAAAACATTATTTTTATTCTTGCTTGGAGAATAAAGGACCATCAGCAAACTTTGTACTTCTGCACTGCTGTAGGAAAACTGTGGGAAGGGAAAATCTGGCTAGATACACGGCTACTTCGGTATGGCATGGTTTATCCCAAATGCCACTATTATGAAGTGTAAGCTGTTCTTGTGGTACTAATGAGCTTGTGTCATCTGACAGGGTGTAAAAGATAAGACTACCATTCAAGCAAGTGCTTAAGCACATTCATAAATTTTGTGGTAGGAGACAACTACATTCTTTGCTGAAAAGGGTTAAAATTATTGAAGCACATAACGGCCTTGAAGATGGGCGATGGGAGCCTAAGTTTTCACTGGGACATTTTGTTTTGCAAAAAACCAAGGAGCTTTAACTGTTTGAATTGTAAAAACCTGCGTGCAAGGAGAAAGAAGAGGTACTACCTACCATTTATTATATTTACAGTTGAGGAAACCATTGAAGATGTCACTGAGTGAACTGATGTGGTGGAGGTTATCAAGAATTATGACGACAGGGAGGTCAGCACCATTGTTGTCAGCACTGCATTGCTCAGCTAAGTTTGCTAGATATTGTCGCAGATCCTTCAGCAGAATGAATAAAAAAAACAAAAACAAAATCACAAATAAACACCCCAAGCCCAGAAAAGAGTAATTCAATTAGACCATCAGTGTAATCATAGTGGGGGAAAAAAAATCAGAAAGATAAAATGACTGCTAAAGAGCTTTCCATCACGCAGCGGGATCTGCACACGCAGGAAAACGCGCTGCTTACACAGGGCAACATTAAAGCCACATGCAAGGAAAAAACAAAGGTGCTGAACACAAGGCAAATGACTGAAGCATTCTGATTTGGGGGATATATTCCCTAGAATTTTGCTGATAAAATTATCTTCTACCCAGAGGAAAATACATTGAAATAAAATATGCCATTTCCAGTGGGCTGAGACACCCATATTAATTTTTGGACCTTTGTTCTTATAAAGGCCACATTTATATACCAAACCCCACCACATTGTCACACAGTTTTGGTGTGTTGAACTGCTCCTTTAGATATCTCCTTTCAGTCCTCACTGAAAATCTGCCTGCCTTCCTGGGGATGCGTTATCACACTTCATAATAAAATTTGTTCAGTAAATTCTTTTTTCCTGTCAGCTGTCTGGCTTCTGTTTAGTGCAGAAGTAAAAGAGAGCTTTCTATAATCAAAACATTTCACATTTTTGTCAAGAGTTGCTCTTGAGAATTTGGGCTAGTCAGGTTTTACAGCTGTACCTCTAGAGGTATCTAATTTTGTCAGGGTTGGAAATGCTCAGTATTATGGACAAAGTTCCTATTGCCATTTTATTTTATGGGTCAGGGATAGTAGAATATTTTCTTCTTTCATGGGAATATGCACCTTTTTTATTTCAAGAAAGATTTTTCTTTGCCTTTTTATGATCATGCGTCTTTCAGGGAACATGATAGGTTTCTTCCATGGAATAGTACCATTTGTATTATTCAAACACCCTTGGTATTTGACAATGTTGCTTTTTCTTTTTTTAATTACAAACTCAAAAATTATACATGAATTACAAACTCAAAAATTATACATGAAGTAAAGACAAAGGGAAAAATCCCCAACCAATCCAATCCCATAAAAAACAGCCAAACACCAAAACACAGAGACCAAGACCAGAAATCCAAAAGCTGGCTCTTTTGTGGGACAATTTTCTTTACAGATGTGTATGGTGTAACAATAGAACATAAACATTCCCCGCCAAAGTAAATGGCATCACAAATCCTCTGTACAAAGACAGAGAAAAGCAGTTATATTTGCCAGAATGGGCCTTTTGCCCCTTTGGGATCTGTATGCTCTCCCTTCTTATGTTGACACTCATAATGTTCTATGCAAATCAGAAAGCTCTGGGCAAAACCTTTCATTTTAGTTCCCCCCAGGTACCAAGTTAGGAGTATACCCAATTCAGGACAGCCAAGTGAATGGTATTATCTGTGGCTAGCACAGTAGTCCTGCTAGAAACCTGATAATATGAGCTATGTAAATCACTGGGGATGTGACATGATGGGTGATGCAATTTCAATATGGTCAGCTTCCCGACCAATGCACACCAGAAATTGTGACAGTTGTATCTCTCCAGTGCTGGTTAAGAAACTGAGCCCAAGACAGTAATTTCAAATCAGCCCTTTGAAATCTTTGCTAACAAGGGCTGATGTTATCATCATAAAAAAGTAAGTTACACTAGTATTACTATATAGCCAACCTTCTGACAAAGGAATTACAGACTGAAAATTTAATTTACAAACGAGATGGACTCTGTATCTATACTTAAAGTGGGTTTCCTCAAGAAGGGGTAAATTGACACTTGTTTGACAGTGCTTCAATGGTTTGTTCAGAACAGAAAGATCTGGTCCCTGTACATCACTGGGATTGGAGACTGAATTCTTGTAGAAAGAAATGCTAAGTGACCAGCGAAGGAGTACACCAATTAATGGAATCTGTTCTGCATCGTCACTGCAAACTGGGCAACAGATTATGTTTTCAGCTGTAACTTACCTTGCTTGACTTGTGATCTATGTTAAAAGTTGCAATTGCATCCTCAGGTTTTTTTCTGCCAGATTTAGTTATAATATATTCAGCCAGCCTGTTAGCTAAATAGGTCTTTCCTGTGCCACTGGGTCCCGACAGAATAATTCTGCGATGCTCCATCAGTAAATTAAAGTACCGTTGGGTAATTGGCTTAGGAATTAATGTGTCAAACACAAAACTGTCCAAACTGTTTTCTTCTACTCCTGGGGATAAAAGGAAAGAAAAATGGCTTGACTTATCCTTGCTAAGGTAAGTTATTTGGCCTATCACCTGATGGCATCAGTGCTATGCCCAAAGCAAGGCAAGATACATCTTAAACCAAATCTTCAAAATCAAATCCCTTTTAAGGAGTTCTTTACTGTAGAAATACTGGTATCCTTCCACAAAAAATTAAACAGCAGTAGTGAGTTGAGATGAGTGGGAGAGATGTAATCAAAAGTAAATGTGAAGAGAAGGCTCAGTGAAGCAAAAATATATGTTTCAAATATTACTGGCAATGATGGCAAAAAAAAGGTCAAAGTGACAGCCACAAGGGTTACCAGTTGTCATATCAATGTATGTAAAGTCCTCCTGAAGGCCTCCTCTCCCCTCCAATAGCAAATCCCTAGAGCTTTTGAAATGTATAGAATTTTTCCTGTGGAACTGAATAGAGCATAAATATTTCTCATCATAAACTCTGTTTTGGGGTTGGGTTTTTTTGCCACTGTTTAGAAATCTGTACTTTGTTTTGAATTGGCAGTCAGGCAGGGGAAGACGGATATTCTCAGCTTTCCCTCAAAAGGCTGCCATAGATGTTATGCAATGCCTTACAGACAGTTTTTATGATGAATGTGTCCTCAAACTAGAGACAATACAGAAAGGTCAGGTGTAAGAAAAACATAAAAGGATAGGGAACTGCAGCATAGAACTCTACAGTATCCGCAGAAGTATTCTTCAGATTTTACCTTTCAGGTTCACAGTGATGGCGTTATTATCTCCAACCAGATATCCACAAGGTAGCAGTTCAGGCACTTCTAGGCTATGGGCCCTAGTTATATCCCCTATACAATAGCTAGCAATGCAGTCAGAGCTTAAACCCAGGCTAGTAGTTGGATCCACTCGAAAAATATACTCCTGAAATTATATGAAAACATAAGTCATAAAAATACTTATTGAATGAAAGGTATTTGGAAAACTGCCTACAGTCATATAAAAAAGAACTGCGACATTAGGAATAAAGCTCAACAGTGGTGTTAGCTATATATCAAAAAGACTCCAAACCAAAACAAAAACAACAATTCAAAGAATACAGAAGTTTTCTAAAATGAAAAAGAAAATGTTAATAATATTTAAGCCAATTTTTCAGTGTCTTACCTTAAAGAGACGTCTGATTACACCATCTAAAACATCCCATTTTGTTTTTCCACTGACTCCAATTGATCCGATCAGGTATGCATGTGGCTTTTGATCCTGTAAAGAGATATTTTTGGAAACTGGACTAAAAATGGTGCTAGTTAGTTTTCTGTGAAGATTCATAGTTTTCCTAATGAAGAATAAGAATATTATTTAGAATGAGAGGTTACAACTTTGTTAATAATCTCTGTGCCAGAAATAGGTATAGATTGTATTACTTTGATACATCTTTATAAAGAAGTAATAGAGAATCTTGTTCTGCACTTTGATTGCATCTGTGTTTTTAAAGAGATGACTAAAAATAAAGGTTGCACTGTATTTATAATTTTTTTAACACAGAACATGAAAACATGACAATACAATTTCTCAGCAGCAAGTTCATAGTTGCACCCTAAGGAGACCAAGCCATAGATCTAATTTATTATGACTTTTAAACAGAGATAGCAAGTCCCTGGACATCCAGCTATGAATTAAACTAAGAATTGGTACTATCTAAGCCACCACAAAGGCAGAAAGAGGCTATATGATATTAGTCTATGGAGTGTGCCTAACTGTACTGAGCACAGATGAGGAAGAAGACAGCTGCTATCTGTGGGATATTTCCTTTCTGGTCCTGGCTTAAAATACTGAAAAAAAATTGAGCTACTATATTCCAGAATTTGTTTGAGTTATAATTCTGCTCTGGGTAATTAATACACTTACCTTGGCTCGACTATAGCCTTTGTTTATAGTGACTAAAATTTTGACACTATGACCTTCTTTGTGGAGTGCTCCATCAGTGACATCATCCAGCAAAATATCTACATTAAAAGAAAGGACAGTCTGACAAATCACATCAACTCAATATTTGTTCAAAGGATTTTTTGGTTAAAAAGAAAGGCTGCTATGACAACAATTTGTAATTGTTATAATCCGTACTTATTCCTAATTCACCATTTCTGTTGGAGGTGAAAAGAAAGTTACAAGTTGTCAATTTTTTCAGGAATATTAGGAGTTTTAATCATGTAGAAATGAATGGAGAATCCACAAATAAATAAAATCTTGCATTACAGTCTTGCCTTTAATTCCTCTCTTGGAACTTTTTCAAAATTCCAATATGTTCACAAAGTAATGTTGTTTAAAAACTAAATTAAATTTGTCTTTAGGCACTCATTTTTGCCCTTTAGAACCTTGTAAGAAGAAAAAAACAAGAAATGCTTGCACTGATATTTCTGCTGTTAAGTAAAGTAGCATTTAATTTCAATTTCCAGAGGATTCCTTTACCTTCTGTACCTATGGCATGGATAGAGTCCTTTTCACCCCCAGTAGAAAACCACTTTGGACTCCTCCAGAATATGGGACTCTATTTTCAGCCATTCCTTTAAGGAAAGGCTTCATTTTTCTTGGAGGTAAAGAGTGATTTTGGTCAGCTCTGCACCTCTGTTTCTACCACTTCATTAACTCCTAAAATGAGAAAGCAGATACATTTCTCTTAAAAGCTGGGCCTACACCTTTAATGCAAGTGATAAAAGTGCTGCTTTCTTCTAGAATTTATCTCTGAGATTTCACTGTTAGACATTTAAACTAATTATAAAATTAGATGAGATTATGGATTTGAATTTTCTTCAAAGGCCAGCACAGTAATCCACTAACCTAAGCCCTATTCGTTAGTAGTGGGAAAAACATTGACTTCATGGCATAGTCTGCACAAGGCCAGATTTCATCCAAATTAAATGAGGTTCCAGTAAGATTCACTTGTTCAAAGGAAAACCAAAGAAGGCTTACAAATATAATTTCAATTAATGTATTAAAAAATAAGTTTTCATATTAAAAGTTTGATAACTTACATCCAGATCTAGAATGCAGATTCTGCTGTTGTGGGTTTTTTTTGTTTTGTTTTGTTTGTTTTTTGGAGGTTTTTTTTAATACACTGAACAAAGAAGCATTTTTTTTTTCTTGCATGCAGATTTTCTGTGTCACCACAGAATGTTTCACTTCACTTGTTTTGTGTTTTGGCATATTTGACAAACCTTTGAGCAAACCTAAGAGCTTTGATAATGTCATTGTTTGAGGACAAATTATAGTATGATCTCCCTATGAAATTTTTCAACCTGTAAATGACCATTATGCAGCCCTTTAGATTCATTCTTCTTTCAGTCTTTAGGAATGAGGAACCACTCCATAGCAAAAGAACTAATTCCACTTTCTAAGAGTTCACTCTATCACTGACACAAGGGGCCGAGAAGATGCCCAAGGCTCTCTAATTTCATGGTGGTACTGATTGTTTTAATTACTCCCTGCCAAGTCTGTTTTTCAGGCATGCTATGATTACTTCAGTTCAATTCTTGTCAGAGCTCTGGCATTCTGGGCCAGTCTTGTACTGATCCTGGTTTGCTCCTTTCACTCCAGTTACTGACTGAAACAGGGGTGTCTGTAACCACCAAACCCCTTCCCAGGTTGCCACTCACACGGATCTGGAGTTGTCATTGTACCCTTAAGAAGTGACAGTGGATAGCTTTGGTCATTTCCAGATGACCACGGCTGATTGGAGAAATTGCTCCCAGAAAGTGAAGTGGCATTTTTATAATATAAAGAGCCAAAGCACTCAGTTCTCTGAGTTTGATCCTCATCATGAGTATCTCACAGACTTTTGTTCAGTAGTACTCCAGCTGTCTCAGAAATCCCAGAAGACTTGGTGGGAAGCTGTCACCCTTCCAAGTTCTCTGGCATGACAACAAAATGATCATCACAATGATCAAAAATTCTAGACTCATAATCAAATTAAATTCTCCAATCCTCATTAGGCACCCTTATATCTTTAATTTCTTATAATGAAAAGTAATTACTTTGCATGTGAGAAAAACATTTAGAACAATAACACAGAAAATTATATAAAGTTTATGAAATAATGGAATAATTTAGGCTGGAAAACACCCTTAAGATCATCAAATCCAACCACTTCTCCCAGTCATCCTGTTCTCCTCCTTCCTTTCCACTGTTTTCCTCTTCCCCTTCCTCTTTTTTTCTTCCAGCTTTTACTTTTTCTATTCTTTTGCTGAACACTTCCTCCTAATTTTCTTCAGTTTCATTCTTTTATCTTTTACTTTCTCTTTTCTTTCCCCCATTCCTCTTCACCCATTGTATTCTCATCAAGTTCCCCCACCTTTTCTTCAGACCTTTCTTCCTACATATTTATTATCTAGACAGAGTTAGTGCCAAGCAACAAAGTGCTAATGGCTGCTATTCATGAAAGACATTCTATAACCACCATATTGCAGAAAATCCTTTTACTTTTTTGGTGTTTCTTGGTTTGTTTGTTTGTTTGTTTTTAATATGTGTGGATCTGTGAGCAGTTGAATTTTTTTCTCCCTGCTTTTGCAACATCTCATTGCAGGGTCCTCCATGCTGAAGGCTAAACTTTTCAAAGAGTTGGAATATAAATAAAAAAATATATCGATGTTCATACAAAATCTGGTATCAACCAGAAAAAATGTTCAAATATCCATGTAATCAATGACTTTCAAGATAATATGACTAACTGCCAATCCAAATTACAGTCAGTTTGGCATATTCCCAGCTGTACTCTTGCCTAGACTCTTTCCACAATTATTAACCACATTTTTATTGTTTCCAGAGACTGCGTTATAATTTCTGTGGCGTCTATGCTAATAAGTGCTGCTTTGCTCCTGCTTTACTCCCAGTTCTAATGTTAGAGGCAGCACTTCTGTTTCTTAGCTGCATTATCAAAACAAATGTGGAAGGCTTATTATCATAAACTTCATGGCATGGAGAATAATCAGTTGTTAATGTTCAGGATGTGGACCAAAGTTCAGCTTGCTTTTCTTCATTCACAGAAGACAATGAGAGTGCCTAATAGGCCAGGAGGGATTTGGCTCCTGTGATAAATGGTGATTTGGTCCAACATAGTCTAGCTAGCTGTACCAAATTAAAAAAAATATAAGGGATAAAGCTAACTGAGATCACCTTCTGTTTTAGCTGCAAATATGAAGTCAAGTTAAGGGAGCTAACCAAATGATCAAAGATCTGCAAACCAAAAGAAGGAAGTTTCACATACTATATTAATATTTATCCCATATGGGCAAGAAAATATATCAATACAGTTGTCACGTATACTTCAACAGATATTTATTTTCAAAGAAATTGTAAACTGGATGACCAAAGTATTGTAACCTATATAGGCAGAGATTGTCATAGCCAGGAACAAAGCAAACATAATGAACAGTCTGTTACTGCTGTTCAGGGGCTTCTAAAAGCCACATTTGAGACATGACCACCAGCATCCTTCCTTATCACCATTAGTGACTTTATATCTGATATTAACCTGAATGATATGAGGTGTTTTAATTTCCAGTCATGCTTCTCCCATGTGGCCCATTAAGGGGCTGAAAAATTCTTACTAACTGCTGAGGCATGCATGTTTACCTGATGTAACAGATTCTGTGATGTTTAAATTGTTCAGAGAAAGTCCTAGTGACTGCCGTGATGAAGAAGATGATGTGCTGCTTGACGATTCTGAGGATGGCCGGGCAGGCTTCCCAGTATTTCCAGTCTCTGCCTTTAAGCGATCATTCTCAGCTTTCAATATCTCAATTTCATTCTATATACAAAAGTAATCAACATGAAAGCACAGGAGGTTATTCTTTTGGAAAACCAATACTGGTGGCAAGTCTGGTGATGCTGTTCCCCTGACCTAGTTAACTGGTTTACTTACACTTTCACAGCAGAGATATAACACAGTGAAGACTGGATTGCCTTTACTTCTTAAATGAAGGGAAAACCCCCAATAACCTGTAATAGCTTTTGCCTCAAGATCGATCCTAAACAGTATGAGCTTCAAGCTTTTATGCTTATTGTAGAGTTGATCATAATGTGAGTGTGGTTAGAATTTTCCCAGCTATCTCTATTTTTTCAGCTACTTTCTATTGTCAAATACCTCAAGTAACAGTCAAAAACGTTTCTGGATGTGTTAATATTTCTAAAGTACCAGAAAATTATTACTGCCATTGAGTATAAAATTCAAGCAGTAACTTTACAGAGAAATTAAATGAAAAATGAAAAATGAGAAATTGGTATTTCAACAGTTTCATAACCCTTCTTGATATCAAATAAGACTTTTTGATCATTCAAATACGGGATTGTACACATAGTGGTGAGCAAATTATCTCTGATGAAAACAGACAGTGACAGATGAATCAGAACAACTGGAATTCTTTAGTTAAATCCTCTGTGATGCCAAATGATTATTGAATGTACAATTATAAAATGAAAACCTAGCCTGAGAACAGCCTGGTACCAGCTAAATCTAGCTTCCAGAGGCTTCACAAAGTGCATTACAAAGCAACTGTTTACTCTTGCAGATGGTTCTGTTCATCAAATTTAATTCTACATTCACTATCGCCCTGCTAAATACCCCACTTTTTTATGGAGGCTGCACAGCCATATTATACAAGTAAAAACTTAAGGGTTAGATAGCATCGTAAAAAATCCCTGCTACAGCTACAAAAAGATTAGATTACATACACACAGGTGAGGAGATAGTGAAAGGGATAAACCATCATAATAGTAACAGAAGGTAATAGATATGTGTATCAGTTTAGTCTAGGGGTCAAATCAGGAGCCACTTTGCAATTTATGCTGATTAATTACACGGCTCTTAGCAGTCTGCAATTCACACGAGCTTTAGGTTTTTAGGTGCTTTGAATCTATAAGTATTTGTGTATCACTTCCACCAGTCCTGTTTTTTCCCCTTATCAGTCCTCATCAGCCTCTAAAACATCACAATTTGGAACTGCCAGTTCTTCTGGGTGAACATCAGAAATGGTAGTTACCAGCAAACCAGTTGCCTCTGCCCAGATTTGAGGAAGTTCAGATTTTGGAGAGCTGTGCCTACAGTAGACTCCTCCCTTGTGGCAGTTCACCTGGCTCAGGCACTTATCTCCCAGAATGAGACTGTAATCAGATTATAAGCCTTCACATCCTTTTGTCCAGCACTGCAATTAACTATATTGTATCCCTCATAGCTCCTGAAAAACCTTTCAATGCCTTTAGATAAATGCCTTAATTATGTGTGGACAAATGAAACCATATCTATGGGCCACTTCTTGGTAAGTCTTCCCTCCAACTGAAGTTCAGCCAAATATCCCAATAATAGTAATGCGAGCACCTGGGAGGATGGCAGGTACCACAGATATTTAAAGATCTGTCTGAGACTGATACAGGTGTTGTGTAAACAAAGAGGTCTAGAAAAGACATCAAGCACACCATTTCTGTAGTTATGAAATCAGGTACTATGGCATCTACACAAAACTGCCTAAAGGTGCACCTGACTTAAGAACCCAATTCAGCTGGGAAGGCACTGGGCTGGATCCAGCTGTGCTAATGTGAGTTTTCAGTGGCATGACAAAAATGGTTTTCCATGGAAGAATGCTAAACCTACATGTCCTGTGCAGATGCAAATATTTGAGGCTGGTTCAAATGGTAAGAAGTGCCTATGCTCAAGTAACTCCATTTCACCTTCTGTACCTATCTTGGGGTAATTTTAGGATATCTCTTTAGCCCTCACTACTACAGGACTAAAACCTGACTGACCACAACAGAAGTTTATCATGCAGCTCATTCTTAGACTTTTAAATGCAGCCAACCGTGTCTCAGCCTGAATCCCCAACCCATAGCCTTGATTCTGTTCCCCAAATACAGATTTATAGTGCTTTCAGGAACGATGTAGGTATCTTAGCTGCCATTCCAAAGGGCCCAGTGCCACTGAAGGACTTATGTAGTAATGTGTGGATATTATAGATACTTTGGGGCACCTACCATGGTACTGGGCATTTCCATGTAAGCAACAGAGTCGAGTCCCATAAAGCTCTGTGCTCCACTGAAGAACACAGCCATTCTTTTTGCATCCTTCCAGCCTCATGAAAAGGAAAATCTTCTAAAGAAAAATGTGTTCACCAAGGAATTGGAGCAGTGTAACAAAATAATGTAGCAAAATTTTATGATGCTGGACATAGTAATTAGCTCAATTTTACATTCTTTGCCTTGGCAAGCTATGACTGAATTAGGAATCAGAAATGATGACAGAGTATGCACGTAACATCTTGGCCTCCTCCATGGCTCAAGGATTTAAAATGCTGTAGAAATCACTTTTTGATCTGCTTCTCTGTCATGTTGCTTACTCCAGTCATAGGCTTGAGATAATAAATATCCTTGGGGCAGGGATTATGTTTTCTTCCATATCTCTTAAACATATTGTAGCTATTAATATATATGCTAAGAATGTCTTTATTATAAGGTGAACACTCATCATACCCATCTTTCAGCAGTACTGTCAATCCAGCAATTTACTTTGTATTGACAGATTTTTGATGCCTGAAACAAAGCACTGGTTAAGGAAATACACCACTCATACCATTGGTGTGCATCTCTGTCATCACTTAAGCTACTGCACTGACCTGCATGCGGTTCATGGCTTCGCGGATCTGATCCAGATGGTGTGCAGAGCTGAGGGCTTCCAGACGAATATCTGTTAATTTTAGCTCCTTCTCCCTCAGCTCGCTTTTTAGCTGAAGAATGATTTCAGCCTCTGCCTCTGTACACTCACAGATCCTAAAGAGGAGCAGGAAACGGGCAGGAGATTAAAGGAAGGTTCTCTCCCCAAAGCAGTGTCATT
>VWYI01037812.1:0-71239 GCA_013399455.1 Anthoscopus minutus | reverse complement strand
TCTGCTGAGTGCATGTGAAACAATGTGCAATAAAATTGATGGATAGCAAATGTCATATTACATTATAAATATGAATTTTTCATGGTTCAGGGCAAAAATGCATAAATCAATAGTAAACACATTCTCTGTTTGGAACACCTGTTACAATTAATTCTGGATAATCAGTTATTTTTTTAAAATAAAAAACAACATCAACATGGACATTAGTAATCAGCCTGATTTTAATTTTGATATTACACAAATCCTTTTGGCTTTGATTAAGGGCTTGCAAGATATACAGTGGGTCCATAACTTAGGTCAGAGATTTTGGATGACATAAGAAAAAGACAGCTTAAAGAAGGAGGTTATCTTGATTCATTAGTCTGTTTTTTGTTTCCTATTATTTTCCCCCAATAGGAATTTAATTAATGAAGGATGTATTGAATATAAGTGTTGCAAAATAATATTATGAATGGAGAGCAATTCTGTGATCTCAGTGTCCATTTGATAATAAAATATTCTAATTTAATAATGCCCAGACAAAATGGAGCATTGGAGCCACATGTTAGAATTATCTTTGTGTATTAATCTTACACTCTTAGCTTTGTTCAGCACAAGTCTCAAATATGTCTGGAAGTTGTAAAAGTTTTTTCATTTACATGCATCACTCAAATAAAATAAATTCATAAATTTGCACTGATGGGAAGTCTCTGAGGGCAACATCAACCTGTTTGGGCTTGGGTTCATGTTCCCAGCTTTTAGCCATTGTCCCAAATGGCAGAATTTGCAGTGCTGAGGCAGGCAGCTAGAGATATGTGCCTAGCACAGGGAAAGGGCAGGAATCCTTTCTGGGGACACCAAGCAAGTGATTGGCCAGAGAACCTGAGGATGTGGGGAACCTTTTATCCTACTCTGTGTCTCAAAGAGGCTTAGGAAGCTAATTCTGAAAGAAGGTGCCTCTGTTTTTCCTTAGGATTGACAGCTGTGAATCCTTTTCTGCAAGTAGGTGGGAGGCCAAGTCTTTCCCACGTAAAATGCAGCTGGAATAGGAGAAGGGGAAGGAACTTATGGTGCATTTTCACTTCTGGCCAAGAGCTCAGTCATCAGAGATCTGTCTGAAATACAGAAGCGTTATGTTCAAGCTCTTGCTCCAGCAATTATTGAATTATCTATGCAAAAATAGGTAATTAAGTAGCTTTAGTCTGGTGGTCTTTCAGTTCAGCAAACCATCCCAAATCAGGTATTTGCACAGTTCTCACTTGTTTTGTATCACAACATCTTCAACAGAAGAGATGGCATTCCTTAAAATGCTCGATAGACTGGTAGTTAATGAATTTTCTTGGAAGTCATCATCAGATCTGTGCTCCAACTTGTACCTTACATGGCTTTGAATTTGTCTCATTTACATCTCTGTATTTCAATTATAGAGAGCTTTGGTCTACTGCAAATCTTTGGGCTTCCAAGAAAAAATAAGAAAGTAGTTCTGGCATGAGATTTGCCATTTTGGAGGGTGAACTATGCTTACTGGAATCTTTCTATCTTAAAATGCAGAGAGGACTTCATGAAACCTTAAACTGTGGTGTAAGCCTGGGACAGGAACTGAGCTGAACAGTTCAGGTCATGTGTGCTACTGTGGCCAGTAGGAAAAATGAATTTACCTAAGAGATATTTTGATGAAAAAATTAAAATTGAGCATACACAGGCCACTACAGACATACATCTCTCCTGAGCTCAGGCATGGGAATTGTTATGGCTAATGCCCTGAAAGTATTAGTGGCAACAACATGCTTTGTTTTTGAGCCAAAAGGAGGTACATTTAGAGGGTAAATAGAGGACTGAAGGCCTAAATTTTGCATGTACTACCCATCTCTAAGTCATTTGAGTGTGAACATGAATGTATTGTATTACTGTGTGTTCCACAGTTCTGACACATTTCTTAGAGGACATCAGAGTACGGTTTCGTGATGCTAAGCTTCAAGATATAGAATCCCTGCTCAGTAGGATTTTATTTTTTACATGCTACAGAAGCAGGAAATAACCTCTCTGTACCAAAGAAATCTGAAATTTAAATATAAAATGAAAACAAAGAACAAGCTGATAATTATGGTCCTAGAACACCAGTTACCCTAAGTCTTGTTATTATCAAACTTTTGGCAGAATATGTAAAATATACAATGAATTGAGGTAGGAAAAATGGGTCGTTTGGGTGGTGCTTACAGTCTGTGTGAGACGTACTGGGGAAATCCCAAAGACATTAGGAGTGTTAACAAACCATGCTGGCTGACAACATGGGCAATTTGGAGATATACACTGATGACTTGATAGTGAAGGAGGAGGTGCTTTAAGGATGCTAAATGACATTTTCAATATTGATCTCTCTTGTTCCATTTGCCTCAGTATTAATCATTAAAACAAATAAAATCAGAGGTAGTTGTATAATATCTAGAGTGACTGTACAATAGATTATTTCACTAGTACATAACTTTTGAGACTTCAGATAGGATGCTTTAAAATCAGCATATTGTGCAAGGAATAAATAATGTAAAGTATATTACTTGCCTTGGTCCCAAGGGGAGTAGAAATCCCAGATTTGAAGGAAAGGGCTTGTTTTTCCCACCACTTTATTAATACTTTAAATCACAGTCCTCTGTTCTAATCTGTATCAGCTGTGCTCTGAAGAGAGAAAGATTCTGTCCTTCTGATAAGGCTCATGGCTGTGACCTGTAGTCTGACTTGCATGGAAAGAAGTAAGAAGCTGATCTCATTGCATGTTTTAGGTTTCATTTCACCCTGACACCTGGAAATCTTTCCATGGAAATCAAAGAGTAATTTCCTAGGAGAATGATGTGTTGAAAAGCACTGAGAAGAAAATGTCAGCATTAACTTCATATTTTCTTGGATTTCTCTCTGGTTGTCACAGATTTAGCATTAGCCAGGATAGCTTTTGTGTTGAATATGACAGGAAAATTTCTTTTATTCTTGGTATCAAAATGTGGAATCACACTATGTTCTGCTATGCTTATACTCTATGGTTTGGCTTTTATTTAAAATTTAATTTAATAAAGATGGGTCAATTGCAGTAGCTAATACAGAGTTGAAGTTGCACAGAAAAATATTCCTGAAATACAGGATCCTGCTTTCAATCTACCTAACGATTAGTTTCTCATATTTTCAAAAGTTGTAATAACAATTTTTAAGAGGAAAATAGTCAATGAAGGATAATTTCCACTTAATGAAAAGAAATTTGTATACATGTACAATGTGGATTACAGATTCTTTAGATTTTATGGCATTCAAATCTGGTAAGATGCCAGAAAAACTTAATTGTGGAAGAGATACATTCCTAGAAAATGCACAGTACTGTGTCTGTGCTATTAAAGACAAACACATTTGTTATCCTTATCTAGCAAAAATTAAATATATTTCACAGGATGAAATCAGAGTATTTTGTGAGAAAGCTGCAGCAAAAAGACACAAAACCAAGACTAGGTTGAGAAAAGAAAATAGCAATTAAAAACCAAAATTACCATACTCTGCTTATAGAAGCAACTGTGGGGTGATATCAAAATGCTTGTCAGGCACTAAAGAGGCTTCCCAACAACTTCATGAAGTTGCCCATTCATTTTACAGATGGATTTGAGTGAGAAAGCATGAAATTTAGATGTCATGGTCCCATGAGGAATCACTGGCAGAGCTGAGAACAAAATCTCTCCCCAGCAACTGCTTCTAAGTATTGACAAGAGCAACAGTTTTTAAATGATACTTTTGACCTAGGTTTACAAAATCATACCTTTTCAAATAAAACCCTTCAAAAAACATGAGATTAAATCATCGTGTCTATAAATTAAAAAAAAATTGTTTACATGTCCACAAAAACAAAGAGAAGGTAGTATTAGTTGTAAAAAAGCAGGATTTCTAAGAAAGTATAAGAAGCTGTTCTTTTAAAGGCGTTTCTAACCTTTATACTAGAATCTCTGGTTTCACTAAGATGACCGACTTTTTCCCATAAACTTGGTTGTTGGTACGTTTGAATTTGTACAAAGGAAAACACGGGACATAGAAGGTCAGCCTACCCTTGTGTTCAGGGAACACCAGCAAACCCACAGACTTGGTATGGTGCCAGTGTAAACAGACTTACACCAACTATCCTATCAGGCGTGATCATAACAAGTTGTTCCCTGAACAGAGAAACTGAGGGTACCTATGGATTCCTGATGTTATCCAAACAAGGCAGTCTATCCTCCAGGACCTGGCTTTCCTCTCCCTGCCAGATCTGTCTCTCTGCTTGTGTGCTTTGTAAAACTTTACTGTCATGCCCTCAGTTTTGCTCAGTTCCCCACACTCATCTCATTTAATACCCACAGCTCTGCCCCTTTATTTCTTTGAGCCCCACAACCCCTCAGATTCTCATCACAACTGAATGTCCTTAGGACCCTCTCCCATCTCCATCTTTATGGCCTGAGAGCTGTCACTGATGGGTCAGGGACCTTGTGTGCTGCTTGAGGGGCTCGTGCCTGGTTAGTGGCCCAGCCCAGCCTGCACTGTAGAACTGAGGGGATAAGGAATGACAGCACCTTGTCTTGCCATCAGCAGAGGCACTAGTAGCAAATCTCTCTTCATTTCTCTCTCTAAATAGCAGATGCTGAACTTTCTGTTAAATTCAGCTGAGATTGGTAAAGGGATTTGAGTACTGTTAAGGAGGATGTGGGAGATGCATAGGCTCATGTCCACACAGATATAATGGCAACATAAACATAATTTCCCTGTGGAAAAGATGAAACACTATATTATGAGCCAAGTTATTCGGAAATCGACTTCATTAGTACTATAAACTGCTTGAATAAAAATAATAACAATCAAAATCTACTGAACTTGTGATAACAGTGGAATATGAAATAGAAATGGTAGGAGTAAATGCAATCATGCCAAAAACATTGAAGTCTTTCATACAAAGACAGGAGAGAGGAGCCTGTTAGAGAAAATTTTAAGCCCTTTGTGATGCTGTGGACAGAGACAGTTATTCCTTTGCTGTCCAATAAATTGATGTTTGTGATATAGCAGAAGTATGATGTACTTCTGTAGAAAAGCACCCTCTCCTTTTTGGGGTCTCATAGAAGTTTCAGAAATCCAGAAGAAAACTCACAATCACCTCAGCAGGCTTTGATAAAGTACAGAAATCCTCCTCTTATCTTTCTGTGCACTGATGTTGGCATTCCCAGAGATTTTGCGGCAATGACAAACTGGATGGAGAAGGATCTAATACTAAAATGAAAACTAAACTGCATTAGCGCTATTTTTAAAGGATGACTCTGATGTCATAGACTTTTTCCAAGAAATTTTTGCCCATCTGCCCATGAACCAGTTTTCCCTGGCCATATTTCTATACTCCCTGTAAAAGACTTTTCACATCCAGTTGAGTGTCATTAGTTGCCTTTACTACACCCAAAGTTCTGATGTTTTCTCACCTCCCACGCTTGGGACAAAAAAAGATCCCATCAAAAACATTCAGAGACTTTAATGCCTCCCCTGCTTCCTTCCTTTTTATGTTCTACAATTTTACAGGCAATGAAGCACAGCTGTAACTAAAAAGTAGAATAACCCTACCACCACTGCATCGTGATTTGACTTCTGAGGGAAATACTTCAGAACCGTGAGATTGCAATAGGCTCCAGTGAGTTTTTTGTGTATTTTTCTTTGGTTTCCCATTGGGAATATTTCAGTGTATTATCTCCATATAGCCCTGGCTTGAAGATTACCACGTCACTGCTGGAAAAAGATTTAAACCCCGAAAAACATGTTTAATCTATTGTGCCTATATTATGACAGAGCTTTATTTGATCTTGGCAGTTTGAACATCTTTGGGGAACAGTTGAAAATGTCTTTCTAAACTCATTGTTAGTCTAAAGCAGACCTCAAAAACTAAATTGCTGTAGGCTTTAGTTTAAGGCAGCTGTACATTTATTAAACAGAACATTGGACAACAGAAGTACTGCTTCTTAGATAGCCAGACTAATAACATTTCATACTATTCTGATACAAGAGAGATTATCTGATGCCTGCTAACTAGGCAATGAAATGCATTTCTAATAGAGTACACAGATAAATATTACAGCCTTAGCAAAGCTGAGAAGCATTTTGAATTTTCTGTAATAGCACTAGTGAATGCTGGTGGAAAGGGGCAGAGCTATGAGAAATACCAAGTGTGGGCCAAAGCAAGGCAGACAGCCAGTTGTGTCAATTCTCTGTGTGTAGTAACAGAAAAAAATACTGAATGTGAAGGTTATTATAAAAGAAATTAATCATTGAAATTAAACTTGTTACACACTAGAAGTGAATGATGTGTCTGAGGCAATTACTATGAACTTGTGAGATACAGGGCAATGAGAGTCTGAATATTCCAATTAACCAAGTGTTCAAACACACTGATGACATTAATGTCATGTGATGACATTAATATTTCTGGATTTAATACATACAGAATTGGTACTCTTAAGGATAATTGTGGAAAGTCTGGGCCTTGTAACTTAAATAAACCTCCTTGCTTAAAGAATATGAAGAACTGCAAGCCCAGACATGATCCAGCCATGCTACTCAAGGAAGTCTAGAGAAAGCAGGAGGCTGAAGTGTGCTGTGCTCAAGCAGATCTCAGAGGTATTAGTAAAGCACCAGTCTCTCTTCTGCCACATCAGCTGCTGTACACACCACATCCTGGGCTATCAGCAGTGGTCAGGCTGTGCACTTGGGGCATCTGTGTCCAGGAAACATATGAATTAGGGGTAACATCGCACAACTGGCAAGATAATAACCCTGTCTGTAATGTTAGCTCCCTCGCCTGGCAGGTCTGTCTGTGCTGACACTTGCTGGATTTCTCAATGTCCTTGGCTTATTGGCAAGCTAGTCCTGAGACATCAAGGCCACTCATGCTGGTGCAGACAGCTGCATGTCTGCTCGCGGGAAAGCAGAATTTATAGTCTGGACTCAACTTTACACTGATGGGATCACATGGCATCTGGATTGCAGCTGGTTATGGAGCAAGCTGGGAATGTGAGGAACTGGTTATGGGACTGTCGATGTGTTTCAACTCTGCATGTGAAGATGATTTTAAGGAGTTCTTCCACAGAGAAAATAAGAGCTAGAAATTTTTCAAAAAGAAAGCAAGAGCGACAAATATCAGTTAGGTGTTTGCTTTGTTGACTGCGTTCCCAGAACCTGAAATATGTTTATG
The DNA here is from genome assembly GCA_013399455.1 of Anthoscopus minutus. Classification (NCBI taxonomy): domain Eukaryota; kingdom Metazoa; phylum Chordata; class Aves; order Passeriformes; family Paridae; genus Anthoscopus; species Anthoscopus minutus. The sequence continues at coordinate 64,035 of VWYI01037812.1, read as the reverse complement.
GTCTTAATGTATTTGTTTCATGTCACCTGAACAAAAACGAAACATTATGAATGAATTGCACTAAAAAAATCTCCTTGACGTTGGGCAAATTTTTCCATTGCATGGAAACTCCTGGACTCCTGACTATTAGCACCGTTCTCTGACAAATTCAGGAAACTCTCTGTACATCACATATGTCTCTGGAGCAGAGGAGAAAAACATCCACACAGTATAAATGTTCCTGAAAAGATTAGCTAACAAGATCATCATGGTAGAATTGACTCATGCACAGTTTGTTTTCCACCAGGACCCCCAGATCCTTCTCTGCAGAGCTGCTTTCCAGCATATTGGCTCCCAGTCTGTATGATGCCTGAAGCTATTATTTGCCAGCTGCAGGACTCTGCATTTTACCTTGTTGAATTTCAGCTTGTTCACCTCTGCCCAGTCTCTCCAGTCTGTTGAGGTCTCTCTGAAGGGCTGCAGAGGCCTCTGGGGTATTGGCCCCTCCTCCCAGCTTTGTGTCATCAGTGAACATTTCATTGATGAACAAATTAAACAAGACTCGACCCAGAATTGATCCCTGGGTGCACCGATATTGACACACCTTTAACTAGACCCTATGCCACTGATTACTACTCTCTGGAGTCTGTTACTCAGCCATTTCTCAATCCATATCACTGTCCACTCATCCAAACCACACTTCCTGAGTTCAGCTGTGAGAGGTAGTGCTGAAACCCTTGCTGAAGTTGAGGCTGACAATATCCACTGCTCTCTCCTCATCTATCCAGGTAGATGTTTCATTGTAGAAGGCAATCAGGCAGGTCAAACATGGCTTACCTTTAGTGAATCCATTCTGACTACTCCTGATCAGCTTCCTGTCTTCCATGTGGATAGAGATGTCTCCAGAACGATGTGCTTCATCATCTTTCCAGGGACAGAAGTAAGGCTGACTGACTGGTTGTCCCCTGTGTCCTCCTTCTTACCTGTTTTGAAGGCCAGGATGACATTTGCTTTCTTCCAGTCCTCAGGAACCTCTCCTGATCTCCATGACCTTTCAAAGATGATCATGAGTCCTCTGGCTATGTCTGCCAGTTCCCTCAGCAGTTATGGAGACATTCTGTCAGGGCCTATGGACTTGTGGATGTCAACTTTGTTTAGGTGTTCTCTGACCCAGTCCTTCACCATTGGAAAGTCTTCCTTCTAAGATTCCTTTACCCTGGTCTCCTGGGCTGGAAATCACTGAGGGCTTGTCTTATCGGTGAAGACCAATGCAAAGAAGTCATCCAATAACTCTGCCTTCTCTCTGTCCTCTATTACCAGGGTCCCCTCTCAATTTAGCAATGAGCCCACATCATCCTTTGTTTTCCTTTTATTATTGATGTATTTTGTTGGTGGTGTATTTTGCAGACCTTGACATCCTTGGCCAAATTTAATTACAGGTGTGCCTTGGCCTTTCTAGTCTTCTGCTTACTCTGACAACCTCTCTGTATTCACTAATTAATTGTATATTTCTTGATTCTGTGTATGTAAGAAATGGTAATGATTAATAGAGAAAGTAGTGTTTAGTGCAGATGTACATATGAGGCTTCTTTTTTCCCAAAATAAGAGGCTCTAATTTCAAAGGGCAGATTTGTGCCCAGGCTGACTGGGCTGAAGCTGGCTGGGGTGCCTTTTGTACCAACAGTGACTTGCTTTGAGGGTAGATTGGCTTTTCAACTGGTTTATTCTGCTTGTAACAAGCTGAAAGGAGAATTGGCAGAGGACTGGAAGATGAAAATCCATCTGCTGCTCAGAGGCCTACTCCTGTGTCAGCTCCTGACCTTTTTAGGGAAGAGACAGGACAATATAGAAAGCTCATTTAAAACATGAGACTGGCAGGAGCTTCCAGAGAAACCAAGCTATATAATAACCTAGAGATCTTGAGCTTGGCATGATCCTCTCCCGCAGTAGGGTCTATAGCATGTATAAATCAGGTCCCAAACATCCAGACTGGTTTTCCTGCATCCTGCTTGCTGAGTGTCCTTTAAGTATGTGTCTGAATGCCCATGGGTCTGTGCAGCATAATGGCACTAAAGGGAAGACAGATGTTGTCTTCCATATTACAGCTCTCTTGAAAGTATATTCACCTTCTGAGCCTCTGGAGGTGTTTATCTTTTGAAGAAAAAGAATTTTCTTTATTATCAGCTATGTTGCCATGAACTAGTAGGAAATCTTGCACTGTCATTGCAGTTGGTGCAGAAAAGTGTGGTCAGTCATCTTTGGTTTGGCTGCTGTCACCAGTTCTGGTTTTCCCATTAATTTCAAGGACTTTGCTGGCAGTCCACTGACTTTAATATACTACCATGGATATGAATTCCATGTGTGCACTGTCTGGGCAGGGATTGTTTGTTTGTTTCTGTTTTGATGGTTTGTTTGTCTTGGAGATTATTTTTGGGCAGGGCTCACCCTGTCCTCACCCTGTCCAAAGCAAAGACAAACCATAGCCTTACTGCCACAGTACAAGGACCTCATTTGAAGCTTCCTCCTCTGCCAGGACCGGCAGCCAAATTATACATGAAATCTGACAGCAGAAGCTTCCTCAAGTTTCTGGGTTTAGTTTAATTTAATTAATTTTTTTATTAACCTAGCTTGAAAATTACCTTGGATTTCCTACCATATGCAATCAATGGAGAATTAATTTAAATGCTGTGTGTTAGGTCTGTGCAACTTGCATACATATCCTAAATCACAACATGAATCATGATATTTTCTACTTTCTCTCTTGAAAGAACCTTTATAAACACAGCAGCATCAGTTACGCTGAGTGAACATTTTTCTACGTATCCAATGTTTTGAACATGCAAAATTTTGAATTATTATTGCAGGTGTTCCATTCTTTATGCTATCTTTATGAACATAGGTCCTATTTCAAAGGCAAGTTTTCACTACACAAGGCTGTTATAACACCCAGCCTTGTCAGCAGCTCTGCATATGTAACTTAGCAGTTCTTCATGCTTTTGCACTTACAGACCTAGGAGCCAGCACAAAAGTGAATCTTTCCATGTTAGTAAGAACAGAGTCCTTGGAAGGACTGTTCTGGGACCTTTAACATTGAGAATTAGGAGGGCTGCAAAGTACGTGGGCTTTGTTGTCTTCATATCAGGGTTGGGGAGCTGCAGTGAAGGCAGTGTTACTTTATTTCACTTTTTTGTGCACAGGAAGGTTTCTATGGCTGGATCTGCTTCTATTAAACTTTGATTTTTCATTCAGGGTCCTTTTCAGATGGATGTTTCTGTTTCCAGGAATGTGTGCTTCTCTGCACACATTAGGCTGCAGTGATTTGACTTCTTCTATGATGAAGATTGTTCTGAGAGGTATTGGAAAGTACCTGAAAGACAACACAGTCATCAGTCACAGCTAGCATGGCTTCATGAGAGGAATGTCCTGCTTATCAAACCTGATTTCCTTTCATGACAAGACAATCTACCTGGTTGATCTAGGAAAGCTAGTTGATGATATCTTTTTGAACTTCAGCAGAGCTTTTGATAGTTTCTCCCAGAGTCCTTTCAGACAAAACACCCAGCCCCCAGCTGGATAAACATCCTATGATGGGTAAGCAACCCATTGTGGGTGGGCTACAAAGACTTGTAGTGGATGCAGTGGCATCAGCCTGGTGACCTGGCTGCATCCTCAGCTCTGGGCTCTCTTCAATATCTTCACAAATTACTTAGACACAGCACTGGAAGGGACATGGAGTAAGTTCACAGAAGACACAAAACTGGGAGGAGCTGGTGGCTCCCTCAAAGATAGCAAGGCTCTGCAGGGGGCATCACCTTCACAAATGAGAGAGATGGGCAATCACCAACAGCATGAAGGTCAGTCAACGAGGGGAAGTGCTGGGCTCTGCCCCTGGGCTAGGACAATCCTGGAAGTACAGGCAGACTGGAAAGGAGATGCTGGAGAGAGACCTGGGGCTCTGGGTCGACATCAAGTGGAACATGAGCCAGCAGTGCCCTGGCAGCCAGGAGGGTCAACCCTGGCCTGGGGGCATCAGGCACAACGTGGCCAGCCGGACAAGGGAGGGGATTGTCCCGCCCTGCTCTGCACCGGGGCAGCCTCTCCTTGAGTACTGGGGGCGTTTCTGCGTGCCACAACATGGAAAAGAGGTTTTCTATTAGAGAGTGTCCAAAGGAGAGCCACAAGCATGAAAAGGGTCTGGAAAGGAAGCTGATGAGGAGATATCACTTGGTCTGTTCAGCTGGGAGGAGAGGAGACTGAAGGCAGAGCTCTTCACAATCTACTACTCCTCATGAGGTGAAGAGGAGGGGCAGGCCCTGATCTCTTCTGTGGTGTGACAGTGACAGGACTCGGGGGAAGGGCCTGAAGTTGTGTTAAAGGAGGTTTAGGCTAGATACCAGGAAAAGGTTTTCCCCAGAGGGTGGCTGAGGATTGAAGAAGACTCCCCAGGAAAGTAATCACAGCTCCAAGCCTGATAGGGTTTAAAAGGGGTTTGGACAATGCTCATAGGCAGCTTCCTGGTGTGACTCTTGGAGATGATTCTGTGCAGGGTCAGGAGCTGGACTTTGATGATCCTTGTGGGTCCTTTCCAGCTCAGGATATTCTGTGTTTCTGTGGTTCTGTGACTCTATGTGCTCTTTACTGTAGACAGCTAATATCTGGACATTTGAGAACAAGATGGTTTTTTAGGACTTCCAACATTACAGATTAATTGAACAATATATTCAGCTGTTTTCTGATAGAACTGAAAACAAACCCAAGGCATTTTGTTGCTGTTGTGAATCATACTAGACTTGACCGATTCCTTTTTCTTAAATAAAAACAGGCTTATCAGTTTATTCTGTCAATGAAGCACTTCTTGCCCAACAATTCCATCTGTTACAGAAACGCAGTGTACACCATTAGTTTGACCATTTCTATTAGCTATATTGACTAAATAAGTTTTTAAGATCTTTAATATTTTCCAGTCTTGGGGAAAACAAGAAGTACCTTTCACAAAACATATTATTTTTCATTATTGTTCTATAATTTAGTTATTAATGTGTATAGTCAATATTTCTTTCACTGAAGAAAATACATATGTGATGAGTTCTAAAGCCTACTATTAAAAAGTCATAGTTCTGCTCCATAAATGTCAAGCCTTAATTAGCTCTATATTATTTTGATTTTTGATTGTTATCTTGAAAAATTGGTTGTATTAACTTTTTGTCTTCCATCTCATTGACTGCAGCTCCAGTCTTGGTGTTTAAACAGACATGAGAAGAACACCAGCGACTGGGAAGGCATTTAAGACAGCCAGAAGGATATAGACATTTCTGGAAATGGATGCAAGTGAAACGTGAGGAGAGATTGTAAAACCCAACTGACCTTGTTCCCACTTACTGTCTCTCTCTTTCTCACCCAAGCAGACTGTAGTAGATTAACAGAAGCCAAAGACCTAGTTATGTATCACAATTAATTATAATTTGTAGATAAGATCAAACAAAAAAATTAAAAACACCATTTTTTGGTGTTTGAAGAGAGGAGCAATGACTCTATCTCTGCCTGAATTAAAAGGGTATTTGCTAATGCTGTTCATTACAATATAACTTGGTGTTGCTTGTCTGGTTTCATAGGGTTTTTCTGATGCAAAGCACAGCCTGGTGAAATATAGGTCAAACACAGTCTAAAATGTTAACAAGCAAACTCTTATGTATTGTTAATTCAGATTGTGCTATGCCCTGAACAAATAGAAAAGTAGAGCACCACAACAGAGGCAAATATTATCCTATTTATATGAATTATTAATTTTTAATTTTTTAATTTTGCATTAATTTTGTTTTTCTGATTTAGAAATCTGGTTAGTGAGGGTTAGCCAGAAATTATAAAAGAAGGCTGGGAATGTCTATTTAAAAACATCACTTGCTATGAAACTATTTTTTAGCATGACCCTCAAAGAATTATCTGGAACTGAAAGGCAAAATTTCAAGAGGTTCAAATATCTTTTTGGTATCTTATATCTTTTAATTTTGGTATTCTTTCTCCACTGTTCTCTTCTGTTGCCTGAATGTAGCTTTCTATTCACAAGTGGGCTGAGAAACCTGTGTGCCTTGTAGCACATTTGCCTTATCACCAGATGTGCCATGTGCAACAGGGTTGTCCTTTTTGAAAATCAGTGAAAGTCTCCAATAATGCTTTTTTTCTTGCAGAGTGCCATTTCTTGAATCAAGACACTTTCTCCCTGTGATTTGTTTTCATTTATTTACAGGTTGAAATGCAAGCATCCATTTAATACTCTAACTGCACGTTTATTGTTGTAGTCACAGACAACATCACATAACCATCATGGTAACAATTTAGGTATTTTGTTTCATGCTTTCTGTCAAACTTTTGCATGACTTGGTTAGAGAGAGGAGTCTGTCCCAGAGGAGACAGCTGAACATTCACATAGCGTTAGCCAGCTGCATTTGAAGATGGAATTAGGAATAGAATGAACTTCCAAAAGAACAATCCTAGTATGGAAGAGAGCCATAAAATGATTTAAAGTAGTGAAACAGCAAAGAGGAAGCACTGTGGGTTTCCTATGACAACTAATGCTTTGTCTCTTCCTCTGACTCATGATATCTTGTAATTTTTTAGTTTTTCTTTCTAAAACATTTGAAAGGACACAATGAACTGAATTTCTGTGATCAAAATAGTGTGTTAAGGGTAGAAGTTTTTTTGTCTCATGATTTTTGTTTTCTTTGGTTGTTAGGTGGGGTTTTTTTGGTGTGTGTGTGGGGGGGTTTATTTTGTATGTTTTTTTTTCTTTTTTTGTGTGTAGTTTTTTTTTGGATACTCAGAAGCTGTAATTCTCATTGGTTCATATCCTCATGAATAAATCAGTAAGGTGTTAAAATCAATGCCAGTATCTCCATGGGAAGAAAAAGAATCTCATCAGTCCACATTACCATCTTTCCTGGCTCTTCAGAAACTGAAGAACATCTGAATTGGAGAAAAGCTGCTGTCAACTGTGCTCCTTTTTTTCCTCAAGACAATAAGTTATGGGTTGAGACTTGTTTTGGCAGAAGAATTACTGTTCTTTGCCAAAAGCGAGAGAGGGAATAGAAAATGGGGAAAACCCTGACTGTCATCAAAACCCCTGGGGTGCCATAAATATGCAGTATTTGGGTGCATTCCTTACATATCCTCCCAGAACGTGAACATGATTTGCAGCCCTTCACGTACAAACCTTCTTTTCTGGTTACTAAAGATTCCATCATTGCAATCATTGTTCTTCTTCCTGAAGGACAAAAAAGTGTCAGAGGATTGAAAAGTATGTACTAAAGTAGAATCAAATTCTGTAAAAGTCCATTTTGGGGGGCTTTCTCTCACCTTCAGTGCCAAGGTTTCTACTTCAGGACCTTTTTTTGTTTGGGTCACAATTTAGATCTCTGGTTTGGGACAAATATTCTTTACTCTGGAGAAAACAATCAAGCAGGTAAATGCAGACAGCCTTTAGAGGTAGAGTGCACAAAGGTACCGTTCACTAACTGAAGTAAAAGCAGTTGAGTTTGCCAGTGCTGAGGTGCAATACAAGGTCACAAGCCTTGGTTACAGTGCAAGTTTTACAACAAAAAGAAGCATTAGTTCCTTAAGTAGATCTTCATTAATGACACAAAATCAAAGAGACCCAGGGGGGTTTGTTGCTTGAATGTGTCTGGAAATAGTATATCTGGGATTTTTCACACTCAGGTTGAAGTACAGTTTGAGGGAAACATATCAGGATTTAATCAAGCATTACTAATAGATATAAGGTCACATCTGATTTTTTATGTTTTTTATAATTAGTTCTCTTTTAAATGCAAGGAAGTGGCTCCGGCTGCATTAGACTTCCTGCTGATGTTGGTGGGGTTGATTTTAAGAGAATTTTTGTCAGTAGTCAAATATAGTTTAGCATAGCAAATAATGTTTCTGCAGCACTAGTACAGCATTTGTGGTCCTCTGAAACTGTCCCTGCAGTGCTCAGCATTGTACAGAAACAAATTTCATTAGCAAGAAAGGTTGCCTTTCCAATATATATGGTACACCATTGTCAGGTAGCTGAAGCTGTTAAAGGCAATGCAGGTGTATTAAAACCCTGTGCATTGACAAGGAAGTCTTACACAATAGTGGAAAGTTTTTGAAAGCAAAGATAAAACAAGCTATGAAATTTATATCTATTTGTATAACCTACTGTGTTAAGTGATTGTTTGCAGTTAAGGAAATATATTTAGCTTTCTAGTATGTGCCAAAATTATTCCCAGTATTTAATTTTCTCAGGAAGTTAATGTTCCTGGGATACATTTCTTAGTGGTGAATGGATTGCCCTTGACTTCTGGGGACTTATCTATTCATGGACTATGTTTGGGAAACTTTTTCTTCCAGTTCTCCAGAGCCTGCAGCTGATTTAATCTCTGGTTTGCTTCGTGAAAATAGATTCAAGTACTCACTGCTCATTGCCAACAGGCAGCGCAATTCTGTGTTGTAGTGCTCACAGTCTGGTGTCTGGGGATATTTGTTACCACAGATCTCTGAAGTCTTTTCTATAAAGATCATCTGGTGCACAACAGCATAATACACTGCCCAGTGATAATGGGAAGAAGCCAAATTAATCTGCACCCCTTTCAAGCACTACACAGTTCCTTTGCAGTAGGCTTCCTCACACCCTTGGGTGAGTTTGAATGAGGGTGCACTGCAGTCACTCCAAAGACAAAGTGCCTATTCCCAAGTCTTCTGTATCTGAGCCAGGCTGTGCATGCTATGTGCATGGTTAGGTGCTGCATCATGGTGGCTGCATGCATGGCCCAGGATCAGAAGCCTGACTGCATGATCTCACTGCTGTTCAGAAACCAGTTTCCAACGTTGTGTCCCTCCAAAGAAAATCCAGTCAGTGAAAGACTCCCAGATTTGTCTGTCTGCATGCCTGTAGCAGTTTTTTTACTTGCAGAGGAATTGTCATTAAGAGTAAAAGAATTTTACAGGCAGGCTTTTCAGAATGGAACTTCTGGTTTCCCTCATTGTGGGTCAGAAGCAAGACCAGGACCTGCCAGCATCATTAATGAGACCTGGGCTGGATCTTATTCATAGTTCCAACACTTTAGGTCCTTTTGCTTCAGCAGTGTTCCAGCTCTAAAATGGTGGTTATAAGTTCTCTGCACCTGACTGCCAAAAAGCAAAAAAGGAACTGTACAAAAGGGGCCTTGGGATATGTATCTTATCCAGGGTGTATTGGTGGTGGGTCATGGTCTGGCCTGGGCACCAAAGAAAGAACCAAGTCTCCATAACAGAAGTTGGAAGCTTACATTCATAAACAGAGTTGGAGTCTAGGAGGTCCTCCTTTGCTCTGGGTACTCACTTCATCTGCGTTGAAACCACAGAGCTGTTTCAATGGGGCTCAGGCCAGGGAATGCATCAGTGGCAGCGCTACAGAAAAGCAGTACAATAAAACAAGAGTAATGACAATGAAGTGTTGATATTGCTACAAAAATTCAATTAATACAATGACAGTGGCATGGATTTGCTTCTCACTTCTCCCTTCTGTGAGATCTGGCCATTGTTTTTTGTAGAAGATTAAACAGTGCTGGGCATTGGATCCTGATCATGTGACTCTTACCTCCGTTATCTCTCAGAAACTCTGAGAGGCTTAGCAGTTTTTACAAGAGCAAGTTAACTCCAGTGGCAGTTTGGTGGCAATGTGAGTTTGATAGCAAGCTTATTTGTACCATGACATGCTAGCTGGTCTCAGCTTAGAGCATGGAACTTTTACTTGCTCTTACAGATGTAGCTCATTGGTCTAGCTATAGTATGTCAGAGGAATTTCTGATGGAGCTATTGTCTCAGGCCTGGAACAGGCAGGCAGAGGACACTTGAGTATAGGGATGTGGTGGTGAGGAAGATTTCAAAAGCCTATGTCTTTGGTTTATTGTGAAGTTTACTAATATGTATCTCAATAGATAGACATATCAGCATGTAATACAAAATATGATAAAAGTAACTTTAAATGTCATATATATGTGGATAGATGAAGCACTTCTAATAACGTTTTTCCTGTTTTAGATTTGTACTCTCTGGAATTCCCACACTTGAGAAAGTAGGAGAACTGTAGTTAACATGTACTTTTACTGTAATTGTCCAAAGCCAAAACTGGCTGAGCAGAGGAAATCTTAATGGACCTGGAGAGAGTCCTAGAATATTGTTTTATTTGTATTAGAATACAATTCTTGTTGCAACCATGGAGTTTACCATCTATGCTGCACAAATATGGGTAGCCTTGTGGGACCATGAATATGCTCAGTGTATCAAGGCGGCAACATTTCACAAATGATCTCTGGGGGATGCTAAACTAGAAATTTCAAGGAGTCAGGGACTTAATTCTTTTTAATCCTAGCCCTTCTGCCAGTTATTGGGAATCAAAACACAGTGACACACCAAAACCATTTTGCACCAGAAGCCATTCTGAGCTGAATTTTTTACTGAGACAGAGAGCTCATCAGTAGGACTGGGTGCCTTAGGAACATAACACAGTGGTAAAACAGATCGAAATGGTAACAGACTGCTTGTGATCAGCCAAATTGCAGTGGTTGGGATGCAGCTATTTGACTCAGAATGTCCATCTTTATGCATCTCCTATGTCTTCTTTTAGTCTGAAGTGCCTGTATTGGCTGAACTGCCCTGGTTATCTCAGACCTTATGTGTTCTGCTGTACATTAGTTGCTGAGATGAAAATGAGAATTTTGCATGACCTGTATTTTAAATCATGATAGACCCCAAACTATGTTTTGGCAAGTTATAATTGAAGGTCTTTTATTTTCAGCACAACTGCTTAATCCTAATCCTCCATGGGATCAGCTACAGGTTTAGAAGGTCTGTTTATGAAGTTGTTTGATGCCAGGCTAAAAATCCAGATCTTCTTATAGAAGGCACTCATAGAAGTTCCTTCATTCAGAGATACCTTGATATGACTCCCACTGAGGCCCATCATTTGCCATGAATATAGCCCAAACCTTTTGGATGAAAGGAACAGTCTTGTAATGTGTAAACCTCTCCCTGTCTCAATACCAGGACATGACTTGATCTACAGTTTTCAGTCTTTTTTGTGTTACTACTGACTTTCAATACCATTCACAACAGCTGTATGGCAGATTGGTTAGACACCAGTTCAGCTAAAGCATCATTGACTGTGAATTCTTACACTCCCCTTAATCTGTGTCATTTTATTTTTCTGAAAATGATCATGATGAACTATTCTCTATTTTCAAAACCTCCAGTTCAAGTTGTGCATCTAACTGTGTTTAGGAACTACGTGTGGCTTCATGTTCTCACCTAAGAGCTACACAGAAGTGAGGCATCCAGGCTTAGGCAGTAGTTAGGCTCCCTCTGTAGTCACTAGCAGATACTTGCCATAGAAGGAGATAAATATCTTTTGGATCTACCTGTTTAGCTACCTAGGTGAGTTGCCTGTATGACTACCACAGATTGAAGAGAAGAAAAAGAGACATGTAACTAAGTCTAGTAGCTCCAAAACATACAATATTAAGATATTAACCACAAATTGCAGATGGAAAATCCTAAGTGATGCTTGATACTCTAAACTTTGGGATAGGAAGTAAAAATACATTTCTGTTATATATCTGAGTACCTTTAAGAAATGCTGAAAAATAACTTTTTCTTTGTTTTTCTGATGGCACTGCTGATAGTCAGGAAGAGAAGCATTACGATTTGGCTGAAGCCTGGTGGAAAGTTTGTGAACAGTCAAGTTGTGGCCTAGATCTCCCTCCAATTCTTTTGGTCAGTACCACAGTCACTCCAGTCTGTGGCAGATGCTGGGCAGCAGTGACCATATCAGAAATAGGTTTACCAAATGCCAGAGCAGACAGTGGGAATGGGAAGCAGAAGTTGTAGACTGTCAGACATGAGATGAGAATAAAAAAATTCAAGAGACTAGTTGGAAAAGCAAAGTATTCCAAGGTTTTATAAAAAGTTCACTGAAGTTGCTTATTTCTGTGAATGATTCTATTTCATACAATAGTCTAAATATTGAAATTCCTGTATGTGTTATGATGCTGAAAAAAAGGCAAATTCCTAGCAGGGGGTCTTTAAATATGAAACTGATGGAATGGATGAGAAGGGAGGGCTATTGTATCTCCAGGAGTGAGGCAGAATGGGAACATCAAACAGGAAGATACTACCTTTTGTTATCACTAATGTGAAGTTCTTTCTATAACATACAGAAAGAGCATGTACTTTGTCAGCCTGTTTATAGACATACTTGGTTAAGGCTTTGGCCACAGTTGTTTCAAGGTTTTCTAAAATTTGAATTATCTCAGTATGTCTGCTCCTGTTGTTTGGTTAGTTCTAGTTGTATAAGTAGTAAATTTATTTCTTCTGTCACTTATGACTCACACCTGCTCCTTTTGAATTTCTTCCACTGGCATCTCTCTTTGGCCTTAGTCTAAAATCTTTAATTTATACAGCATTTGACAGAACATTTCCAGAAGTCTGTTGCCATATTCTTCCCCTCCAGCGAACTCAGTACTTGTTTGTTCAGCATGTATTGCATAAAGACTAAAAGATGTTGAATATAAAGGCTCCCTGGCTTCTGGAACAAATCCATATCTGTGTGTCTAATCAGAGCTGTCTTTCTCACTCCAGGCTGGTAAAAACTGAATTGCCATAGAGCTCAGTAAAGACTGATTTTGCAGGTGCATCTTTTGTAAAGATGCTTGTAAATCTGGATTCTGGGTTGGAAGGCAGTCTCAAGCACCTCCAAAGAAGGAATGCATTATGAAGGGCAGAGATAAATACAAATTTTAAAGTTACCATTGGCTGTTTAGAAGCTGTATTTTATTTCATTTGTGAGAAATTTTATGTGTGTCTATACAGTACAAACTGCAGATTTTAAAACCTATATTTTTTGAATTGGGAAAACTGAAATAAGTTTATGCATCTGAATATGTAATCTTAAGTATTCTGAGAACATAATATTGGGTTCTATATTTGCTTTCTTGGAATGAGAACCTATTTAACTTGGCCATGCCAAAACGTAAAATTGTTCTCTTGCTAATTCACTTCTTCCAGATCATACGAACATTGGTTACACTGCAGTGAGGGACACATATGCACCAACTTCATACCTCTTCCAAGGAGCTAGGTAAACCCAGAGAGCCTTTTTATCCAGACTGAGATTTTTCAACTGAGATTTGGCTGCCAGTCATAGCTGAGGTGTAAATTCAAGTAAATTCAAGTTTTATGAAATACAGTCACTTCAGTGAAAGATACATGGGAGCAGAGAGGGGCTTGCTTTTTAGGGAATAAGGTTGACTATCGGGGTGCTTTACGCTCTTTGGGGGTTTTGCCCTGGTACCTGGCTTCTCAGTGTCTGCGGCTAAGCCAGGGCCACGTGACTCGGGCAAGTCTGGGCACGCCGCGGTCGGAGCAGAAGCGAGCGTGGTTTAAGCGCAAGGCGTCCCCTAGCAAGTCAGAAAGCCAGTCCGTTTATCTCCTGAGGGTTTCTCTTTGCAGATCCCGGACGAGGTGAAGAAAAAGACGTGAAGTTCGACTTAGGTTTCAGGTCCCGATTTTATTAAGTTCCACTAGCGACACCGATGTTCATTCTCGGAAACCTAGGTTGAACGTCCCGTCCCTCTGCCCACCATCTCTCTTTTATCCCTCGGGGCGGAGCAAGGGGAAGGGAATAGTTAGTTCACCAATCGAAGGAGAGGGGGCGTGGGGCAAGGCAGATTGACATTCGTGTAACTCTATCCCTCACTGTTCTCTCTGGAACTCTCGAGGGTTAGCCAGAAACCTCGCGAAACCTGGGGAGATCCGGAACATGTGGATCTTGGGTAACACACCGCTACAGGTTGACAACCAACAATGTGTGTTTGCAGCTCAGAAAGCCAGCTGAATTCTGGACTGCATCCAAAGTAGTGTGACCACTAGGAAAGTGATCCTACCCTCTACTCTGCTCTGGTGAGATCCCACCTGGAGCACTGCATCCAGCTCTGGGGTCTCCAGCAAGAGAAGGACACAGGGAAGGCCATGAAGGACTGGAGCACTTCTCCCATAAGTATAGGCTTAAAGAGTTGGGACTGTTCAGCTGGTAGAAGTCTCTAGGAAGACCATTTGCCACCTTCCAGTACATGAAGGGGTCCTAAAAAATAGCTGGAGAGGGGCTTTTTACAAGGGCATGGAACAATAAGATTAGGGAAAATGATTGCTAACAGAGAGAAGGTAGGTTTGTATTGGATATTAGGAGGATATTATTGACTGTAAGGGTGTTGAGGCACTGGTACAGTTGCCAAGAGAAGTAGGAGATTAAGTGTTCAAGGCCAGATCGGGTGGGTCATTGAGCAACCCAGTCTAGTGGAAGTTGTCCCTGCGCATGGCAGGGGAATTGGAACAAGATGATCTTTGTGTCTCTTCCAGCCTAAACCATTCTTTGATCCTATGACCAAATAGCTATAAAACATTTCCCAGTAACCAAACTGGAAAAGATGTCCTCTACATTATTGAGTTATACAAAAGGTTAATGCGTGTTGACCTGAGAACTCTTTTGACTAATGCGGTTAATATTTCCAGTTTCCACAACCATATGGCTTGGACCACAGTCAGCACCTTTAACGCTCCTGCCTGAGTGACCAGTTCCTCACTTATTATAGGATGACTCTTATCCACATTCAATCCTATTCCTTTAGGTCCTGTAGCAAGCTTGACTGTGTGTGAACATATGTGTAAACACATATGTATGTACGCATCTGCTTTTAGCAAAGACATCCTTTGAATTCCCTACAGAACTAGAAGTCAGTCTTGGATTTAAATATTGCGAGGTTAAGCCCTCTTCCCCCTTTCACATCCCCCCCATGAAAAAACCTGTACATTGCTACATTACATCAGCATTTAGGATTCCTAGAATAATGAATAACAATTGTATCAGATTTTCTAACTGCAGTCATGCCAAATTCGTGCAATAATTAGAAATGCAAGGCCAAATTGTTTTGTCTTTCTAGTACTAAAAAACTGCAAATTCATGGGAGAAAAGTGCCTGCTTTGAGCTTTGCTTTGCAAAAAGAGTTCAAAACTGTCCTCCAAGCACCCAATCTTGCTGAATTTTTAAGTACTTAATTAATCTCGAGCATGTGAACAAATCAGTTGATTTTGGAAAATCAATAGGTAAATTTGCTTTAAAGTTTTGCTAGAGGGAGCATCAGGGATCTGCAGAACCCTTTCTATTCCTCTGTCAGGTCTCAATGGAGTTTTAAAGAACAACTTACTTAACTTCATTCTGCATGGGAAAGCCCAGAATGGGCACAAATTTGCAGAAACTTTAGCTGCAGAGGAGATACGATGAGGATGCAGAGAAACCTGTTATTTTTGTGAGATATAATATGCTTTCAAAGTAGTGAAACAAAGGTCTTTGGCGGATATAGGATCAATTATTTAAGACATGGTAGTTTGGCCAGTCTGGAGGTGTGGATATCTTTGAACAGCCTTTGACAGCACTCCCAGCTGTTCTTTGAACAAGCAGAAAAGTCTTCATTTTGTCATGTTGGGCTTCCTCTGAGATACCTCATATGTGCTTGTGAGTCAGTGGAGCTCCTGCTCTCTACATGGTGTGGTGGTGTGATAACAAGCTTGGGCTTCCAAAGGCACTCTCCCAGGAAGGAACTACATTTGTGGCAATCAGTTTGTGGGTAGCAGAAGGAAAGTCAAAATAATGGCCTAATGCATCAACCTGCAAGAAAATTCACAGCTGTGACTTTTTATATAATGTGCAGAAAAGAAACAACATAAGGATTAAAAAAGATATGTATAGAAAACGTGTCAAATGTGCTGAGCCCTGATGTAGGAACAAGCTTTAATTTGTTGACAAAACTCGACTGTGTTGCTTTCTATCAGAATACTGGTCAGCAAAAAATTGTAACACAATTCCTTAGTTGTTTTGGGGTTTGGTGGTTTTGTTTCCATTTTTTTATAATGCGTCCTTCAATCAGTCCCTGAAGACAAATGACATGTCAAGTCCACAAGAACACTCTATGACATTCAGATAAATAAGTATCAAATCATGGACTGAAAAGTATTTGCTTAAAAAAGACTGATGCTGCCAGTTTGGGGGAAAAATAAAGTAAAAGAGTAAATCACAATAAAGATTTTTAGTGCTTTTTTCAATAAGGTCATGCTGTGTGTTTTCTAACAACAGGCTGGTACTGTGCCAACCCAATCTCAAGCTTTTATTTCTCTATACATGTTTTATAGGTATGTGGGTGATACAGCCCTACTGACCACGTGGTCAGGGGTCTGACATAAAAATCTCCAAACACATTATGGAGTTATGTAAATCAGTTGTAATATATTGCAGCTCAACTTAAAGCCTGAAAGCAATCTGTATCCTGTTGTTTAGCCCTGTTTTACAGACTTAGTTCGAATGAATTGCTCCTTATACATAATATGCTAGGGAAGTACTATTACAAATGTCTTTTACACTCTCTCAAATCAAAACATTTTGGAATTTGGTACCATGTTGCCAGATTAAGATGCTAGTTAATCATGTTAGAGAATATTGATAGAGAATGTAATGAAGAAGAGACCAAATCTTCGCAGTCTCACTGCAGAATGCTGCTGACAAATGGAGCTTTATTTAGGTGGCTCTTAGTGTTTCTATGTGAGAGAAACGTATCTTCAATTAAGGTTTGTCTGAGAAGACAATATTAAAATTAAATTATGGCAAACTCCAGCTGTCTGTTTCACGCAAAGAAATTCTAGTAATATAACCTTCCTATTGGAAGAACGTATAATAGACCTCAGAGGATTAAGCAAGAGAAACCTGAAGTGAAAGCAAAATTCCATGAATAGCCCTTTCAGTCAGAGATTACAATAAAATGTCAGCCAGCTTAATGGGCAGGTCACCTACCTCTTCCAGTAAACATCCTAATTCAATCAGTTGTCTACAGACAAGCATTCTTGTTTGGGGGTCGCTACAGGAAACTGGAAAATCTACCAGAATTGAATTCCTATTACTTAATTATATTGTTCTGGAAGGTGCATTTTTCTAAGTGAATATGTAGACTTCAGTGCATAGCTGTCACATAAATCACCTCAAGCACATATGAGGAATGATTTAAAAGCCTATAATACCCTTCCCTCATAGCTTAATGTTAGACTTCCTGGATAGAATGTGGAAAGTATTGAACAATGCATCTGCAAATATGAGCTGTGATTTAAAAATTGGTGGGGNAGAGTTTCACTTTCAGCAAACAAGAATTTAAATAGTATACTTTGAATTCCTAGTGAGTAATAGTACTGGGTTCAAATGTTTCTCTGCTGGCTGCCATTCGCGATTTGTTTACTCAGCTGATTTTAAGCCTTCTGTCTCTCAGCAACTTGTTCAAAGCTGCCTAATTTTCTCCAAGCATTTCCCCTTTTTTCTCCTACTCTTGCTAGTCGTGCTCCTGGCCTTTGAGTCTTGTCTGTTCAGGTTAAAGAATGTGCTACAAGGATATTGGATGGTAAAGCTGGAAGTAAACAAACACTAAGGTGTAGTGTGGGCTTATTTTGCCTTGTCTTTTAGATTGCTCTGAAGGTCCCCTAAAAACTGAATGTCACCTTGCCCTCTAGCAATATGGATGTGATGTGTGTTGGATAACCAGTAATATAAACATAACAGAAGGTCCAATTGCCACGGCAAATCTAAGGCAGTTCCTTACGTGCCTGATGGTTATTTAAAACTAGTCCATAACCTGGGCAGTCCCATCACAGGTAATGCTGTGAATTAGCACCATGAAAAAAACCTCCACCTCTTCTTCATGTTGCCTCTTATTCAGAGCTCTCCCCAAACAACCTGCCTTAGAATATGTCCTGATGACCCATTTTGTCTCTTTTACAGCAGTGGATAATTTCTTCATCACATGGACAACAGGAGCAGAACCTGAATCCTGTATTTGCGGAGCAGAACAGCTCAGCTGAAGGGTACAGCAACTGCCCAGTGATGGGTAGTGTGAGATGTGTGCTGGAGTCAGACTGGCAGCTGCTGTCTGACAGCTGAGCAGATCAGCTGAACAAATTGAAACAAATCAAAGCTCAGGGAGGAGGTTATAAATTTTGGGGCTGCTATCAAATGTGTGGGTTGATTAATTGGATGTGGCTGCTCAGGGAGTGATGCCTAGTGACTTTGATGGGAGGCTACTGGTTTTTTCTGTCTGCTTGGAAAGCTGAGGATATAGTTTGTGTTTGCTTGGTGAATCTTATGCCAAGCAGCTGTTACCACTCTCCTCAAGCTGGAGTATCTAGGTAGTGTTTGGAGCCCCTGTTCTAAGAAGAGAAAGTTGAAAATGGCTTGGGTTGTCTAAGACTTCAGGTGCTATTTTAGGTGGAATTCCAAAGGTCCCCAAAGTCAGAGTTAAATGTCAGGAGGCCTTCTGCTCTTTTGCTTCTCTCATTGAAAAGGTGCTTGGTTTTTTCAGAGTGTGAGAGCAGAGGAAGGCATGCCCATATGCTTGTGGGAATGTCACATTCTAGTAGTGCAAAGTAGTAGTATTGCTAAATTACAAGTTTGCTCAAAAGAAAAAAAAATAGAGTGGAAATGTTTGCTATTTTGCCCATTAAGTTTTATTATTTGCATTTTTGTGAAGGTAATGCAACTCTTCTGGCTACTTCTATGTAGGGATTTGCATAAAATACCTCTAAGGAAGCACTGTGGGAAATGTCTCACCAATTCTGTAGAGTTCATATTGTGAAGACACTACCCTCCTTTCCTCTTTTCTGTGGATTGGGAGCTCTGAGACATTTAAAATCAGTTCCAAATTAACTCAAAGCCTAAAGATAAATAAATAAATAAAAACATACCTGTTTACAAACTTTTAAGGACAGACACAGGGCTGTCTTTGGGTTATTGGCAATATGTACTTTAAATATGATTGTGCCGTGATGCTCTTGACTAAAACCTGCAGACAGTCTTGTGTCTAGTTCTAACTGACCTCAGGTTTTTTTCAGCTTTAATAACTGCTTGCTTTTAAACAAAACTAAGCCATTACTTCATAGTTTGAAAAAGTGGGTTTTGGAGTCCTGCTATGCTTTTGCTTAGCTGGGTGAATGCACATGTGTCATTTTCCACTCATAATTGAAAAACAGTGAAGAAAAAAGTATTTCAAATGTTTGGATGCCAAAATGGAAATTTTAATTTTGCCAAGTTTTGATTTGGATGGCTGAATAGCTAATAGTCCACTGGGAAACTCACAGGTATTATCAGAGATTATAAGTTACTTTCACTGCAGCAGCAGCCATTAGCAATTCTGTAGCTGCTGCATTAAGAACTTTAAAGAACCAACTGCCACATGGCATAGAGTCTCATCCTGCTGGCTTGTCCTCTGCTATTCTTTTGCGGTTTTCCTCCTGAGCAGGAAGGGCTATTGCTACTTGGCTGCCATGTGCAGCACATTTCCCCACTGATGTGGAAGAGGGACTTAGTCTACAGCTTGTTTTTCCCTCCTTCTTTCCAGGAGGTATCCTAGAACCACCAGGAGAATTACAAAGCCAAAAGCCCTGGTGAGTGGGTTGTGTTAGCATTTCTGGGTTGCTTGAACCATGCTCTCCCTGTCCCAGGCAGATTGGCTCCCAAACTGCAGAGCCCAAGATTTGATTCTCATACATGCTCATCTCCAGTCTCTAAGGACAGACCCTTTGCTCTCCCCTGATCCAATTACATATGTAACTTTTTTGTAATTTAGAATTTAGTACTATATGTGGCTTGTCATCAGGCTTCAAACAAGGAGAGCTAATGCAGGAATCTGTTATTAATTCTTGCTGCTTTTCATATGATACTTTCTGTTCATTTGAGTTTCTAGATGTTACTTTCATTGTCCCCAAAAGGGTTTAAGGTTTTAATGCTGTCTAGCTGAATGTTTGACATGTTTCTCTTAGCTGGCAAATGCCTCATCAATATTTGCTACATTGAAGGAAGACAGGGATTTTTTAATGTATAATTCAAAGCATTCATGACAAACACAGTTATTTAAGAACTTTTCTCAGAGCTACAGTAATAATGCCTGTTAACTGGCAGTAGAATTTGTTTACAGCAGAATGAACTTGGATGGCTTTCTGGCATGGTTGTGAAGTTTAACCCTTAGTTAAACAATATTTGCTTTATATGCTAAGTTAGAAGCATTATTTAGAAATGAAGCAATGCCCACATTTTTGTTAGCAAAGATTCTCTCCTGCTGCTGTAAATGATGATATGTAAATAAACTCTAATGCAATTAACTAAACATAACTTCTGCAGATTTTGGCGTTGTGTTTGTTTGTCACATGCTTTGAATTTGGGGGTGGGGGTGACATGGCTTGGGCTTATGTGTTTGTTTTTGTAAACTCTGTCCCTACATAAATTTTCACAAATATGTCTGCTTCATACAAGCATTCCTTGTCACTTCAGAGAGCAAAACTATTACTGTACAACTTCATTAAAAAATCAATCAGTTCCAGCGCCCTCCTTATTTGTGAAAGGAACAAACCTTGTGTAACTGTTTCCCATTTTACAATTGGTGACAAGAAAGGGATTGCAAGTGCCAAAAGGCCATAAGGCTTTTCCCTCCCTCCTTCCTTGTCCAAATTCTGTGGTTGTTAGCCAGGCATGGGGAGGAACCTTCCTCCAGACTAACAACTGCAGATGTTCTTCTTTGCTTTACATAACGCTTTATGAATAGCTTTGCTTTCCCTTCCACCTATTCTGAAATCAGTAGCAGAGTCATGGAGTCATGGAACAGCAAGAAACCATGAGCAGGCTGGAGGGGCTAGTGTGCTACGTTCCCTTCTTGGCCGTGGGAAGAGTCCCAGTGCTGGTCAACACAGCCATGTCACCCTGAGGGCTGATTCTTCTGTCAAAGTGTCCAGTGCAGTCCCAAGGTTTGTGGCTGCCTCTGGCACACAGGGCCTCACACTGCTATCTCCAGTCCAGAGCCAACCCCTCAGCTTTCCCCATCTTTGGGCCTTGCCCCACAACATTTTCAAGGTACCAGAAGTTATAAACACAAGTTTGACTGGAGTGATGTTATGTGTGAGAAATAAGGTTGTTGTAAGAAGCCATAACTGAAAGTTGAAAATTGTTTTTAGAAAGTTGAGTTTTGTATTGTAGAAAGAGTAAATAAATGGCTCCCATCTGCCTGCTTGGGAGAGCTGGGTACAGTTCTCTTACTGTTTACAGCAGGAAACTAAGCTGCCAGGTGCACCCCTGCCAGCCAGCACAGAAACATAAACACATTCCTTTTTTTGCTCAAAATATTTTCTTCAGTACGTATTTTTGTACTTTACTTTTGCTCTCCCCCTATGATTCAGGCTATTTTTTCATTACTGCAGGGGTTTTCCAGTACTTTGGTACCACTAAGTTTAAATTTCAACTCAAGATGAGTTATAGAAAAAATCTGTAAGTGGTTCCACAAAATTATCTTTCTCTGAAAAGTCATTCCTTAATTCATCTGGCTTGTCATAATTTTGTCACTGTTACATCTGGATGGCTCTGTCAACATTTGTAATAGAGTTTGTCTCCTGCTAAGACTTCTTTAGGTTTATTCTATTTTTAATGCATGTTAGAAGCTAGTAAAACCAGTTTTACCAAGGAAAAGCATTTAAGCAAACTATGCAGCAAAATATCAGGTCTCAGTATTTACCTTTGATCTCTTGAAAATTTATATTTGAATAAAAAAATATGTCAGATACCAGTACAGTTTTCTGATGGAAATGAAGACTAAGTTGAGTGATGCTCCTGGAAGTGTACAAGGCCAGGCTGGACACAGAGGGAGCTCTAAGCAACCTGGTGTAGTGAAAAGTGTCCCTGGATATGGCAGCAGGGTAGGAACAAGATAATCCTTAAGGTCCCTTCCAAGCCAGGGCATTCTGTGATTCCATGACATTACTAGTCCTTGTGTTTACTTTTGTTTTCAGAAAAGAGCTGAGTAGCCTCTGAATTCTTATCTGAAAAGAGAAGGTGCAAATGAATAATTTCTTGAACACTATTCTGTAGTTTATAGAAAAAGGCAGCTTAGGTGATTTTGAGTGTTCATTCTAAATCTTTCAATGAAATCACCATCAGTATGCAGTCATGGGTTCTACCCTAGGGAGTAAAACTCTTAGCTGTTGTCTAGTCAACAAAATAAATTGTGAGCATAAGCAGGTTTATTTAATTTCTTAATTTTCATATGAAAGTGAGTAAGAATATTGAAATGCTCTGCTTATAAAACCAGCTACCTAGCTCCCTCTTCAGTCAAGATCCCTGTGCTCAGGACAGAAGTGATTCTCATTGGTTTTGAGAATATTGTTCTGTTTTGCTAGATTTATTTTGCATCTACTTATGCATAAATCACATCAAAATCTATTTCCTGCTATTCTGTAGACCACAAAGTTATGCAGAATTCATAAATTTTGATTTTACATTTACGTATCCTGGACTGAAATACAGACAATAACATGCAGTCTTACAATCTTTATTTATTCAGATGCTGATTTACATAAAAACAATTCTCTGAAACTGAAACACAAAATCATGGGGGCCGGATGTTCAAAATCACAACAAATCATATGAGATATGTTAAAAGTATCCTTTGCAGTTCTCTCTATTCTTGTAATAAAATGCACATATTTTAATTAATGAGTCACCTGCTGATTATCTGCTAATGAGATATGCCTGGGTTCATAAGACCTAAAGTGTATGAGTTTCCCACTGGCTCTGGGGTTGGAAGGAGGTAATTCATGCTGTGTGGCTGTTGTTTCTCTATGCAGGGGTTAGAACTCTGCAGAAATTAAAGTCATACCTTGATTGTCTAATGGAGGCTAATGCATACAAGTGGAAAAAAGAGCCTACTACTTCCCTGCTAGAAAGGGGAAGATTAGCTGAATGAAGAGCATCTCCCGGGTGCAAAACAGGCTGAGGAAAGTTGAGGAATGGCTTATTGCTGGATTCTCTTCCCAGGTGCCATCAGAAAACAGAATGTGTATCTCTTGGCCTCCATTTCTTCCCTCTGAATAGAGACTTAAACTTAGGCTTTGAGGGTTTCTAAAGTGTCTCTTTTTGTACTTCGCAGAGCTTTGCTTTGTCTCTTCCTCCCTGCTCTCACCTGATTCTGGAAGTGTACAAGAGTCTGTGAAGGGCTCCTCTGGTATGGCCACTGAATCAAGAGACTTTGCAGCCTCTGGAGCCTGTGAGATGTGAGATGCAGTGCTCCTTTCCCCAGGAAGCAGAATGTAATAACTTCTTACAGCTGACATCTCCCACAATTGCTGGAAGATGAGGAGAGACTTGAAAGGTGAAACAGAAAGATACCACCCTTCTGCTAGGTCACTGGCACCTTTTTGGGGTTCAGCCCTGACTAATCTTCTTAGGAAGAAGCCTGGGGTTAATTATCTGATGTGCCTGGATCCCTTTCAGGCATGTTTGAGACAGTCAGTATTCTGTTCCTGAGAAGAAAGGCCTTGTTAGCAAAGTACTGGGCTCAGTCTATTTTCCAGACAGGGGAATCCACTATTCTTCTGTTTGAATTATATTGCTTATTTAAGTTTCTTGCTGTAAATACTTTTCCCCAGGGAAAAGGCCTTTCCCCCCCACCTTAAACCTTACCACCAACTACTGGTCTACCCCATAAATGTAATTTTTATATAAAATAAGAACAGGACCAGAGGGTGCAGGCACTTCAGTGTTTTAGCCTTGTTATGCTTGTGACCTAATGCCTTTTAGGAGGGCTTATACTGCAGTGGTATTGTTCCTGCATCAGTATTTTCCTCATTCATTTTACAGTGCAGATGTAATGAGGGCTGTTAACAGGAGACGTACCACTGATGAGATTTTTACTCAGCTTTAATTGTTCTGAAATTTGAGATTTAAAGTGGCCTTGCTCCTTTGTTAGTATGATGATGCTCCTACAATTGGTAGGAGTAAAGTTGGTGGGTTCTGCAGAGTCCTGGTGGTTTCCATGCTAATTATTGTACTTTATGTTACTATCTTGTCAAGAAATTGCTGTGAATAACTTTTGACTGCATTTAAGGAAATGTTAACTGCATGCATTTAAATACATTGTTGTCTGGACAGTAAAATCCTGAATAATTTTCACTTCCTATGTGTATTATGTTATGCATTTAATATAAGCAGAAATGTATTAAAGAACAGAGTTCAAAAGGATAAAAAAAGCAAAACTTTGGGCAGTTGAAAGGAAGTGGATCTAAGTAGCTTGGATTTTTAATTTCCTTTCCTTGGAATATTTATCTTTATCTTTATACATTCATTCTGGTGCATCAAATGCTGTAAGTTACTTTTTCAGCACAAAAAATTTCAGTGATAACATCATACCCAAATAACTATTGAATCTAGAGAGGAAGTGGTGGGGAATTCCACACAGTTTCCAAATGCTGCTGTAATAATAAAAGAAAAAAAAATCATAGATAAAGTGAGTGTGTATAAGTATACTTATTGAAGTCAACACAAATCCAAATGGGTATGATTAATTCTGAAAATGTAAATTTTCTCAGAATAAGCTTTTGAGTATTCTACTAAATGAAATGGTCTGAGAGTGGTCACTTTTATTTTGCTGTGCCATAAATTTTCAGTTGTCAGGGATTAGTTTCCAGCTTTTATTGTTTCTTATCTGTGGCAGTCAGCCTGCTGTTCTGAATTTATTTTTATTTCCTTCCTATATTACATTTTGTTGCCAATCTGTTAGATTTTTCATTTCTAAGTAAAGCTTTCAGTCCCATGCTTTCAGCAAATAAATTTCTTAAGTATATTGGCTTTAATGATCTCATTCACTTCATGAGTTGTTATTTGTGTTCTGGAAATGAATTGTGTGGTCTAACTGAACTGGTATAACTATATTTAATTCTAACTTGATTACCTCTCTGCTGCTTCCTAGAGAGAGCACGCACTCAAATATACCCTCATGCTTCCCATGTCTCCATATGCTCCCATTGACTATGGTAGGATTTGCAAGCAATATATCTAATTGCACTTTCCATTATGTAGTCAATAGGCATATAAGTTAATTGCACAGTTTTGCTTTCACTTTAGGTATACAATAAAAATTGATTTTTCTTCCTCCTGACATTTACTAACTGATCAGCACAAAACTGCCTCAATGCTACTGAAAGTCCAGTACTCCCAGTAACTGGCATTCCTACTGCTTTAATGATGGAACTGACTTTTGGTATGATGTATTAGTTAGGTGATGTACTTGCAGATAGAGATTCATATTCTTCCCTCCTCTTGGAAGCACACTCTTTAGTAAAGATGTGAATTTGTGCAATACATGCTTTTCAAGTTGCTGTTCTTTTTTCCCCTCTTTTCCCTCCTCATCTGGAAAGGCCCAGAACAACTGTCAATATCAGGAGCAACAGAAAGGAAGTGCATTTTGTCCTACAGGAACCTTTTCACCTGACTGATATGAGCAGACACCAGAACCATTCTCAGAAACTGCTCTTGTATTCCCTGACCACCATGAAAATGAAAGCATAGATTGCACATTAAAAAAATCCCACACACCCCATTAAGGAGTGGGTATATTATATCTTTCCAGGTCCTCCTTTCTGTCAGGGTATCTTGACCCATTCACTCTTAGCCATACGAGCTACATTTCACTGTTTTTTTCTTTCTCTGAGTTTGGCCCACCAGATTCAGCTTCCCCATGGTAACCAGTCCCCACTCATTAAAGCCACAGCTGATGTATTCTCAGTGTCTTTACATCTGTGCGGCAGGACATATAAATTGTCAATGTGATTATTGCTTCCGCCATATTTCATGAAGATATGGAAATTAGATTCTTCAGTAACTTGTTGCAAATGATGTGAATATTGGTTACTTGTGGCTGATTTTTTGATGCAACACAGTAGAGAGTCTTTCAACCTACCCCCCCTAGCTGGGAGTTGCGCTAAAAACTATGTTCATGTGCAGATCTTTAGGATTTCTGTTAAATTTAGGTGTGATTGCTTCCCTCATCTGTTTTTACTGCTAATTTCCTTGAGATACTTGTCCGCTATAGCAATGTGAGCAAAAGGGCAATCAAATATCTGCAACTGTGGGGATTCTGAGTAATTCCTGTGTATGTGCAGCAGGGGAAGTACTATAGGTGCTTGGGAAAGGAAAGAATAGGAATAGCCTGTGAGCAAAAGTTAATTATTCTCCTGATTTCCAATTGGCTTGCTGGGGGTTTTCCAAATGGCTGTGCTAGGAACAAACAGATATGGCTCTGATCTTCAAGTTAATAGGAGGTCTGGAGATGATTTTATTATGTATATCTGTTTAACCACTGAAGATGTAAGAGAGGCTTGAATGTCATTAATTACATTCATCAGCTTAAGATAAAGCAACAAGAACCAAATCCAGGTTTTCTTGTGCCTGTTTTGATCTCTCAAAGCTAGCAGAAGAAATCATATGAAAACCATTAGCAGACAGCCCTAAAACCTCCAGATAGGTGATTGATTGCATTTATAGCTGCAGGATGGCTAGAGTGGCTGAAGATGACAGGCGTCCAAATATTTGCAGTTCTAGTCATAAAGGATTTTCTTCCAGCACCTCCTGGTTTAGCACCATGTTTTCCTGTTATACACCTCCCAGCTGGATAAAGGAACAGCCAAGCTGCGGGACCAGCTGTCCATCCACCAGGGAGGGGGAGTCAGTGTAAGCAATTGAAAGAGGTAGCTGTGATGACTAATTAATGGCACTTTCCCCTTTGAGTTAAGTAAAATTAAGACTGTGTGGTTTTAGGTAAATGTGGGCGCAAGCAGAATATAATCACTTGGATATTGCATTTGGATAAGCTTCCCTTGAAGTTGGAAATGAGAGGAAATATTGGAAACTGAAATAATATCTTTAAAGACTTTCAGGGCTGGGGTTTGGGATTGTACATCTTCTTGAGTGAAGTTCATTGCTAAGTTTCAAGAGATAATCTGACTTCAACAATGATAAAATATTATATTAGGCATTCTTAATGTTCTTTGAGTGTTCTTCAACCTTGTGGTCCTTGTAGGAACACTGCTGTTTAAAACCACTTGTTCTCATGTTAGTAGTGGTCAAGATATATTATTTTGTTGTGCTTTTTTGTAAAGTGATTGTGTGGGCTGTGTGGATGATTAGGGAAAAGCATAGCATAGGTGGAGACATTACTGAAGAAAATCCCAACTGATTAATCCTAAGGAAAGCTCAGCTGCAGAGAACTGGATCTAAAAATCTCTCTCAATTACTTTTTTCACAAGGAAAAAAAAATACTTGCATGATCTACAGTTGAGAATTTGCTGATTTTTATCTCAAAATATTCACACTATTGTGAAATGATTTGAGTTGGACCTTAAAGATCATTCAGTTACAATTCCCTTCCCAAAGGCAGAGACCTCTTTACTAGACCACATTTCTCAAAGGCACATCCAGCCTTGTCTTGAACACTTCCAGGGATGAGGCATCCACAACTTCCCTGGGAAACCTGTGCCAGTGTCTCACTACTCATAGCGGTGAGATTTCCTTCCCAATATCTAATCTAAAACTACTCTCTTTCAGTCTGAAGCCATTCTGCCTTGTTTTATCACTCCCTGCTCTTCCAAAAAAGTCCCTCTCCAGCTTTCTTTTAGGCTCCCTTCAGTTACTGGAAGGTGTTTCAGGGTGACTCCGAAGTCTTCTTCCAGCTGAAGAACCCCAAGTTGCTCAGCCTGCGCTCCAGCCCTCTGATCATCTTCATGGCCTCCTCTGGACTTGCTCCACCAAGTCCATGTCCTGCTTGTGTTGGAGAGCCCAGAACTCAACTCAGTGCTTCAGATCCAGTGTTTGGTAAAAAATCGTGGCAGATGTAGTGACATTTAAGTGAGGGTAAAAGGACAAACAGTGTTAAAATTTGTGATGGTCTGATTCTAGCCAAATTCTTGCTAGCATGCATTGGAGTGATGTCATTAATTATAGAGAGTAGACTTACGTTTGAGTTGTATTGATTGCCAAATGAGTGGCAAAACTATTATTCCACATGCTTTCAATATTTTAGGAAAGCTGCATAAGTCACACCCATGAATTGGAGACTCCTGTGACAATCTGAATTTTGTAAGCGGCTTGCTGTGTGCTAATAGCCAGTTGTCTATATTATTTCTAAAAGGTATCATCTTAAAAAGAAAAAAAATATCCAACAAACCCAAAACAATAATCTGTTTTTCCTCTAAATGTAACCTACTAAGCCTAAATCATACCCATGTATGGCAAACAATAATGTTTTAGAAAATGGGACTTTGACACTCATTACAACTAGAGATGGAAACAATATGCAGTCAAAAATTCAAGAGGGCACATTTCCAATAGTATTAAAGTACTTGTTCCTAGACACAGTAGATCATGAGATATTGAATCTTAATCTCCTGGCATTCCTATATGCAAGGATGCTATTTTAAGACATATTATAAAGCTTTGAGAATGTTGTAATGATTGCTCTCCTTTCTCTGACATTAGTTCTGGCTGATTTCTTAAAAGTACTCTCAGGTGGTTGTTTAAATAGTCGTCCTTCAGCATGAGTGCATACGTTAAGCACTGGCAGGTCTTTTCAAGAAGACTTAACCTGTCAGTGCAGATACCATGACTAAAAGGTAGTCTCTTCCCTGCTTCTGCTGGTTTAAATCCCTCTTTTCATGCCCGCTCATCACTGGTGTCTCCGTAGCTGTCTCAAACATGTCTCTTCTGCAGATGGTGTGCTCATGAGCTTAACAGTGGCACCTGGCTTATGCCATGCATGCCCAGGTCATGGTGATGCTCTGGGCCTTGTACTCCCTTGCAGGTAGCTGGAAGGTCAGGAGCACCACTAAAAAGCCTCTCCTAAGTATAAAACTTGTAATTAGTATTCTTGACCATATATTATCAACGTATTCACTGTTGCTCTGAGTACACTAATAACCACTGTGAGTACAGCTGCTTTCCAGCTGAAGTAGAATTGGTAAGATTTGTATATGCTGCATTCCAGAAGCCTGTGGGCTTGCATGGCTGTTTTAAGCAATCAGCAAAACTCACACGTAGGTATGATGAAACCTGTCCTGCTATAGCTTAACTTCTGGGTGTGCTTATACTACTAGCCTGGGTATATTTGCTCCTTCCAGCCAAGCTCCAAGGTCACTGCTCCAGACTGCAAGAGAGACATGGCAGTGCTTAAAAACTGCAAACACAGAGTAGTGTAGTTGTCCTTGGCTCCTGCTTTTATAGGGCTGCTCGCTGCTCACTGCTCAGGACATTTGGAGCTTGTTTTCTCAGCCAGCATAGATGATTTAAACAGGTCTGGCAGCCAGGCAACATTGAAATACCTGAAGTCAAATATTATTTTCCCTTGAGAGAGATTTTATGAATAAAACAGAACTGATGGAGCAATGGAAATATCTCTAAGGAAGATGCATGTTCCCTTTTGGGAGATAGACCCTATCACCAAATAACTTTCCTATTTCTAGGCCAGGATGCTTCAGAGGTACAAGCTCTTTTCAGATTTAACAGTTTAATTCATAATTAACACCATCTCCATTTTTTAAAAGTTAGTTTCAGCCTCATATGGGTAAATAGAAGCTTAAGTATGTAATGAAATTACCCCAAGTTATCAAGTTTAGCTAATCCATGCTTACCTGTTGAAGTCAAAATCATAGTGTTAGCTTTGTTCACAAAGATGTCAGAGTACCTGTGCCTGCAGAAACAATGACAAGACTGTCTGTGCAGGAAAGACCAGAGGTAATATAGAGACTGCTGTAATATTCTTGAAGATCAATAAGTGATCTTCATGGTTTCATAAGTGTTTAAATATCTGGTCACATCTGTAAATGACCTAAGCTGTTGGAGAAAATCAGTGTAACAATCAGATCAGGCTGGCTCACAGGCTACCTTGCTGGTCAGTTGTTCTGAAAACTGAACTGCTACACCGGTGAGGCCAAACCATGATGTGATAGGGTAGTTTTGACTCTGCCAAGGCACTTGTACAGGTCTTGTGCTGAGGAAATGGCATCTGGCGATTGAAAATGACCTGTTGTTGCCTGAGCTCAGCTACCATCAGCTTAAACAAATGCCAGTCTGGGAAGGAGGACATGAGCAATTTCAAATAATGCACAGGGTGCCTAACCTAGGTTTACCACAGTAACTTCTGTGAGATGGAAAATGCACTTCCTCACTTCCAGCAGTTGTGGAGCCCTAAACCACTAAGGAATTTATATCAGGGTGATACGGGGTTTTGTTGTTGGTTCTTTGTTTCTTTCTTTTCTTTTCTTTTCTTTTCTTTTCTTTTCTTTTCTTTTCTTTTCTTTTCTTTTCTTTTCTTTTCTTTTCTTTTCTTTTCTTCTCTTTTCTTCTCTTTTCTTCTCTTTTCTTCTCTTTTCTTCTCTTTTCTTCTCTTTTCTTCTCTTTTCTCTTTTCTCTTTCTTTCTTTCTTTCTTTCTTTCTTTCTTTCTTTCTTTCTTTCTTTCTTTCTTTCTTTCTTTCTTTCTTTCTTTCTTTCTTTCTTTCTTTCTTTCTTTCGTTTTGTATGTTTTGTTTATTTGTTTTTGCCCTTTTTGTTGTTGTTGATTATTTGTTGGGCTTTTTTGTTGTTTGTTTATTTGTTTTTAATTGAATGATCCCAAGAAGTTTGCAGCAGAGCTTTTGTGTGGTCCTCCTCAAATATGTGGTAGCATGTCCTGCTCTTCCAACCTTCCCATGAGCTGGTGGGTTGTGCCTGCTTCTGGAGGACACAGAGCAAATACTGACCATATCCAGCTGCCTCTGTGTTTTTCTAGGATATTGCAAACAGGAAATTTCACAATACCCTAAATTAATCACTCTGAAGTTCATTCCACTAAATTTTAGAGACTGTGAAATGGATAGGCGTTATTCAAACATATGTGATACTTCAGAAGTGTACAGGTCCAAGTGTTATATTGATGGTATAACCAAAGCAAGGTTTAGATCAGGTGTGAGAAAGTGCAGAACTATTGCCTATTAGAAAAAGTCTAATTTTTATACACCAAATTTAATTTTTTTTCCATGAAAATACAATACTTTGATACACAGAAAATTCCTGTACAATAGTTCCAAAAACATTCTCTGCTAATTGGTATTGCATGTTGCCACAATGACTGGTTTTTTTTAGGTTTTTATAATGTAAAATATATTTTAATGAACTTAATGATTTAACCACATTTTAATCGAATCAACTGACTGAAAAGTATTTTGTTTTCATGTTTTTCTTTCCTTAATCCTTGTACGTAAATGGATAATTGGTTTTTTGCAGTTCAGTGGCAGAAAACTTGTATATAACCATCTTTGGGTTACATTTGAACATGCATATGTTCTTGTAGTATGACGTGGTTCTGACTGAGACCTACCAAATCTACAAAACCAAGGGACAGACTCTGCTCTAAACAGTGTACCAAGAATCCTATCAAACTAGATTAAGTTTTCATTTTTCATTTCCTATTTTCTTGATTCTATTGTGATATGAAAAAAAAATTTTTTTAGAGGGTTACTATAGGCTCATTCACCTAGATTTGGTTTAGGCCTCGCATGTTTTTCATAGAAGAAAACTTTCCACAGTCAGGCCTGCAGAAGAATTGAAAGGTGCTTTTTTTTCTTTCAAAATGAAGTTTTGTTTCATCTGAATAGGGAGACAGTATTGAAAATAGCATTCTTGGGGTCAAAATTGAGAACCCAAGATTAATCACCACCAACCGTGATGTTAAAACACAGATTGTAATTTCTGAATGCTTAATGTTTGTGGTGCTTAAGAACTATGCAATGGAAGTTTAAACTCTTATCTTGAAAATGAGCTATGTTGGAAACCTAAAGAATGAAACACCATCAAACAGAAATCTTGAATAGTAATTTAATTTAATTCCTTTGCAATGATAGGGAAACTTCCCAGCCTGGCCATCCCCAAGGCCCCAGGCAGCCTCACTCCCAAGGTCAGAGGCTTTCACTGCTGGGACCGAAACTCCTCCACTGTGGGCAGCTCCAGTGCCCCGAGGGGTCCCTGCACACCCTCTCAGTCAGACCAGGTTTCCTCACCGGCTTCACCCTACATTTCCCCTGGCAGAGCCTCAGATGTCTCGCTCTGCTCACAGCACAGAAACACAGCAACAGCTCAAGCTGAGTTGCTGCTGAGGAAGGACACCCAATAAAGGACCACCTGGGCTTTTGTACCTGCACAGTCGAGGCTAGGTGCAAGTCTTTCTCCTTCTCCTCAGTCCTATGCTCCTGCTGTGTCCTCTCACCTGGCTGGCCACTGGTTCTTGTGCCTTTTGTTAAATATCTTTGTTGGCAGCTCATGGCCTCTTTTCTCAGACTCCCACCCAGAGCTCAATCTGCATCTCCAATTGCAGCTTGCAAACTCAGCTACCTACACCAGATGTACTCCTCACCACCAGTATATAGCACCTCTGCTGTTAAACAAATTGTTGAAGCTGACAGTCTCTTGAGTGTTAGAGGGGCCATGGAAATCCTCTTGCTCTGGGCATGCAGTCCTTGTGGATCTAGTAATCCTACAGTTTATTTTGGGAAAGTTCAGAAAGGTGACAAAACATTTGGGACACCTAATATGAAAGAATGGCTTCTCAAGTGGAATGGATATTTTGTAGTTCCAATTTTATCCCTGCAAGGTTCAGAATCACTGGGACTCCTGTGTAGCAATGTGATTAAATGTCCTTCAAAATGCCCTGTCTCTTGTGATTTTAAGGGAGGTGGAGTAAGCAGGGTAACTTTAAGCTTACTTTGTGCCTCTTGATGCCATCTGAGGAAAAGGTATTGCTCTACATGAGACTACGTTCCAGAAGAAAAAGATCATACCTATTTATAGAAACAAATAATGAAAGAGAATATCAACTCTAGTTGGCAATGTAATATCTTCTCTGTTATTATAAGAGTTATTTAACTTCCAGGATTTGTGAAAATACAACTCCAACATGAAAATGTAATTTCAAACTGTCATGCTCCAAGAGTCGTTGCAGAAAATAAGGAATACACAATAGCGAGATCTATGCTCAGTTGAAGTTGGGCTTTGAACTGGCATTCTGCACTTGTAGATACAATGTAGATAAGAAAAAATTGTTAGTTAATTAATTCCTTGACATATAAGATTACTGATCTTGACTTTTCATCAAACTTTCAGATATATTCTTATTCCTGGGAACCACATAAACTGAATCTAAAATACATTAACTCTTGCCTCCACTCCATGAAAAGCCTTTATGAAGCACAGAGGGTTATTCCAAAGTGCAGAAGCTACTCCTTGTGTGTTACTTTTTCATCACAGGGAGGTCTGACTGCTTAGTTTGACTTCGCAAGGATTGGAAGTTGGTCACATGCAATGCTTTCTTATGCACAAGTGTTTTCTCCCCTGAGTCCCAAGCTCCAGAGGAGTCTGATGCATACTGCTTCTTATTAATGTGCTCTAGCCATTACTTTCCAGCCCCTTTGCGCTAGGAGCAGGAGATGATATCAGCATTGTGATGATGCAAGAAACCACACACAAATAAAGATTGCAGGTGTAGCTGGGGAGGGAAATTGAACTTTTGCAGCAGGCCAGAGTGAAAATTTGTGTGCACAACAGGAAGAAAGGTACATTGATATTGAACAGTACTAGTTCTAAAAGGGGTTATTTTAAACTGTCTAGGAATTGGTCTTCTCCCTTTCCATATTCAGGTACTTGATGAGAGAAGACAAACAATTTATAAGTGCAGAAGAAACTTTATTAGAAATAGTTGTACATTCAGCTCTTCCAAACCTGTCTTTCCCTTGTTTCTTTGTTGTACTATTTTCTCTGCCTTGTTTGTTCAGATTTCTGTCTGTGTCCACAGGGTCAGGTAGAGCTACCAGCTGACTTTAATGATCTGGGAATGCTACTGAAAGCAGCTAAGTATCAGGAGCCCTGTGCTCCAGACTAGCTCCCTCATTCTGCTTGGAGAAAAAGCCCTGTTCTTTACCTCCAAACAAGTGTTGATAACATAAAGCCTGAGGGACATGATCTGTCTCTGCAGGGTTCCCAGATCAGGCTCTACTTGGTCTCTCACTTCCTCAACCACGTCCGCTCCCGGTCTCACATGCTCGCACCTTCTTTTTTTGTCTCTTTGGGGACATGCATGACAGTAGGGCTAAGAATACTTTTGGCCGAGAGCTTCAAAGCTACCGCAGGAGACAGATGCATCATTCTCATTGAAGTTCATGAGAGCAGTGTTCTAAATTCTCCATGCTGCTTGGGAAGTTTTTTGCAATGGCTGATGTACCAATACCACTGGAATACTGTGATCCAAATAACATGCACAATCAACGTTATCCAACTGATGAGCTGCTGATATTACCCTGGATGCTTGTTCAACTTCTACTTTGAGCTGCCCTGTGTAGCCTGGCATAGCCTGGCTTTGTGCTGTCCTCTGCCCTTCCTGACTCCTGCCTCACCTGAACTGCCCTCCCTGCCTGCCTGCTTGCCAGCTTCCGCTCTTTGAGATCTGCCCTCTGCTCAGCCAAGCCCTAGTGCAAAACTGCTATGCAAGGGGAGATCTGTGGGGTCAGAGTATCCAGGGAATGGAAAAGTTTTCTTGAGGTGATCGCATGTCCTTGAGATCAAGGGGGAATATTAGACCTTCTTATGCAGTCCCTGTCGCTGTGTAATGTCCCTAAAAGGTCTGGGTCATACAGGGGAGAGGGACAGATTAATGGAGACTCCTGCCTTGCTTGCAGGAGGCTGCACAGATTGCCTTGCTTCTCCCAGGGACTCAGTGGTGTTTGATGCCTTTTTTGGTATAAGTAGGAGTTTAGAGTGGTATTGTCAATCACTAGGCTGTATATAATTAAACTGCTTTCAGTTTTCTAACTGCTTTACCTGTGCATTATTAGTCATACAATCATTAAAGCAGCTGGAAGATGTATTTGTTAG
The DNA here is from genome assembly GCA_013399455.1 of Anthoscopus minutus. NCBI lineage: Eukaryota > Metazoa > Chordata > Aves > Passeriformes > Paridae > Anthoscopus > Anthoscopus minutus. The sequence continues at coordinate 29,200 of VWYI01037812.1, read as the reverse complement.
CATCACTGATCCTCTACCATTTTCAAAGATTCCATTTTATTGAGACTAATAAAAATGGAATTAAGATGCAAGTGTCTATGGTCCCTGTTTTATGCATGGATTTAGTGAACACTATGAGCTGCTTTGTCTTAAACCCCGTGTACTGTAAAACTAAGTATAATGCTTGTAGGGGAATTTAAAGGGAACAAATCCTTATTTCTGCATTAAAAATATAAGTGGTATCTGATCTGGCATTTCTCTTCTTTCAAGCAATCTCCCTTTTTAAAGTTTCTTCCAGATTTATTTTCACACATACAAGAACAACTTCCAATGGGTTTATGAAGACTGGACATAAAAATATCTGCATTTTTTTAAACTTATTTTTCTCCAGTGAAATCTGCTGATTGAAACTAAAGAACAAATCCTGATAATCTTCAGTGCTGGAAACCTGAAAATTAAATAAACTTTTATTTTGCATTTTGCCTCCTCTTCGGAACATGCAAAATCTTCTTCTCTCCTGTCCAAGAGCAATAATAGAAAAAAACTCCAGCACATCTCCCCAAAGAGATTATGGCTTTGTGAGGAAAAAAAAAATTACTTTGAACCTCTTTGACCTCTTTTCTAAACATAACTCTTTCCTACCACAATGACAATTTTATTAATTCTTTTTCCCTGCATCTTTCTTGTTTGTTTCTTATCTTTGGTTATTTAATTTAAAAGCTATGCAATAGGAAGCTGAGTTCGCTTTTATAGAAAGGTGATGGGAAGTGGAGTAAGGTCGTGGAAGCAAGTTTTGTTGAAGACATGCTACTGTGAGCCCCAGAATGGCTCAAGGGATTCCCAGAGGAATCACAGCTGTATCCACATGGCACTCATCTCTACCTGAGGCCTTCAGTTCTGCAGACATGGCAAAATGTTTTTGCTTTCTAATAACTTGTTCTTTGATTTTATATATGCAAAAAAGCTGCAATAAGCATGAGTATATTCAGTTGATCTTAACAAGTTTTAAAACTAATGACTATTTGGCTGCAGAGAGGAAAGGTTGATTGTGTGTCTCAGAGGTGGGACAGACTAAAGGTGAGTTGGGCATCTTGACAGATGGGAGTCAAGAGAGAGTGGGAGTAACATGTGACTATTACTTTATGGCACCAAATTTTTTAGCCTTTTTTTGTCTATATCTTCTGTCCAACTGAGTTGCTTGCCCTTCTTCTGTAGGAGAAGATGCATACATAGTGAGCTACTCTCTGTCATGGAACTACCCCGTTGTGAAAGTGTAATGGCTGTAAATAAACCTATTTGATATGTAGCTGATTTACTGGAAAGATGCTATATATGATTATTTTTCTGGGAAGTGTCACTACTGGATTTCTGGCAGAGACCAATTCATTTTGAGACTGGAATGGCTTGAGAAATCTGATCTATGTTTGAAACTGGCCCCTCTTGGAGCAGTGGGATGGACTAGATGACCTCCAGAGGTCCTTTCCAGCCTGAATTATTCCATGATTCTGCAGAAAGTTCCTCGATCTGCTCGTGGACATTATCCTTTAAAGCCTCCATCTGACCATGTGTAAATCTTGGACTGCATGGGCCATCAGCCTCTTCCATGCTAATTCTGGCAGGTGAAGAGAGAAAAGTTACAGCATGTGTACACACTGTGTGTCTGTAGCACATGTGTCCATAGGTACATATAGAAGGGTTAGAAATGCTAAAAAGAAATGTCTCAGCTCTGAAAACAAAGATATTAAGAAATGCAGAAAGTGGGCTTTACTAGGGAAAGCAGGTTATGGTGAAGTTTCATTGTCCTGTACCTCATTAAAGACATTGGGTCAAAAAATTTTCACTTAACATAACTCTCTAAATGGTAATGAATAAAAAACATTCCTGCTTTTCAGCTGCAGTGATAGAGAACCTGCACATGATGGTGGTTTGGAACAGGAATGGGCCATCTAGAATTTATATTTGGCACGTAAAATGACAGAAAAATAATGAGTCTGGAGTAAAACCTCTTTTCTCTAAACATGAAAATCTGTACTCTCACAGCTCAAAGTAATAGCTATGATTGTAAAACCATATTTTTCCCATTGTATAGTATTTGCTGGTTTATGGTAAGGGATCCTAGATGCTGTTTAATAGATTTAACACAGCTACATAACCCTGGAAGGAGTCATATCCTAAACCTTATCTTATGATCATCAGATTTTGTGGAGAAAAAACAAAATGTCCTGCAAGAGTAGAGAGGAAGAGAGCATCTGCCTATTTAGGCAGGTTCACAGACCCACTAAATCCTCTTCTGACCAATTGGATGCTTGGTGTGTTGTAGCAGACTCTTATCAACAAAATGGGCCAGACTTTGAAGAGCAGTCCCTGAGGAACAACTTAAATACGACACTCAAAGGGAAGCTTTAAAAACTAATGGGAGCTGTCTGTTTGTTTTCTTTAAACTGTTAATCACCATGATCTATTGTTACTAATGGGCAATTAATAAAGACAATCTAAATTCCCAAGGGAATGGGGTGTCCAAAAACTGAACACAAGGGATGTGCCAGTGTGAAAACAAATCCAAAGCCTTTCAGCATGTGTGACCATTGCTATGGAGAATAAGGGACAGGGAAGTTATAGATGATAGTAAGAAAGGGAGGAATTCTTTTCATAACTATGGGAATTGTCTTGATTTTTGTGATGACATGATAATTATTTTTTCTTGATTTACAGCACTTGAAAAACTAAAAAGGTTAGACTAGATTACACTCCAAGCTCTGAGAAAACTTTAATTAGGCAAGAAAAAGATGTGCATGAGATGAAGATAGGAAACATGCTATTAGAGTGATAGAAAAAAGACCAGGATTATTTATGTGAAAAAGAAGATTGGGAGGAGGACTGGGATGAGATTCAAAATAAGGGTGGTAATATTATTAAGTGTTGGAAGCGGTGTTAGAGTGTGAAAACAGTGATAAAAGGAATTGAAGAACATTCTCTTTGGTTCATTTTAATTTCCCAGTAGTTAAAGTTTTAAAAAAGCCCAAAGCTTTCTAAGTAAAGAAAAAACAAACAACAAGAAAACCACCACAGAAGATTAGTGATGATTGTGGAATTGATGCTGAATTTCCTGGATCCATCATAAGCAGCCTTTGCATGTCAGTATTTCTTCAGCCCTGGCTTAGAACTGGAGATCTATTTGACTTTGGGTATTGCAGACCCTTGGAGATACACTTTCACTCACTAGTGCAATGAAGTACACTTATGAGTACACTTAAAGCATAGAGTTTTACTCCTCTGCAAGGAGGGTTTTTCATGTGGTAAGTTTGTCTTCTGGTACCAGATGGCTCAGCTCTGAGCCTGTGCACAGAGTTGCAGGAAGAACAAAAATTGTTTATTGAAGGGACAAGTGAGGCGTTCCCATTCTTGAGACAGGCTGGAGATCATTCAGCACAAGCTGGATGCTTGTAGGGCAAGCTAGCAGGGGCAAAAACTAGAGAAAGCATGAGACAGGATTAAAAGATAAAAAAATCAGAATCCCATGTGAGATCAGGATGTTGTGGAAATTCAGTAAGATATCCTCTTAACATTTTTTTCTTCAGTGGCCCTGTTACATTCTCACTCTAGTGGCCTTGCTCAGGTTATGTCATATGTCAGAGATAACTATGGGTAACAGAGTACAATTGTGCAGAGTATTCAAGTGATACATGTGAATAAAGACAGCTTTGTGACAAAACAAGTAATAAATAATATTGAATGTTCTGCTTTCTAGCATTCCCCTGTGCAGGTGTATATGTTACAAACTGGAAGACAGCACATGCTGAAAATACACTACACCTAGTGTATATGTTTCTGTGATTTATCTGCATGCTTTTTTGTACTGTACAACACTTTGAGACATTTTTATAAATTATGGCACTCAAATCCATACATCATAGTACTTTAGTACTTGCTCTCTTGTAGCATTACCTTGGGAATCCAGAGCATATAATACTTCCTTTGGAGGAGAAATTTATCAATTGCTATATCTGCAGCCGCCTTTGTATCACTTGAAAGAAATGTGTTAAAAAAAAAAGAAAAACCAAACACAAAACCAACCAAAAAACTCTGTCTATTCAGACTTACACTTAAATATTTGGTTTTACACTATATTTAGGACTGCCTGGCTGTCAGCCAAGGCAGAGCCTATCACAGATCTAAAACACTAGGTGGAAAGACCATGTAACTGTTTAATTTTTTTTTCTTTTTGCAAAATGCTTCTTTTGTTGGTGAATCACTTAATATTGGTCTATTAAAGTTCATGGGAATTAAGGTTAACAGCACTTTCAGAATTTCAGAAAATTATCAGGCTTTTTTAGTCATGGCAAGGGATTGCCCTGTAAATAGAATATTTGTTATTTCCACCATGACTAAACACATTGTTTGTGACCATGAAACATCCTAGTGCTCAGCAGTATCTTGCAAGCAGACCTGGCAGAAGAAGGATGTTAAGATGATGGGGTATTTCCCCAGGCTGTAATGGACCTACAGTAGGTCCCTGCTGCAGTTTTTCTACGCAATAATGGCTGACATGTTTTGTCTAATTGACATGGTGTTACAAGTAATTCACAGGCTCATCAACAGGCCAGTAACTACAGACATCGAGGTTTAGGCACTAGGAACTGAAGAGGTAAGAATCAGCAATGTTCAAAAGCCCTCACTCCCCAAATGCGTAGTCAATAATTCATAGATGAAACACGGGGTATAACTTTCCTGACTAGTCAGCGTGGATTTACTGATTGTTACAAGAGATGGTGCCTATCTGAGTGGGAATTTCTATCCCTGAAATCCTCTGACCTTTTACAGCATGCTCACAGCCTTTCACTTGGGAGCCTGGTTCCTAGCTTTACTGGGAAACTTTTTTTAAGTATTTACTCTGTCTTTCAAGGTACTTTGCCTCACTGCACTGCACTGTGCTGTGCTAATATTAATGAATGTGTGAACACCTTCCTCTAAGGGCTGGATACCTTGACTAATCCATGATTCTGAAAAGCTGAGATGTGGAAAAATTACAGAAATAAAAAATCTTATGATCACTTCGGGTCCACACTGCTCATGTAGCAAAGTTGGAATGGAGAAATATGCCTGAAGTAGCTGGTGATTGAATGGAACAGTTTTAGAAAACCAGCTGCAGGTAAGTAGGTATATTAGTCTGGCACCAGACTAATCCCACTCATAATTTTGATGCCTTCAGCAAATTTTTCACAAAGGTATTTTACAAAATTCCTTTCCAGGTGTTATGGGCCAGGCTCTGGTTTTAAATGCTTGGCAAAGACAAGGTAGTTCTTGCCAAAGATCTTGGAGATGTCTTGTTTTATGAAGTTCAGGCATAGAGGAAGATTTCTCCTGGAAGATTAGAGCCAAGAAAAAGCACTCCTGCTGCAGTGTCTAGCCCACATATTATTATTACATGTTGCTGAAGCACTGAGCTCTATATACAGACATTCAGAGCTGTCAGGCAGCACTCCCTGACCTTTCTAAGTTGCAGGTGAACGTACACAGGAATGATCTCCTCTCGATACACCATCACCTTTCTTCCAGGGCCCCACCCCTGTGCCTGCAGCCATCTCTGAGTACAAGGCAGCAGCTGGTTAAAAGTGCAGAGGAACAGTACATGATTGTTTAGGACAGGAAGTTGCAATATCCACTTGCAAGAATGTAATTGCTTTTGGGCTGGAACAGGGCCAGGACGGTTGATTCCAGCTGGTAGGAACAGCTGCAGCTGTGGAGGCTGCCAAATCTGGGCCTGCTGCACGGAGGGGAAGGGGAGAAAGGAGCTTGCCAGCAACCTTCTGAACTCAGAGGTGTGCAGGGGAGAGCCCTGCCCAGGTGTCTCCTTCTCCCCTCTACACTGTGCGGCCCATGGGGAAGTCTGCAGAGGAACTGGCCAGAGACTGTAGCCAACCACAACTCAGGATTTCTGGCATTCAGAGGCTTTACGGAATTTTGCCTGGACTGCAGCTAGCTATGCTGTCTGCCTGTTTGTGTCCATCGTCCCATTCCCTTTCGTTTGTGTGCTTCCACTCTTATCTCTTTGCTTGCTATATTTTACAGCATCTTTCTTCCTTTTATTGCCTAAACCTTCTGGCCAGTCCCTCACTTCAGTACCCAGGAGCTACTGTTTTATGTTCCTTGCACTTTCCCAGGGCTTGTGTGTTTCCCACCACTAGGTCTCTGTTCAATAAGCTCCTTCTGTGGAGCCAGTCTGCTCTCTGGGTGTGGCACCTGGCATAAACCTCATTCTTCACTGGTTCTTAAAGCAAAAAGAAGATTACAAGTAGCGGGGAACTTTGTTAGCACTGTGATATTGTCTTTTGAATCCTACTTTAAATGGTGCATGCTGACTTAAATACACCCCAAAACCTAATTCTGTGGAAAAAGGATTTTGCTGTCTCTAAAAGAGGTGACCTGTCCATGTGACTCCAACATACAGATTAAACACAACTGTACAAATAGATTATTTTTTAACTTTAAAGCCCTATTTGAAAACCTTAAGAGAAAAAATGTACTGAAACAGGTACAAAAGGTATAATACAACTCCAACAAAGCAGTGGTTTACTGTTGAAGCTGAACTGTGAAACTGCTGGTTTTGCACATTAAGAATCTTCCCAGGTTTTTTTCAGCTGCACTTAGATTTTCCAGGGTTAGTTTTGCAAATAAAGAGAGTCGTGTGACTTCTGAAAGTGGCAGGTCTGCCAAACTGCATAATACTGTCTGCCACATGCAATCATGGAAAATAAAAATACTTTTCCTTTAGAAAAATCTCCTGGAGGCTCCTTGTGCATAGGACTGCTTCCCACCACCTTGCTTGCCAGGGAAGGCTAGGTTCAAAGGATATTTCTCCTTCCTAACAGACCCAAGTTTTCTGTCAGCTCATGAAGTTTCTGTAAGGGTCAGTCCTTTTTACCCTTTGACTCTTGAAGTATGCTGGGGAGCTGGATACACAAGACAGTTTCTTAATGTTCATGTTTTTAAATTCACCAGTCTTGATGAAAAACACTTCGATCTTACTCAGCTACCTTAGTCTGGTTTAAATTAAAGGAGAGTTTTGGGAAGTATGCCAAGAGATGTACTTACAGCATCCAATATAGGCAACACAGTTACAAATGTTTATAAAAGAGGTAAACGAAGAAATTACAGAAAGAGAACACTTAATCTAATCACAGCAAGCTCACATCTAACAGAATCTTTTGGATTTCAGCTGACTTGTCATTGCCCCAAAAACCTTGCAGAGTTTTCCTGTCTTTTGCATCTGCAGCTTGGGGATAACCTTTCAGAGCCAGCTTAGTCCTGATAGAAGAGATCAACTCCCTCCTGAAGACTTTTTTCCCTGTCATTCTTCCTTTCACCTCCAGGCAGAGCCGGCTTAATGATATGTCCTCCATGGGCCTGATACTGTTCAGATGGAAGCTGTGGCCTTAGAGCTTTCCTTTGGTGTCAGAGCTGGCAGTGCTTTTGTTTCTGTGCTCACTGTTTTCACCCTCTGTGTCTTTGAATTTCCTGCCAACTTCTGTACTAAGAAATGCACTTGTTCTAAATTCATGAGCGAGCTCAGTGAGGATGAAGATACCTAGCTCGTGACTGAGACTACACATGGGGATAATCCAGAAAGGTTATGACACGCTTGGCCACACCAAATTTAACCCTCAAAGATGCCTTAGTATTTACTTTCAATCAAATTAGGAATGAATCTTTTTTTCTGTCAAACAAGTTCTATGGTGTGATTTTTCATAAATGACAGGCTGCTTTTGGAGAGAATTGTTTTTCAATTGATTTATAGACAGACGTCTGAAAATTCAAAGGCTGAGAAAGAGAAGGGAAAATCCAATAGAAAAGGTAGTGTTGTACTGGTTTGAGAGCTGATGTAAACAGTAAGCTTTCTTCTCCTGCCTGGGTGTCATCAAGACATTCTGTGACAGACTTGAACATAGACTGTGACAGAGCCTTCATGCAAGCATCCTAGAAAATTTGCTGGAGCATCCTTGGGGATAGGTATTGGATCATCCTGTCTGCTGCCACGAGACAGCTGCATTGAATATCATGAAAATCATCAGAAAGAGTATATATGACTTTTAAAAAATCTCTTTTCCAAATCCCCAGTCAATGGAATGATTTTTCTGTTAGTTGAATGTGCCTAATGTATATTAGTACACATAGGAAATAAAGATTAAAAACCAGCTTGGCTTGCTCATGGTTTTAATATATATTCTGGGAAATATTTTATTATTTTTTCAACTTTTTGAGTATTTGGTAAAAATGCCCTTTGATACCTCATTGCCCAGATCTCATTCTGATATTCTTTGCCATATGTTCTGATGACTCACTCAGGAGCTGGGACTGACCTTATACGGAGTAAAGTTGCGATTTGTTTTCCAAATGCAAGGCTGTATCCCTCTTATCCACAGCTGTAAGGTTTGAACATAAAATATCTCTCTTCTCCGTTGAAGTAAAAGGTTTTTTTCCTATGGCTGTTAGCGCTGACTGACTTCTATTACTCATTTAAAGAAGTTTGTAGTAATGATCTGGTAACACACTGTGTCCCACTGGAGATCTATGGCAGTACAATTTTTAGAAGAATGCAGAGCATCTATTTGAAAGGATGGAGCCTAATTCTTAGATTTAGAATATAATATTTTCCATTTTTTTTGTAAAATGTAGACATATTGCTGTTCAGAAGAATATGCAACTACAGACACTCCAGAGAAAATTCACTACAGTGTTGAATTTATGTATGCCAAGTCCAACTACCACTACTTCAAAGCTCTGGCTACTGCTGTTTCTGCAGCTCCAGTATGGCTTGAAAGCATCAGAGAGCTTGCCTTCTGTGGCCACCTCTTGTCCCCCACTGTGACTTCCTGACACAGGCAAAATCAGTGGGAACATGGAGGTAATTCACATCACTTCTTCCCTTAGCGTTGAACAATTAGTAATTATTAAAATGAATCTCAACTTTTTATGTGCAAATAAAAATTCAAATAAGCAGTAGAAAATCATAAGAGGAAACCATTTTCTTTAACCTCATTCAGTATCAAAGCCAAAATTCAGCTCAGCCTGCTTTGTGTATTTAGTTTCAGGGATTAGTGAGGGACTACTATTTGAGAAAACTAATGCAAATGGACGACACATTGGCTTTTAAAATAACTGCAAAAAGCACATAATAGATTCCAGTCAGTGCTAATGTTTTGGAATTCATCCTTCAATGGATACATACAAGGTTTTCTAAGTGGTTAGGAGAAAGTCTTCACAATTTAGATTTTAACACTAAATACAAGCTTTTAAATTATATATTTACACATGTAATTCAAACTACTTCACAAACTAGTTGGATGCCAAACATTAATTACTGAAGAAATTTTGCCCAAAACACGAGCCAGCTTGTTCTGGAGGGTATGCAAATAGTCAGGGAGGAGCAACACAGGGTGTGGGGAATAAGCTGCTGAGTCATGGTAGTATTGTGAAACCTCAGCCCCAGGGCACAGAGAGTATATGGGCAGAGGAAGAAATAAGACATAATTGAGTCATTGTGAAATGTGGACTACCTAAAATTCACCTTAAGAATGGTTTTCTTTTACATACCATGCAATATTGTGAGGGTGAAATACCAGCTTTAAAAAATATTTGTTTCAATCTGGTCTTCCGGAACTATGAGACGGAGAAAACTTCAGAACATACTGTAATAATAAACACCTAAAGCATATGTATTTACCTGAGAAACACTTTCACTTCAAAAGACTCACTGTAACATTTCTGAGATTTACTGAACATGTGCATGCAGAAAGTACAGTAAAAAGGTATTCCAAGTAAGTTCTTTGCTTTAGGGGGAATGCCATAATTTCTATAGTTTCTAAGAGAAAAACAAAAGGCCAGTGTTAAATACTTGTTTGCTATTTAACTGACTATTTACCAGTCAGTTTTCTTATAGTCTTTTCCAGTAATGGATGTAGTCTGTTGAGAGTTGGGTTCTGTCAAAGGCTCCTAAAGTACATGAGAGAAAACCTGTCCATTGGTGTCTCTTTATCATTATGTTTGTTACCCCTCTACAGCTAAAAGGAAAACAGTTAAAGCAATAAATCTGTAAAAACAGATTGCATGTAAACAGCTCCCATAAAGCAATGGGTTCTAAATCCACCAAGGACTGTTTTCAGATGTATAATTTGTTTGACATCATAACTGTCTGCAAACCAGAAAGAGAAATAGATGCTACCACTAGAAAATCTGTGTCTGATCAAAAGTGGTGTCTGGGGAGGAGAGGGGAAAGCTGGAGACACACTTTTCTAAGGCTGTGCCTGCCAAGCCTTGTTTCACAGCTCCCACTCCATGTTCCTTTTGTGGAGAGCTGTCTACAGCAGAGCCCCACAGACACCCTGCTCCTCTGGGGAGATATGAGTGTCACTGTCTGCCCGGTGCTACCAGGTGGGAGCAGAGATAGGCATGGGACCCTTAGACATTGTAGTCTAATGAGGCTCTGGCAATATGCGACCTAATGTGCTTGATGCCATGCGTGTCCTTTCTCCAAATGAAAGACTTTGCCTGACCCTTTTATCTGTTCCAAGAGTTAATCTCATGTGGAAGTTTTGTGACAATTTGCTTTGATGCTGCTGAAGGATGGGGTACCAGGAGGCTGGTAATGTGCTTGAGGTCTGAGCTGCCAAGGACTGAAGAGTGTTTACTTAATCAAAGACCAAAGTCTGCTGCAGTCAATGGGAGACTTGCATGGACTCTAGAGCTTTTTGGATCAGGTTCCAAATGATTAATTCCTCATAAACAAAGAGGAAAAAAGAGATTCCTAGGAGTCAGGCCTGGAGGAAATACAAAATTTGGTCCTATAACTGTCATACCCTTTATAAACCAAGTTACATGGTTATATAGTTTCTAATTATCTTGTAATCTTCAGTGCTGTGTGAATATTAATATTTACATGATTGCCATGTGCTACAGTTCTGTGAGTACTTGTACTTCCAAGAAATGCCTGTTCAAGAGTGAAACAAAAAATAACTCACATGGAAGAATGAGCTTTGGCCTCTAGGATCAACTTCTAAGCTCATTACTGAAATTCCAGAGTTGAGTATGATATAAACTTCAAAAATGCTGACTGGGAAGGGAGGAAGGAAGGGAGAAGAGATGACAGTGAAAAAGAAGATGAGAGTAGAGAAGGACAAGAACCTGAAGTTCAGTAATGTTCATTTGCAGTTTTCAACTGGACAACTTTAACATAGGTTTAATTCTGTGCTCTTAAAATAGTGAAGGCATGGCCAGACAGAGGAAAGCCTAATTGACTCTCCTATTAGGTAGATGTATTTTTTCTCAAGTCTGATCTGACATTTATGTGTTTTTTGTTACACAATCATCATGGCTTTGATTCATCTTCCTCATGCATTGATCCCAGTGTGGGATTCCTAGGAAAGGAAGCAAAAGTGCTCGCTTGATGATTCTTGTGGGACCCTTCCAACTCAGAACATTCTGTCATTCTGTGATTCTTTTTGCTGGCTGTTGGTGAATGAAAGATTGTGTTGGAAGGCATTAAGCTCTTGTCTGCTGGGTGACACCAGCATCCTGCCAGAAAGGCTCTGTTGCCCCGGTGTGCAAAGCCCGTGTGCCGAGTTCATCTTGCCTGTGTATGAGGGACAGTTGTTTCTTTGTGCAACAGAGCAGCAGATGAACATCTGAAATGCATGCTCATTACACTCTGAGTTCTTGTGTATAACTGATCAGCGCAGCTCAAATGTGGGCAAGAGAAACTCCCTTCTCCTCTCTTAATGTTTCATGGAACACAAACTGTATGAGAGCAAATGTGTGAGGCAGGGCTCTTCACAAGTGGGTGACTGGTTGTCTGACTGCCAACATCAAGCTGATACACAGATGCTATGACTGTTTTTACATTAGGGAACTGAAGCCCTTGAGCTGTTATAAGGGGAAAACATGGTAGTTTGTATTGCCATTCAATCTAGAGGAAGTAGCAAGGGAAGAAACTTCCATGCAGATATGACATTGCATCTGGGAGCGCCATGGGAACCAGGCTCACATGGAAAACCTCTTGTGGGAATCAGACGTAATGTCCTTCCACGAGCTCCAAATGTGCACCTATTTTTTGGCCGCTGGAGCCACAAAGCCTTTATGGGCAGTCTGCAAATGGTTTTCAGGCGTGGCTGTTTGTGATGGAACCTGCAGATCATTAGTTTTGTCATCTCTTTATCCTCTCTGGGACTGGAGAAAATGAGAGCTTGCAATAACCAGCCATAATAGAACTGACAGTCACCTGACAATGACAGTCAGCAATGCAATACTATGTATACCAGGCTGTGGATGCAATTTAACAAATATCCAATAAATAAATTTCTTGCCCAGAAGCCCAAGACTTACCTGTCTGCCTTAATTTTCTTTAAAAGAAATATTCAGAAATCCTGGCATAGTGTTCAGCAGAACCAGTGCATGCCAAGATGGAAAAAAAAGCTCAGACTGTACACTACCACATTACAAAATGTTTTTTGGGGACTAACAGTTTAAAGAAGTTCTGACTGACCAATCATGACAGCGCAGAGACAGCAGTAATTTTACATGGTGGATCTGTTATGTAGAATTTGCATATCAATCAGAAAATCACAGCTGAGCAGAACAGGGTCAGTTCAGTTGCCTCTTGATTTGAAATTGTTCCAGCTTCCTCTGAAGTCACGTGAGTGCTCATATAGCAGTTGTTTTGCTTTAGCTGGGAGCCTACAATGGACAGCTGGAAAATAACTTAGGCAGCCGAGCTGTCTTGCAAGTGATCCTGTGGTTTGCCACTGCACGTGAGCACCTTGCCCTTAACATTGCAGTTGAATAGAGAGCCTAAATATTCCACACTGGCCTGGAAGACTTTGAGTTCCCGAGAAGGGAATCAAAGAGAGCTTGTTATCGTCTCAAAGTGCCTGAAAATATAAGCTGGCTCAAGGCAAGAGTTTTGAGTAATGAGTAGTCACTGGGTCTGAGGCCACAGAACTGGCCCCTTCCCAGGCCAGTGTGAACATGCCCTTACCAGTGGGGTTTGAGAGGAATACAGCCTGGTGTCTGTTTCCTGGTCTGACTGTACAGACTCTCTAGCAGAGAAGGCTCAGAAAAGCCTTCCTCTGCAATGAACAGAAGGGCTAAAAATGGTGGACAAATGCTGATCTACTAGTGGATAACATTCTCACTCTCTTCCCAGACTCCTTTCTCTGACCTGCCAGGAACACATGCCCATAACAAGCAAAATAAACTATATAGATATTCAGAATATGAGTAGTTAATTCAAACATAGTGGCTATTTCTAAGCCTACAACATCACTCAGGGCAGATAGACTCTGGTCTGCTGCAGACATGGTTGTATTTCTCTATATTTCAGTTACAACACATGATATCCTGATTCTAGAGAGAAAGCAGAAGACCATGCTACATTGGCCAATGTATATGAATTTTTATACTGTAAATGCTTCCAGTTGTAATGTCTCTCATCTCCTGTCCTCCCCAGGAAATATTTTCAGGGAAACTATCCATGCCTAATGCTATCCTAAGCCATCTACAGCATAATAGTTGAGAACAGAACTCTAAGGCACAAGGTGATGAGCCCACTGGGAGTGAAATCTTAGTGGGCAATGATTCCTTCTTGAAGATGGTCTGGGGGTGCTTTTCAAAATATAGTGGAGTTTTCCCCTTCTTAATGTTACAATACTGTTTTGTATCATTGGTAAAGGCATATTCATTTTTACCCTAGAGGGTAGACTTTCATTATTTTAATTGTAACAGTTCATATGCTGTAGAGAGTCTGATTTTTAACATGTGTTCCCTGGTATATCCGTTGGAATGAATTACACTCTTTTAAAGAAGTCCAGTAACCCAGTACAGGATATTTCTTTTTATACTAGTTGTTTGGAAATGTTAACACTCAAATGATCACGAGTATCCTTTGAAGTGAACCCTGGCTATGAGATCGATTGCTGAAATTAGCACCTTGGTTGTTTTTGCTTTAGTCTTTCTTATTGAGGTCTCTATAACATGTGAGTTGATTGTTTTACAACTTGGAGGTTATCTTTGACATCTAAAGGGGCAAAGCAATTTTCTTCTCTTCCCATTTGAGGTTTGGAAGCAGAGAGCATCTTAGTCATGAGAGTCTCCAAAATGTCTCTGTCTGACAAACTGAATTACTCAATTTTGAGTCAAACAACCAGGACAGATATTTCAGCCTTGTGTAGGAGAGGAAACATGGAGGAGTCTCTGAAGCAGGAAAGCTGTAGGTTGTTTCTCAGTATCTTTAGTAGGTTGCAGTAGAAGTTGATGTCTAGTGAGCTGTGGTGCCACTATACTGAACTGGCTAACATGAGGCACCAGCAAGGCTGCTATTTTTCAGGCAACACCTTAAGCCCTGGAAATCAGACCTCTTTATTGAGTCTCAAGGCATCTACAATCATTAGTCACTTAAAAAAAATCCTGTCTCTTGTTTGGATAAGGCTTAAAGGATACTGCAAGGTTATTTTCTTCCTTGCTCACTGGTCTCAGAATAGATTATACTTCTAAGAAGCTCAGTCTCATGGAAAAGCAAGTAATTAGGTGGGTTTCAGATTGTTACTCAGAAAATTCATGCAGACAAGCCAAGAAGGATTTTTGTCTCTCCCAAATGTTTTCCCATTTTTACTAAGAATATTTGCAGATCTTGACTGAATTTTTAAAAGAAGATATAAGACACACATTCCTCACTGTGAAATATATATTAAGGAACTTGGGGATTGATTTATTTCCCAAATATATAACCCAGTGTTCTACAAGCTACATCCACTATCTCATACTATGAGATGCTGGCAACCTGTGTGCATCACAAAGATTCATCATTAATCCTTTATTTGGAATGCAGCAGGGGAATGAATATGGCAGGAAAACATCTTTGCAGCAATTTTAAATGTCTCAAAAATAGCAGCAATAAAACCTTTCCAGAACACAAATGGCTACATTCTAAGAACACATTCAAAATGCTTGAGCTAATCAGAGGATACATCTAAATTTCTGACAAGTTAGCAGTGTCAGAAAATCACAACAAATCCTTCTTCATGAGGTCTGAAACCCAAAATAAAACCTCAAGAGGTTGTTAAAGCAATGGACTTTATGTGGTCTGCAAAAGGGAATTATTATTCTATAGCTGTAATTATTATTCTATAGTAGTATGAGAGCTTTAAATTTTCTGCTTGAGTTTCTGGAGTTTATTGCTAGTGACAGAAACTACTTTGGTTCTTCTGTGACTGTCTTGAATTTTGTCCCTGGCAACTGTTAAGGGAAAAGAATCTGTGACTTGAAAGGTCTCATGAAGTGCTCTGTTAGAGACTTTCTACTGTACGCTAGCAGTAAGACTTTTGGAGGACAGATTTGTAGAATTGCTTGCCTTCTCATCTTCCTGGGATTAGGAATTCTCTGGAATGAAGAAGGTTGTTGATCTGACGTGGAAAAAAGAGTTCTAAACTGATGGAAATGTGGCCAGCCTGGGCAATGCCAAAAGTTTAGGATCCTGCTCCAGGATGTGTAATTAATCACTGGAACTCTCATCCTCAGGTTGTCATAGAAACAAAATAAACGCCATAATCTGAAACAATTGTATTAGCTGACATTATATAGAAATATTAAAAGGGAAGTACAGTCTCAAAAAGGGAAATGCTGGTCCGTAAATGGATAAGGAAGAAGCTTTTCCAGTGACTGGGTCTCCACAGAAGGGACTTCTTGCATCTGAATGGTGGCTCTAGTCACCAAGATTTGAGTAGGAGGATTCACAGAGTCAAAACCTTATCTTATGTGTTGTGCTGCTGTGCTTATACATAGGCTGTACCAAATATAATTGTAGTTTGGTCTTGTTGGACAAAACTTTTGCCCAGGACTGAGCTAGCTAACACCAGAGCAAAGCCTCAGAAACCTTTGAAAACTAGGGAAAATTATTCTCAGGTTTTAAACTTTCTGATTCGCTTTTTGACTGTTAATTGATTTTGGTGTAACTTAAGCCAGGCAAACACAGAAAACTTTTGCTGAATAAGGGTTTGAGGAATGTTAAACTACCAGCTGGTTCTAATTTGAATTACTGTCTTAATTAGTCATTTGATTTTGACACATCTAAAACTTGTAATCTCTTGGAATAAGCTTTCTCTTTCTTCTTACTAGCCTGTTTCTCAGTCCTCCTCCACAATTTAACCTGTTCTTCAAACAGCAGTATTAGTGGAAGAAAGACGAGTGCTCTGCCCTTGTCAAGACTGAACTCTATAATTTTCTTCCCTCCTGAATCATCTGTTGGAAGGGCATGAATACAGAAAATGATTTAAAAAATATTATCTCTGTGATGGAATATGGTATATTTGATGTGGGTGACCCATTCAAAAAACACATTCTGCTGGTAGATTTTAAGCCTTTCATTAAAGTTTAATTGTGACTTCATTATAAAGACATCAAAACAATTTATTTTAACTTAAGTGTCGTAGATGGTTAAGAGTTGGGAAAGTAGCTGACATTTCAATAGTCACATGTAACTGTTCCTGAAGAATAAAGGTGGATTATTTCATTCTGCCACTCTGCACTTTTTTGTGGTGTACCTTCTGTTTCCAGTTCCCCAAAACTCTGCTCATACCCATTGTTCTTGGGGCCAACACAGGAATTAGATGTTCCCTCAGGACTGGAGAGTCTGAGCCTCATTCTCTTGCTACCCTCATGAAAACTGCATGTAATTATTTCTGAGTTTCTTTTCATTGTTTTTGTGACTTGTGAGTTCTTGAAGGCAATGAAAACTATGGGATTTATGCTAAATTTAGATGAAGTTATTCAGAGCACAAGATATGGGAGAGATGAAACCAACCTCTAGCAGCTTTCCTGAACCATATCTTAAAAAATCACAGCACTTCATGGATCCATATTCTTTAATAAATTCAGGATGACCACACATGAATTCCTGCCTGCACATCTTAAAGAATTTAAACGATCTCTTTTTGTCTTTAACATGCAACTTCTGTTTCGACTCAGGTCTATGTGTCAGACCGTGAAAGTCTTCAAGTAAAATAGAATTCTCTATTCCTACATACATTGTTGGGAGGATTAATCACAAATGCTGCTTTGACTAAACTCCCAGAGCTAATTTCAAGGATGTATTTGTGTTACCAGATATGTGCAAACAGTAGGCTGAGGAGACCATGGTTGAGCTTTCAATACCATGCAGTCTTTCATGTCTTATACAACCTCTTTTGGAGCCACCTGTCCAGTTTCACTCAGTAAATTCTCTGGGTGAAGTATATGGCTGCAATTCATTGCTATGCTGACTCCAGACAAGTAAATGGAACTGCACTGCAAATAAATTTTATCCATTGTTTAGTTTTTAGAAGCTTTACTCCTCTTTTACTGAGCACAAAGTCTACAAGGTGGCAGCGGCTCCAGAAAGAGAAGAGCCTGAGATCTCTTGCATTGTCAAATGACAAGGATCCTGCAGTTGTGAGACAGCTTAATAATAAAAAATTTTCAAAAAATCCATTTGCAACTTGTTTATCATCAGTTGATCTCTAATCCAATTTGACCGAGCCTTAACTGAAACTCCTTAATATTATCTTATCTCCATCAGCTTTGGACATTTAGCCTATGTTGACAAATTTAAACAGAGAAGCAAGAAAGAAAAATAGATTTTTTAGTAGACTAATTTAACAAGCAAGGGTAGAATGAATCTGTTATTTTATTTTGTATTTTTAATTTATAGCCATATGACCAAGAATAAAACCTAGGTTTTGCCAATAAACTCATCTGGAGTACATGTGTAAGCAGTTAAAACAGTATGCTGGACTTTGGCAGCACATCTGTCCTAAATAGTCAAGCAACAGACTGGAAGTTGCTTTTTATTCCTTTCACAACAAAACCTTTAATATGAGAGTCTAAGGAGGAGAAAGAGGAGGAAGAAAGAAATCAAACCAAAATCCCCCCAACAACACAATCTTCAAAGCTTTTACCCTTACAAATGAGTTAAATTTCTCTTGTGACTTGTGCTACCAAAATCCAGAGAAGTAGGCAGAATATAAATAATTTTAAACTCCTGTTCCCTTCAGACACAATGACAGCATGATTTCCACAAAGTCACCTCCAAATGCACCATTTGAAGTAAAACCGTGTTCACCAGATATATGGATATTGACAGATGCCCTACAGAATTTTGAATAAATTATGTTCCTTTTTTCTTTTTTTTTTAATTTTTCCTGATAATCTTATTATTTATATACACTTAGAAGAATAAGATGTACCCAGTCCTGGGTGAAGAATGAATCCACTAGTGTAAACTAGAAATCCACATTAAAAGGCAGAAATTTAGTGAAATCAGATTGCACTTCTGTCCTTTCCTACTCTAGTGGATTTAATTGATCTAAATCTGTGCAAGATGCAATGTATTCTGATGGATCTTTACTGACAAAAATATATTTTCTGAAAACCTAATATTCTTTTTTGGATTTCTGTTAACGCTTGGTACTTCATGCTCTTTATTCCTATTAATATTTCTAGTGTTTTTTTAGTAAGAGTTCTGTAGTGCTGGCACTAATTGTGCACCCCAGTAAAGAGTAGCTGCAATAGGAGATCTGTTTTTTTAGGATGGAAAATTTTACTTTTTCACGTAATTTTAGAAACTTTTAATCCACAAAACCACAACAAAATTACATGGGAAATTCTGGAAAAAAAGAGAATGCAAATTATATTGAAATGATTCACTGAAATATGTGTTACACTGTTGATAAACTTCAATCAGCTTCATATAAAGGCTGTTTTAGAGCCTGACTAACCTCCCTGTGGCTCTCTGACTCACCAATTTTCCTTTGTGCCAGCCTAGTCCTAGGTGAGCCACCACATATTGTGCATGTGAGAGATGTTTAGGTGACTCTTCCACCCCACTCCTTCTTGAGGCCAGTTTTTAGTACAGGGATCTGAATACTGTGAGTGCTTGCAAAGCAGCCTGTTGGGTCCCTGTGTTGGATGATTAATTAGGAGGAAATCACTACACTTTTACCTCATCCTTTGGGAAAATGCAGACATTTGCCACTGTGCTTCCCATGAGGTGAGGGAATACAGATATTTTTTGGGACAGAACAAAAATATTTGAATGAACAAAACAATTAAAGCATGAAATCACATATAAGACTGCAGTTACCTCTTTGCTTCTAGTTCCTCAGAGCTGAATTTTAAAGACTTTGATGGATGCACACTTCAATTAAGGTTTCCCTCTAAGTGAGTCAGGGATATCTTGGGAATGGCTATCACTAAAACCTTGATACCATGCTGTAAGGACATGGGCATAATTTTGTAACATCTGGTAGTGGCCACCTGATCTCTGACTACTGCTGCTGACTTGTCCATACTGAGACAGTTTCTGTCATAGGCATCTCTACCATTTCTTCTCAAGACTGAATGCTTTGCAGGCTGCATCAACAGCAAGTACCTTAAAGGCAAATACTTGCCATTACATAGAAGGTACAATGTCTTTCAAGCCTCTACAAGCTCTTATGCTTAGCATCAAACAAATCTGTTATGCATATTGCTACAAGTACGTGAACACTTTTGGACAGGGTGCTGAACAAGAATTTATTTCTTAACCAGTTTTATCTTTTTTTTTGTTTTAGTTACAAGAAAACTTTTTTTTGTTTTCCCTTTTAGATGGGACAAAACAATATGAGAAGTCACCCACAACATCTGCAAACATCTAGATAAACATCTCTGTGACTCAGGCTGCTTTTTCCAGTCTGCCAGGCCTCTACTGCCACCCACTGTGGGCTGCAGAGGAGAAGCTCCAGGTGTGTTGTCAGCTGAAAGTCTTTTGTGTCTGTTAAGCAGACAAACTGCCAAATGAATCACCAAACAATGTGATTTACTCAATATGTACAATTTTGCAATGGTGAACTGTTTTCCTATAAACAAACACATTTTCAAATCTTTTAAAGGGCTATTTCCATTCAAAAGGGTTGCTGAGTAACACTGGTTAAATCCTGTAAAAACAGAATTTAAAAATTACTCAACTGAATTTGAATGATGATGTCTGGAAATACAAAGTAACTAGGGCCATATTTTTCTTATATTAGTCTCTGAAATAACATGGGCACATTTGAAAATGTCATACTATGATAAACTCCCACCTGTTGTCCCTCCTCCGTGGAGAGCTGATGTATGTCATTGTTTGCTGCGGTACAACTCAGGACTTTCCAACTTAAACCATCGCATTTGGGTGATGTCTTAAAATCATTCATGTCTGAAAGTACTTGGATGATTACTTTAAGTAGTTAATTTTTACCCCATCAGTTGAATCCAGACAGTTCCTCAAAAGCAGCACCTGGTTTGCTACTGGCTGCCTGCACCCCACAGAGGCAGGAGGCAACCATCACCCTGCCTGCAGTGAGCTTGGGCACAGCATCGCTACTGCGGCCACTGCTCTCAGGAGCAGGTCTCTTCAGAGCTGTTCTCACAGCAGCTTTCCCAAACAATAAATTTCTCTGATATAAAACAGAACTGTGCAAATTTTATTATTGTATGTCACTAGAACATACCAAAACAGTCTTAGTGATGAATCAGTTAAGAAAATCCTTCACCCTGTCCTTTTAGTGTCCCATCTCCCATGTAGTGTTTGGGTTTATGGGCTCTTTAAAGGCTCTCATGAGCAGAGTCTTATATGCAGCCATAGATAAGCAGGAGGAGGTCACTGACATGCTGGGAAAATCTGCTGTCTCCTCATGCAGGGCAGTCCAAAAATAGTATCCTAGCTGGTCCTATTAACTCTTTAAGGTCCTTATCCCTTATCTCTTGTGCATGTACTTGGGCTGCCTTAGGTGAGCTGGCATCACATTTTCCCCTTGAACACCCCATAAATGTATGATCTGTTGCCTCATGGATTTTGGCATGTTTGATTGCGCACTGATGTGCTTGGTAAGCACTGTCACAGATGTTACCAGGCTCTGAAATATTAATGCTTTGTGTTCAAAGACCCTCATTGCATCAGCTGTGGCCAGTACTGTCCAGTGCCCAGAAAGATGACAAGGAGAGGAGAACAGAGAAATGTATTCCCTTCTGTATACCAGAGCACTTCTGTGTTAAAGGCTGGGTAACCTCTCTTGCCCTCCTGATGTCTCTCACACCCATGGCTAGGAGAGAGGAACAGCAGTTCAGCTGCACAATCACATCTGCTGAGAGGTGACAGTACACAACAAACATCCTCTGGTGGTTGACACAGCTCCCCAGTTTGACTGGGATTCCCGACCTTAGGCAAAGGTCCCTGGCATCAGGAAGAAGAGCTGCCCCAGGACATGCAAGGCAGGAGTGCCACACTGCAGGTGCAGGTGCAGGTCCAGGAGGACCAGGAGGAACCTGGTCTGCCCTGCAGTGCCTTGCCAGGGTGCTCTGCAAATGATAAATGGCTTCTCTGAGGACTAGTCATAGGCTGTCCAGGCTGTCCAAACAAAGTGAATTTACACTCCATGGCTCTTCTAGATATAGCTGACAGATCTGATACTGTTGATGGCCCATACCTGTGACCAGCCTGTCTTTCATTTTTGAAATCAAGCATCAAAGATGCTTTCAGAATAACTAATTTTCAGCTCATAGTTTGGTGAAAGCAAAATATTTTTCTCCTGATTACCTTGGGGGTAAAAGAAATTACAAGCTCTACTATGAGTTATGCTATTTTAAATAAGATGTACAGAACTTTTGCTGCTTTCTCTCATGAAACTCTAATTAATTTAATTTGGCATTAAATTATATAGGGAAGAGAGGGCCATATTTCCTCTTAGTGGGAGCAGGAACTTCAATTTGTGAGTGAAGACAGTTGTAAAACCAAAGTATTATGAGGTAAAATTTAGATCAGAGGTTAAAGTTTTCTGATGTAAGTGATGGAAAACCTTGTCAGTCTTCCTAGCTGTATCCCCTTCAGCTTCCAGAGCACAAAGCAAGAAAAGGAGACTGTCCAAACAGAAAGGGTAAGATCACACATTTCTCAGGTTGCTGCTAACAAGAGTTTTATTAAACAACAGATACATCTTGTGGCACAAAGCAGTAATGGGCATTCAGAACTCAGAGTGTGAAGGTCATTTATGTGAAAAATGTATGGTAAATTCTTATTGATAAGTTCCAGGCAACCACAGACAAGAGTGAAAAGCTTTATGTGCTACTAGCATAAAACAGAGTTTTCAATCCTGTGACAGCATTAATTGTTTTGAAACCCCTCATGGTCAATACTGCGTGTGTGTCCTCATATGCCCAAGATTCATATGTCTTTCTCCATCTGGCTCTTCTCTCAAAACAGTTTTGTATTGTTCTACTGACTGTAATGCATATATCATCTTGCTCAGATCTTCAGGAGAGTAGAACTGAGTCAACAGAGCTGAAGATGAACATAATGAAATTTTGAGTGATACCAGGTGACAGGAAAGCATCCTCAAATTAGCTTTTTAAAGGGAATTAGGGAAAAAGTTTAGGCAAAGAGGAAAACATTAGGGCAGAGAAAAATTAATAGTTGTTTTGAAGATACAGAATTCACTAAGTACAGAGAAATGTAAAATTACATCCTTAAAAATTATGGAGACTATGCATTTGGTTTACAAGTTCTAGGTAGTAAAAGGGAGGAATGGAAGTTTTATCTAGCATTGCTAGTGAGTTTCTAGACATAAACATTATAAAGGTCTATTATCGATCATTTTAAAAGCTGAACAAGCTTTTTGGATATGTGTGTTATCCCAGAAATTAATTCCATATGAATGGTATGTGAATGACGTTTTACTGATTCCAGCCCTAGCTGTGTGTGTGACATGGTCTGTCACTGCTTTTTCACCTTTTGTGCACTGGAGCTGTTTTTTCTGGCTTTAAGCTTACAGAGAATTTAAGACCTGTCATGTAACAAGACAGCAAAAAGTAGAAAGGGGCCATAAAAGCCAGTGGAATCCTTGTTACATTTGTCTAATATAACTGGAAAACATTGGGATACAGCCCTGCTGTAGTCTGTTCACATACATAAGTAGGAGATGCTGAATGCTGATGCTTAAAAGAAAATAATTTGTCTCCAATGAAGCACCACCCAAATGGCCCAAGAGACTGAATCTCCTGTATTCTTCTGGCTGAAACTCAGTTGCCGTATTTTAAGTGCTAGATCACCAGCCGTGCCATTGCTATCTTGCCTGTGTGTAAGCAGACTTGGCATGGCCACGCAGTGATGTGCAAGCCCTAATGGGCAAGGGCTAAGGGATTTGATGAATTGGAAAAGGGCCCCAGATTGTCCTTCCTTGAGAATTAGACTGCCACAAGTTTGAGAATGATTTGCTTTTCAATTAGAAGGATTATTAATAATTGGTCATAAGTGAGTGTACTCTTTGGGTTTCTCTTCCCTTCCTTTGGCTATCTGTTTTTAATGAAAGGATATTTATTCAATATTAGACCTTTGGTGCCTATTTCTCTTTTTGAGATACCCCTCACAATTTGTATAGTACTCTCTTTGGCGAGTTCCTCAAGAGAGGGCACACACCTGTCCTACAAAGAAAGGGCTGTACATAGGAGTTGCACACAGGGCCATCACCACGCTGCAGAAACAGCACCTGGTATTTCTTCATTCTATTTTGCAATAAACAAAAATTCTCTTTGAATTTTGTAGCAGTGGTGCTCGTGTTCTCACTGCCTCCCACTTAAGCATAGCAATTCTTGATCGGGTACAGCATCAGATTGCAGCGGGGTCAGCATGTGGTAACAAGAATGATGCTGTGGGGCCTGAAGGAGGGAGAGCATTGCTCTAATTTTAAATCACTGAATTGGCAGCTTCATCTTAGATCAGCTTACCCAGACTCAAAGGATATTGCTTTGATCTATTTAACTGAAATTAACCTTCACTGATACGAGGCAATTACATTCCAAATCAATGGCAAACTTCTGTTAATCGGTCCCCATATGACACTGTCCTTAGGTTCAGGAGCATTACTTTCAAGCTGTGAGAACAGATTTTTAAACCCAGCTTTGGGACTTCCTGAGTCTCAGCCAACTTGTGGGCAGCTGAGTGTGTGTGCTCTGCAGTTTTTTAATCAAATACGTTCTGCTGCGAGATCATTTTGCAGAGCAAGCTGAGTGACCAAGCTTACCTGGCTCCTGGGCACTCTTGTTCTTAGGAGGGAAGAGTAAGGTAAGAAGTCTCCTGATGTGTCCTCTTCCTGTGTGCAGTGAAAGTCTCACCTCCCACAATCTCTTCTCTGTATTAGCATTAGCATGGCTCCACAGGCTTGCTCTGAAAGAAGGCAGAAAGAGACTGGGAAGAGCCAGTGCTAGGGACACCTATTTCTGGAAAAGGGCTGAAAGCCATCGAAGCAATTCATGTTTATGGGTCATCAAGGAGGACAGAAATAGGAAGCTGCCTTGTTCATGTCCTCATTTAACAATGACTTATGGACATGGGAGAGGAAACTGTTATTGAATGGCAACAGCAGATGCCAAGTCAGGTTACACTGCTGTCTGAATAGGTTAAATCCAGTGGATACCATCAGAGGGTGTTAGAGTGTTCTGGAGAAAGGATATGTGGATGAGAAGGGTTGGCAGTTCTGCTTCTCAACCCCACCCTTTCCCATAAGTCTCTGTAAAGAGACCTTCCTATGGAGTGGCACTAGGACATGAGGATGTCTGGTCACCTGAGAGGAATCTTATGGGTTTGAGGAATCAGCCCTACTTACTGATATTTAACTCTATCCAAACATTCAAAGCTTCACATTCAGGCACTCATTGGAGTAAACAGGTGAGTTAGGATCCATGTGTAAAGTCCACAGTACTCCCTTGTTTTATTCTAATGGTTTTCCAAACTGGCAACTATATTGAAGATACTTTGGGATCAAAGATGTGCTTACCTTTGTTAAAGCTGCCAATATTGTGATCCTTTTAGTTCTTTTAATATACTGTGACAATCTGCAAACTACTGATTTCTTTATGTGGTCTTAGAGTCTGTGTGGAAGATTTCTTGCGCCTTGTTCTCTGGCTCTTGTCAGTGGTGTTAAATCTGTTGAGGGCTAATGCAATAAATTCTACTGTACACTCATGGGAAGGCCCTGTGTGACTATACGGGAAGATAAGAAGAAGAAAAGGTTAAGTATTGCCTATTTAATTTAAATATTGCCTATTTAAAGTATTGCATATTTAAATTTAAGCACAGCTGAGCTGCTAAGCCAACTCCACCTCCGTGCCCAAGACATTCATCCTTCCCATCAGACCTTGCAGGTACTGGTGGGGATCAGTGCTTCTCAAGGTTCTTCTCAGCTGTTTCAAAACACCTGCTCTTCTATTTGATGCTTTCTTGGAAGCCCCCCCCCCAAATAAAGAGGTCTGAGCAAATCAGCTCAGAGGTCTGAGCTTCTGCTTGTGTGATCTTGAATCCAGGTTCAAATTGCGTCCAGAAAGAGCTCAGCATTTTGTCTGCTTCAGCCCATATATAGAGGAAAGCAGCACTGGACTCAAGACCAATAACCAGACTGCTTTATTTCTACTGAAATAGAAGTGATATGGGAAAAGATTAGGCTTTGTTTATTCAGGGTAGAGAAAAGATCCTGTTATGGCTGAGACATAAAGCAGCAGGATATACACATCTAAATGTAACACTGCTAAGGTGCTTGTAGGAGGAGAGAGCTGCCAGGCATCCTGATTGCATTCTAGTGTCTAAACCAAACGGAGTGGAAAAGTGCCTCTGTGCTTTAATGACCTTTCCTGGGGTCACATTCATTTGGGGTTTGAATTTTCTTTTTTTTCTCTCTTGAGAAAATGTTTAAACGTTAAAGTTCATCATGGGTCTTGAATGAATTTCTGAACCCTTCCCAAAGGCCTCCAAAGTACTCACACCTGTCTGTTGATGCTGATTTTCTGCATACTTTATTTTGTATGAGGTCTCAAAAATTGCCTGGTTTGAGCAGTCTGCTGATGCTCCCCATAAGAAGGAAAAGCTTTAGGAATCCCAAGAGCCTGGATAAATAGTAGAACTATTGCTCTTGTAGGACACAATTCCTATGTGCTTAGCCCAGTTTATACATTGACTCATTGGATGACCTTGGAGAAAGTGTACTGGAACAGGGATTGACTTCATCAGGCTGGTGATTAACCCATCTCAGCCTTGTACTAGTAAAAGAAAGGTTTCTGTGTGAAAGAAAAAACCCCACCAAGGCCTTAATTCAGTTCTTTTCATGCTTGCTGGGCTTTACTCTGAGTTTTCTTTTACAAAAACAATGCCATCTTTTATGGATGAGAGGGGTGGAGTTTGTCAGAACAGAGTGATATAACAGAGGGGCTTCCATTTGCCAAATATTCAATCCAACACCAATGGGAAAATCTAAATGAGGTTCCTCCAAACATTTCTCATCCATGCTGCAATATTATTTAAAACCAGAAATATCTGCATGTTCCTCTCCGTGCTTGTTCATAAAAGACAAAACCTCACATCCCTTACTCTCAATGATGAAAGAAATATCTAGTAGCTCTTTTCTTCACCATATTTTTATAGTGAGCTTGGAGAATGTTTGCACTGGAAAACTGCCCAGAGTGCATTTTATTGGTCACATTCAATTTTAAAATGGTTTATATATCCCTAAGCCCTAGGTTCACAGTATTTAATATTACTAAATGGGATGATGAGATTGCCAAGCATTTATCAGCATAGAGATATTAGAATGGAAATAGTAAAATGACACATTAATCTTTGAGTTCTCAATATGTCACCATAGAAACACCCACTGCCCATTTTCTAAGTGTTACAAAAATAACAAATTCTTAATAACAGACATGTTGGAAGAGCAGTAGAAGTGCTGGGGAATGAATATTGCCATTGTCCCAATCCTCCCTTTCCTTGTTCCTCTTCATTCACAACCTGGACTTGCAGGCAGCATTGCCTGCCTCTCATGGAGAAAGGTAATTTTCATGTTGTCTTCAAAGGAAAGATAAGAGACAGATTTTGTTGTTGTTGTTGTTTTTTTTTTTAATAAGTGACACTAAATACTCTTATGGATGATAGCTCTCTGTGATGATAGCAGAGCTCTCACTGGCTTCACTGTCACTAGGTGAAACTCTTGAGGACCAGACATCTATTGCAAACCAGGTTAGAGCCTTAAGGGTGAGGAGGAAACCAAATAGCAGGCAGCTTGTGATTTGCAAAACTGTGATTTAACATATAGCACCATTTCTAAGCTTCTCCCTCTCCCTGTTGCTCCAGATCCTGTCCATACCCATAACATATTCCCAAGGGAAAGATTTAGAAAATGGAGGAATTTCCCATCTGATATTTCTGCCTGATGAGTGGAGGGTTAGCATCAGTAGCATTTGCACCTTTGCCTCTCAAAATGCTTCCCTCAGGCTTTATGGGGTAAATGAAGCTTGGTTAACTGTGATCTCATTAAACAGCCTGCTTCCCTCTGGGTAGTGAAGGAACTGGAGCTAAGTAACACATTTGTGAAGGCACTTCCACTTTCTACTATAAGCAAAAATAATTTGTTTCATGTACTATTCAGATCTAAAGGATCTTTTCCTGAGAGAAAAGGCTCCTCTCTGGCATACTCGGAAAAAGGCAGCACAAATACCTCAGCTGGTTTTGGCTTTGCTTATTCTTTCAGTGAAGGAAGGAACTTTCAGCCTCAAATAAAGAAGAACAAGAGACAACTGTTTACCATCTGGGCTTATCCCATCACCCTTGCTTGGACCAGGAGTTATGCTGCAAAGAGTAGTGCGCCACACGGGCTGAGGGTTCTGAGCAGAAGCAACACCTTATACATACGTTATGGCACCAGTATTTTCCAAAGGCTATTTATAAGCAATGGAGCTGCTACTTTATAACTTGTCCTCATTAGGGTGGTAATGATTTTATTTGTAGAATAAGCAATGGTGCAAAATAGATATTCTCTCTTTTAATCAAAATGTCCTAAGACACAGAGAGCATATGAAGCCAAATGTGGGTTTTATCTGCCTTAATATGCAGCTGTGCCTTTTTCATGCACGCATAACCTTTCCCTCACAAACACAGGGTCTGATGTTAACTGATATACAATTGATATACATTGATATGTAATTGATATGCAAGCTTTCAGTCTTTTGGTATGGCTCTCTAACAGTACTGTTGGCTCATCTCTTCCAAAATCAGATCCCACACACAAAATGTATGTTTAAGTCAAACTTTCTCTGTGGAACACTTATCTTAAGCTCCACAGAGGCTTTGCAGGTGTGTCAGAAATAACCAGAGCTCACTTAGCTGCAGGGAAAATAAAAACTCTGTTTATTCACTTAGTGATGTGGCTGCTTGTGTCATCCACAATGTCAGAGAAAATGTCAGCACCTCTGTTTAACTTATGTTTCCACTTTTTACAGACCTGATATCATTAAGTATAACTAATACCTGCTGTATATCTTATGAAGGGTTGGGAGGCATCTCTGAAAATTGCAACAGCAGTTCCATAGGAAATCAGTCAATGCTGGTACACTTTACCAGTCAAGGGCTGTCTCACATAAGCATGTGTACAGATAATAATGATCCTTTGGGTGCATTTTAAAACAATAGAAAAGCTCAAGCTGCAAGTTTTGCAGATTCTTTGATGTTACTTGTCCAGAGCATTTTATTCCACCAAAATAAACACCATGCGCTGGTGATGACTAGTGGACTGCACTGCAGGGGAAATCATTAATGCCCACACATTTGTTCCCTTGGTCACCATGGCCTAAGAATAAAAAGTCATCTGTGGTGATGCATGTGCACTTTGCAGGGATTAGCACATCTGTATATCTCCATTTTTTAATAAAATGTCAGCTACATGAGTGTTACAGCACTCGTGATGATTACTGTATTGCGCATCTGCTAAAACTAACGATGCAAGGAGTTTCTAGAGTTCAAACACTTTCTTAATTTCCTAAAGCTCAAAGGTAGAACACTTCTGGGAACTGAATGCAAATTTCTGAATTGAATTAGGAGGAAAATTGAATTAAGAAGGGTTTTTATAATTTTATAAAAGAGTTAAATGTCCTACCACAGTATAAGTACACACAATAGACCATAGATAGTAAAAATTCCAAACTAAGTAAATGAAAGTCTTGATTTGCATGTTTATCTTTTGAGTCACAGGATAAGTCAGAGCTTCATCTCATTTAAAAGACTGAAGTTCTGCTTGGGTTATTTTTGTTTGGTTGGTTTGTTTGTTTCTTTGGGTGGTTTAGTTGTTGTTTTGTTTGTTTGGATTTTTTT
>VWYI01037810.1:2448-53155 GCA_013399455.1 Anthoscopus minutus | reverse complement strand
TTATACTTAGTGTCAAATACATCCCAAAATATGTTTTATTACCAGTGGTAGAAAATCTTCACATGATACTTCTTTGATGGTTGACCCAACGTAGGCTCCTGTTAAAAAATTATAAGCCTTGGAGTGAACTCCCTGGAGAGTCCCCAAAGCATTTCCTGGATAATAATGGTGCAATAGTTTCCTATCCTATTGATGACTGCCCCAGAGCACCTCAGAACAAATGCTCCCATTCCCTGAAAGCTGCTCAAGTACCAGGATGCTGCTATAAATGGTTGAAATGTGATGCAGTTTCCCCTTCCGCTTCCTCCAGATCAGCCTAATGGGGGTTAAGAGCCATTAAAGGCTCTTTGCAGCATATGCAGTTGCTATTGATCAGTTGTTTTAGCCAATGGTCTGATTACAACCATCTTCTCTTTACAGTGCTTTACTGGCAGAAAGTAACATACAAACATACAATAAAAGATGAAGAATGAAGGTACCAGACTTTCCTGTATGTGCCAAGAATTTGTTTACTTGCTGAAAAGAAATATTGCTATTTTTTTTTCCCATGAGTAAAAGTTGCTATCTGCAATCCAAGAAGCCAGTTTGAAGCAGTCATTTATACCTGTAGAGCTCAGGGGTTTGTCTTGCCAAAGCATGGTGCAGTACATTTTGCATTTGTTGCTGAATGGAGTCAGAGTTTAAGCAAGATGATTTTGGTAAATGCTTTCCTGCCTTTCACTGCTGCAAAGTTTAGGAAAACTGAGAATTGGGTCCTGCCCCCTCGGACTGACAAAGCTGATATCTCCTTTTGCCTATGCTGAGTCAGACTTCTAACTCCATGGCTTTTCAAAGAGGCACGTGTTACCCTCTTGGACCACTTCTTAAAAGAACCCAGAGGTAACTCTGCTGCATTGAACCTGAGTGTGGGTAAACATTTGGACCCTGAAAGCAGGTGCTGGTTAAGCCCCTGTGAAGGGTAGTCTAGGGAGCAGAACACCAACTTTCTGACTCTTCTGGGACTGAGCCTTCCAGGTTAGTGGAAGCTGTGTCGGCTGTGGAGGATGCACAGAGGCAGATTTGAAATAGTCAAAGTCAAATGTACAGGCCTCTCATGAGGGAAGGTGAAGTTGAGCAGAGCCTCTGGAGAGCAATTATTTAGTATTAGCACTCAGTCTCACCCAAATTCTTGTTTTGGTGCCTCCATTCCTGTAATTGTTTGAGCAATCATCCTCTGAATGATTTCTCTGGCAAGGTGAAGAGGCAAGGGATGGCACTGAACTGAGAAGCTTGAGACAAAAGAAATTCCTGGAAACTCTGAAGATCCTCTGTGGTCCAGCATTTATTGTGCAGTATTAGACATCTCTTGGGGAAGAGATCAGGCTTCATTTGCGTGATTGTGACAGTCTTTTGTGAAATAGTGGCAGAGTAGGTGTAGCACATTGGGTCTCCTATTCAAAGCAGTAGAACTGCTGATAACCCCTATTTCAGCATGCAAGTTGACATTAGGTTTAAGAGAATCGATTTAGCAGCTCACACTGATGATTTGAGATGGTACAGAATTACTTTGCTTTTTGAGACTCACAGGAAATACAGCACAGCCATTCATGCCTTCCTCAGGACTTAAAAAATACTTCAGTAGCGAAGTCACAGATTTATTCAACTATGATGTGTCACTGCTTTGATGGGTCCTAGTAGTCTCCTGCGAGAAGATCCAGAGTAGGAAGATACCTGCAAATGCCATCAATAAAGTACCAGTACTTATGAAACTACAGTATGAGTAGGTGAACAGGGCAGAACTGAGATACCTGCTGGACAATGAAAGGATATGTTGGAGACTGAATGTGGGTAATTTAAACAAGTTGGAGAGAGGTATCTTCATTTTTGACCACTGCAATAATTTGATCTTTATTACTAGAAAGGGTGGGGTTTGTTTTGTATTTCTCTTTGCATGACAAAATAAATCTTTGCATAATAAAAGAAATCCATCCCAGCACAGCCTGTGACTCCCTAAAGGACTGCTGAGTTCTCCACGTGCAGTGGATATTGTAACTGGCTTCACAATACATGAAACATGAGCAGAAAACATGAGCATGAGCAGAAAATTATGCTTGCCCACCTTTGGAAGTCCCATCATTTATTGTCAACTGAATGATTCCTTGTAACATTTTATTTTTCTTAGAAAGGAAAAATCCCAGATAGGGCACAAATAATTGATCTAGTTCCGTGGTACTCTGGTGGAGGAGGTAACAGGCCTTGTCTGAGCCCTGATTTGAACACATTGTTTCCTGTACATACAATGTAGATATTCATAGAACATTTTATTGGGCCTCTTATCTGATTCTTGAGTAGTTTTCTCTTTGTGGTAGTTTCTACCTGTATACTTTATTTGTGATAGTGACCCACTGGTTTTGATTAACGAAAAGATAACTATGCCCTAAAACGTTGACTCCAACAGGCAACACCAGAAAGCATGTTTCTTATTAAATAACCTCAGAACTCTGTAGATCAAGTTGTTCATTTTTCTTCCTAAAGCAGGAGAATTCCATGCAGGTTTGAACTGCTGCAGGTATTCCTGCACCACACAGAGCTCCCACCACAAAGGGCAGGGAGCATCAGTGTCCTTGTGGACTGCTACTGGGCTAGAGGCATAACTCCTCAAGAGGAGCAATTTGTTACCCTCGTCCTTAGCACAGCAGTGAGCCAAGGACTGTCAGAAACTCCTGCTGTCTGAGATGCTGCTGGCACAGAAAGTTTCCACCACCTTGACACATGGTGAAAAGGTGCAGCTGGAGGGAGCTGTTGGGAGGATGAGAAGAAGCAGACCACACACGACTCTGCTGAGGGACGTTGCAGAGGGCTGTCGCAAGCACAGCAAGCGTTTGGAAAGGGAGTGTGGTGTTGTAGACCTCTGTGTGGGAAGGAAACAAATCACTGTGGGCTATCAAGGGGACACATGATGAGACAGGAAGAGTGAAGGAGGGGATGTGATATTTCCCCTAGGGCCTTCAGCATAGCTTGAGGGAACCAGGACAGTTGCACAGATATGATACATAAAAGAAACCTCCAGTAAGTTCCTCCTCCAGGGCAAATATCCATCGCTAGCACAGAGAATTCATCAGTTGTAAGACACTGCTCCTCTCCAGTCAATTGCTGCTACCTACTTAATTGCTGGGGCTGCTACCTCTCCCTCTTCACAGCCTTGAATTCAGGCACTCCTACAGCATCTGGTTATTTGGTATTTGCATCTGAATCTTATATATTAGGACCGTAATAAGCCATGCTGACTTGCCTCTCTTGGTGTGCTTAGGTCTTGGGCAGGGCTGTCTTCCCTCCAGCAACATAGATTGAGAGACTGGGTGCAGCAGAAACACAGCCAACAGCTACTTGCTATAAAAAGCTAATATTCCTTTGTGAGCCATGAGAGGAATAACAGCAATATAGCCTCAATTCTGGACTGCTTGCACTACTCTTTGATGAAACTGTGCCCTGACATCAGGATGGTGAGACTGTTTTTAACTCATTGCAGTCATTGCTCACCACAGTGAAGATCAGAATTTTTCACTGTCGATCAGTCATTTTTACCTCTGACCTTGAAAATCAGAAATGCTGCCTACTGTCTTGAAAGCAAAAAATCATGATTTTAGTGACAGAGTTGTTTTGCTAATCTTTTAATAGCGCCTGGCAGGATCTCCTGTGCTGTTTTATTGTCTTTTCTTAGAATTCCTGGCTCAGAAAGGATTGCAATTTTCATCATTTTATATAAAAATACAGTCTAAGTCCAAGCTGTCTGCTATTTCCTCAGAGAGGCAACTTCTAGATCACTCCCTTCGTCACTTATTTTACTGGAACTCTGTTACTCAGATTGTGGTCAAGTTATTTCTGTCAGAGGTGATAAAAAAATGTGTATTTCTTCATATATATGGCTTTTTTGTCTTTTTACATATTGCAACCCTTCAATTGCTGTTTTATTATGCAAGCAAATTTCCAGTCCTGGACCATCTCAAGCTATCAACAATTTTTGATTGTTCAGACTTTTCACTTTTAGAAAGTTGGAGTACAAATACTTGAGTTTACCCTAGGTGAAGCATCTGGGGCAGTTATGTCTCATCTAATGCTTAATGGTCCAATTGCTTGGTAGACCCATTCATAATTCATCAGGCATCTGATTAAACATAGTTTAGTCTGAGTCATGTGATAGTGTTTGCAGCTAATTTAAAGGCAGAGAAGCATACTTGCACCACTTGCCAGCATGTGCCACGGATGTAGAATGAACTCTCTCCTGATTAAAATATGAACTCCTTTATATGGTTCCACATTCCAAAAATTGCAGATTCCTTTTTTTTCTGGGATAGCAGACATTTCTGTTCACACTGATAAGTGTTTCTTCTTTCCCCTCCCTTTTGCCTGTTGTCTTTCTCAGAAAACTGCAAGAAAGGGTATAATATAAATCCTTCATTCACATCTATTTCCTTTGCAGTAAAATACACAATAGATTTATGGGTCCAAGACTGGGCATGTAAAGGTGATTTGGACAAGTGATAAAAATAATTTATTTTCTTAAATGTTATGCAAAATACAACAGAGGTACTTTCAATTGGTATTCCTCATTTGTTTTCCAGTTACACTTCAGTATTAGATATTATTTAGAAACCTGGTCCAGTGTGAGGAGTCTCTGCCTGTGGCAGGACGGTTGGAACTAGATGATCTTTAAGATCCCTTCTAACCCAAACCATTCAGTGAGTCTATGGTCATTTCCCTGACTTTGTAGCAAGTTGATTGTAGCTTTTAGAAAATGTTAAGTGACAGCAGAGAAGTGCAGTTTTACCATTTACATAATGATGATCTTTCTTTTTTTTAATGTCATAACACAGGGAGAATCTTAACCAGTGTATGTATCTCTTGAAAAGTTATACAAAAATAGGATCCTGGACAAAATATTGGAGTGAAAGAGTAACTAATCTCAACTTCAGAAAAAGAAAATTAAGAGCAATTCTGGAAATTATAATATGAACATTTAATCACCAGCGATCATATTAAATGAAAATGTTTTATATAGCCTCACAAGGAGAGTGGCCCATAAATAATTGCATTCATAAGGAAATAATTCTTATAGGTAAATGTGATGACCTTTTCATAAAAGGTCAAATGCTGGATGTGTTGAGGGAACTCACTGTATGTTAATATGGAGCCATCAAATCCGGTCTTCTGTAAAGTCTGAATTTTGTGCTTGAAACAGGAAATTAACTTTGTTTTGCTTGAAAATTATACTGTATTTTTCATTTATGAGTATAGAATACTATTTCTGAGAATTCCCAAGTAGATTCACTAATTAGAGTTGAAAAACCCTTTTAAAATTCCCTTTAAGGAAAGACATATCAAATCTTTGTTGTCCTGAGGGATCTTGGTAACACAGACTGCTCAAATTCTCCACAGAAATAAAAGCCACTAGAATATTATGCATATACTACATTTGCAGATTTCCTTAGAAGCAATGATGTTTCTACATTCATAAATAATTTTTTCCTATCGTAAGGTTAGCATGTAAAATATTCAGAAAATCTAGCAAGAAATTACTGTCTTTCAAACCATTGCCATTTCCCATTGTTCACAGGCATATGACCAGAGTTTGATCTGAGAAGAGGTGAGCATCTCCACCAGTCTTAGCCTAACAAATTCTAGTCAGGGGTAATTTGGCTTCATTCTTATTGTATGTGTGAGAGATGAGCAGTCATATTTGATAAAGCTGCCCATCACTGGGTTCTAAAGCATATTATTTTACAATTTTTAGTAGAGATCATGCCAGCCTGTTAAAACTCAGATGATGAAGGAAGGCTTCCATATTACTCTGTCTTGAGCTAAAGCCGAGAATTTTTTACACTAAGGACTGAGAAAATAACGAGTGGATGGAGGTGGGTGAGGGCTGGAGGCGAGGAGGGAGAGAGATGGAAAGACAGAGAATAGTGTACAATCCATATATTGATGGTACTGCAGCACAAATGCTTCAGTCATCCTTAGTGGTTTGACATGCACATTTACTGAGGAAATAAATGAATAGTGTCCTGTGCTAGCTGAGAAGGAAGATCTCTTGGGGAGGAGTACTGGTTAGACTTATCCCATGATAAAGAAGTGGGACAGTGGAAGTGAGTATTTCCACTGCTCATTGAGTACTGTAGCTGTCTATCAGTCTGGGTAAAGGAAGAAAAATGCTTCACTGGCGTTTTTGTCAATTCAAAGCAGAACTCAGTTTCATGTGTGTTCCTTTCAGTAGCTTTATGAGAAAAGTTGTAAAACAACTGTTTGATGATGCAGATATTAATGGAAAAGGAATTCTGGATAGCTAGATAACAACAGAGGTTTTATTCAATAGCAATATGACATTTAATTTTACATCAGACTCTGGTGTGGGTGGCTTGGGAAGAGGACATTCTTCAGTGAGAGAGCAGAAAAGATAGCACGTGATATTGGCATCTAACTGTAAAGGAATACAACAATAAATTTGGAACAGCAATCACTAATCTGAAATGTGCTTTTACAACTTACATTCTACTTTTTCTAATAAAATGCAGCCTTGCGTGGACTCCCTTCTTAGATAGTTTGTCTTCTAATGACAGTTTTTACCTTCCACTTTTCCCACAGAGGTATTAATCTTTTGTTCCTACAGCCTCTTTCTCAGCCTCCCAGCCAGTGCCTGTGGAAGGATAGCTTCATGCTGCTGCATTTGCTTCTTTGTGTGGAAAGAAAGTGATTTGCTTTTTGTAGGCTATTTATAGAGAGCTTCTCCACAGAGATGGCATGCCCTCCCCCGATGGCTCTGAGCATCCTCATACTGCAGCTACCCACCACCTGATGTCCTATTTTCTCATTGGCTCGAGCTGTTCCCAAACCTTGTGACTCCTGTGAGCTAACGCCCAGCTGTACCGGCTCTGAGTCTCCTGCAGTGAGGCATAATCTTCACTTTCACTTCTATCATTTGTCCTTAATATGACAAAGCATCTGAACAACTGCTTGCATTCATTCCCAGAGACCCCTGTCCTAGGGTAAGCCCACGGGTCACCATGGAAATAGATGTATTCCTCAGCTTGCTGAGGTGGTAAGCAGCTCTGTTACGAGAACTTCATAACTTGCTGGAGGACTGTAACTCAGATAATCACACCTGAGACAGAGATCTTATATTCAGATGACCTTTTACTTCCTGAAATTTTAAGTGCTGTCTCACCCTACATCTGTTGTTCAAATAAAAGTCAGGCGACCGATTGACTTTCTCTATGGGATTTCCCAATGATTATAAAGCCAGGTGACTGTGACAAGGTCACCAGGAAAAAACAGTCTTGTGATTTCTAGCTTGACAGAAACCTGGCAGGAAATGCAGATGAGAGAAAGGTCACACTTAGGCAATGGTAACCTTAAATATCAGAGACTGAGCTCAGAAATTTTTTTTCAGACCATCAGAAGGGTTCATGAAATATGTCTGTTTGTTCATTCCTCCAGGAGACCCTCTCTGTTCTTACAACTCAGTGTGTTATGATAAATAATGCATTGCCTTCCCAATAGCCTTGATAAAACTGCTTCCTTAACCATATGAGGAGTACATTTCAAAAAGAGAACAAGCACAGCACAGAGATGGAAATTAACCCCAGGACCGCCAGCCTCCATTAGCAATAATGGTGTCTGACAATTTCGGGGTTAAATGAGAAGTAGGTGCCTTTTTACTGAGTTCTGCTCTTTGTTCTTGCTTTAGTGTGTGTCATTGTGGAGACTGTCATGTAAGGTTAATGACAGCCTCTCATTACCCTTGTCAAATATGTAATAATGTGGCCCAACAACAGGGCTGAATGGCTCCTGCTTGTCAGACCCCTATGTTTTGCCTAGCAGATGGTCACTGTGTTTGGAGAGGCCCTCAGATCCATCAGTGCTATCCTGAACACGTGTGTGAGGGAGGCATTTTTCCCTGATGGGACAGTTCATGGATGGAATACTAATTGGGCACAGCAAGACAACTGAGGATTTATTTATTTTTGTTCCTGATAAAAATATGTTGTATTCCAGGGAGGAAAGGGGAGGGAGAGAGAGAGAGGCAAACCCCCATTTCTGTTGCTGACAGCCCCTCTTTCATTGTCTGACTCATTACATTGACAAAATTGCTGTATGTTATGCCTTATGCTAAAAATACGGGCTCTTCAGCTACAGCATAAATAGAATAGGCGGGGAAATTCAGGCTTTGGTCAACTTTTGGTTCTATATTTTAAAAGTCCAAATCCTATTCTGCTACCTCTTAAAGAAGAGTGGTTGCTTATTCACTGTGAGCTTTAGAGAGGCATCATGTTAACATATCCCCTTGATATTGCCTCCCTAGTTATTAGGATTAAATATTTATATTGTGGTAGCTGACCCTCCTGTGTTAGGTAGTATGCAAACAGAAAATATCTGTTCCTTCTCAAGGGAGCATAAGCCTCTTTAGCATGAGGCTGGTGGTGTGGAAGACAGTGGTTTGCATTTTTAGATGTATCAGTAGTCTGCTCTGAAAGTTGGTATCCTCAGCCTTTGACCATGCACCCACATCTATTAAGCATAGAGCCCTTTGCAGAGGAACTCCCCAGAGTCTTGGGCTGGGACTGCCCCAGGAAAGTAGAGAGTTTTATGTGGTTTTAATTTTTTAAAATTTTTGAATTATTGCTTCCCTTTTTTCAGAGAACATTTTAACTTTTTCTATTACTTCTTTTTTTATTTCTTTTTTCTTCTAATTCTTTTTCTTTTTTCTTTTTTTTCTTTTTTTGTGTAAAGATAGTGCAAAGTGATTAATATCTGCTTTCCCCATTTGGGGAACCTTGCACTAATGGAACTCAATTGTTCTTTGTTGAAAATGCCTAATATGAGCAGACTGCACAGCCATAAAATAATGCTTTATCTGATGTGGTTACATATAATTCGTCTACATCAAGGAGTGGGATTGACGTGACTAAAATTAGGGTAGTTATAATGGTGCAAATGTTCTTAATGTAGACAATACCTCAGTCTGCAGAACAAGAAAAATTTGTTCTAAAAAGAATAATCAGCTCTATTTGTTTCAGAGGGATGTTAACCCTGAAACTTAAATATAGCACTGTAGAAATCAACATGGTTAACTACTTCACTACTAAACCATATAATGGAGATAATCCCTATCACAGAGAGCTTTTTTATTTTCCTAAGAAGTAGATTCAAAAAGCATAGTACATAAATAACAGTGGGAAATTGCACTGGTTGCTTTATGTCATTTTGTATTACAATTAATAAAACACTCCACCAAGTTCTTGTCACTACCATAAAAGCGGTGCAGATTTCAGCAGCCAGGCCAGCTTGTTGCAGAGTTCATATAACCAAGTCTGTTGCAGTCCAAGAAGGAAAATTGAAAGTAAAAAAAAATATATTGTCTAGTGTTTCCCAATAAAAAGGCATTAAAAACTCAACATGTAAAATGCTAATCACTTCAGAAGTGTAAAGAAAACAAGGTAGAAAAGCTACTTCAAGAATGTCCAAGGGTCTTTTCAGGAGGTTTAGTCTTCTCACTCCATCATTCTTTTCAAATCTCATTGATAATAATTTCTTTAGCAATAAAGTGACTAATTTTCCATCTATGTATTATTCTGGTAAAGATAAGATCCAAATATGCAAACCTAAAGTGGTAAAGCACATACAGCTTAGTCACCTCATCCTTTGGGGCTGTGAGTGTGCATCTGAGAGAGCAAGAAGGACTTTTTCCACTGCCAGCCTGACAGCAGGCTTTAAAAAAATATTCCGCAGTCAGCAGACTTTAGTACTTTTTTTAAAAGACATTTACTGTGACTATTACTCAAGTTGGCATAGTTCCCTTTCCTCTCTACCACTTTTCTCTTACTGAAACAGCAAAGAAATGGGACAGTTTTGGTTATTAGGTAATTCAGGAGATACCTGCTTCTTGATACTGACAGTTTTCCTCAGAGAAAGGATCCTAAGAATAGAAGATAAGAAATCATGTGAAGTCACTAGGGCTTCCCGAGGGAAAAAAATGAGGAATAGAAAGTTGCAGCATGTGAGTCAGCTTTCTATCATGCCTACACACATGGTGATGCCCAGTGCCCTAAGGGAATGGGGCATCAGAAAAAATAATTATTCCCAGGTAATATGTCCACCTTCTTAAGTAGATCAGTGAAATAAAAAAGTGTAAAAAAGCTAATTAGTATATGTAAAGGTGGTGAAGGAGCAAAATTATCTAAATCAAGATGGCAATTAAAGTCAGCAACATTTTCAGCAAGTATCTCTGAAATTAGCAAATATGTGATGAAGTCAACAGCCATCTCTGCTGATTTTATCAGATGGCACTTTCTGAGGCAAAGCATGACAAAATGAGCATGGAATCTAAAACTCTCTTCTTTTTTATAAATCCCTTTCTAACACACAGTGCAGATTAAGCTTGTAATTTTTTTGTCTCAACAGTCACCTTGCTAATGCAGAGGAGTTCATGACTTTACAAAATGCTGAGAAATAGACAACGCTCACATGGACCCATATTTTAAAATGAAAGCTCCCTGAATTATACATAAGAACACAAGCCTGGCAACACACATTTTTTTTGGCTGACCAGGGGGAGTGGTGAACCCAGCAGTATGTCAACAAAAGCCTGGGAAAGCAGTGTGGTTTTTCTTCTATTAAGTATTAGGAAAAACTGGATTGCTAAAGCTTTGCTTTCTTCAGAGAATGGGAGAATATGATAAGAAGGCAGAAATGATGCAGGTGTGGCAAAAATAAAGTGTAGAGGAAAGAAGGGTAGGTTCTAAGCTCCCAGACTAAAGGATGGGGTAGGAAGCAGTGTCTGTCACAGCCCTTCTGGCACAGAATTAGAAGTGGCATCAAAATGTGACTCCAGCAATGAAGAAAAGTCTAACTTCAGTATTGAGATGCACAGCTGGTCACTCCAAGGCAATTAAAATGAATTGGATGAATTTGTTTATTTGAAGGAAGCAGGAAGGAAAGGTTCTCCTTTTTAGGAATTCTGGTAAGGTGTGCCTCTGCCTGGGAAAGGTGGAGGGATTGATTTGACTGATTGAATATATTACACCTTACTGTTTCAAGGGTATTGATATGCTGGAGCAGACTACATAACCTGGAGCTACACAGACATTTTTTTTCCAAAACTGCCTGTCTTCTGAATATGACATGAGAAAGGCATCAAGTTATTTGAGTGTCAGTGAACTAGACTACATATTTATGGGTAGTGAGCAAAACATGTTTTGAAGTGTTTGCTCCCTGCACCCTTATGAAACCCAATGATGAAAACTGTTCCCAGATAACTAAAGTTTAAATTTTGAAAAATATAGTTTTCTTTGCCTCTTAGCTGTCATTTAATTATGACTTTAAAAAGCAAAGTAATTTGTAACGGTGCAGACCACTTTTTTTGGAGGAACTGGCGAATTTAAGACTCTACTGTGCAACAGGGCAGGAAAAAGAGCAAATCAGTCTTTTCTGTTTGGAATGCCCATGATTTAATTGGCTCCTACTGATCCCTTATTAATTAAAAAAGATTTTAGGCTCTTTGAAGCCTGCATTGCTTCCTGTCTGAAAACATGCTTGTCAATCTTGTCCCCGCTCTTCATTATCATACAGTGAGTGTACGGATTTTAAGAAGTCTCTGTGTTTCTTCTCTCCTGTGTTTATCCCAGGACTGAAAGGGCAGCTAGGAGTTAGAAGCAGTACTTCCCAGTTTGCACGTGACTTTTCCAACAGCACCATAGAGCTGTAGGCTTCCCCAGTGCCTGTTCTTGCGTATCAAACCCAAGTTTTGTGTATGTAGCTTCAACTAGGATGATTTCACTCACCAGAATTAAGAGGGGAAAAAAAAAGCCTCTGCAGCTCCTAATGAGGCCCAATTAAAAACAAAATTCAAATGCACATCTCTATTTCCTTGTGTGACCTTCGTGTCAGGCTACTGCAAATGGTCATGGTCCCTGGGAAAAATGACAGACTGAGGAAAGTGACTGAACAAAAGAGACACATCTGTCTACAGTTGGTAGGAAGAAGGCACACAGCCCGTTCCCTGCTGATGGTCCTAATGGTGCACCACAGTTTCTCTCAGAGGCGGACAGAAGCAGCATAAACAAGACCTGAACTGCTTCCTAAGTCAGGATGCTCTCTCCTCTGGGAGGAGCTCTGATATGGCCATGTGCCAACAAAACCATTTGGCTCATACAGTGGTGTTGGTACCTCAGTACCTGCATATTGATGGTAGAGTTGTTTTGGTTTGGTTTGGGGTTTTTTTATGCTCTTAATATGCTTTTTGAGTTTTCACAAAATCTCTGCTATGAGTGTCCTTTCTTCTGGAAAATATGGATAAGCAAGATATAAATCTGTACAGACAGTTTTTATTTTAATTCCCCTGCCACTGGTAAATTTGATTAGGAGAAAAAAAGATGCTGAACAATATTTTTAAAATCTGCCAGCTGATTAAATCACACTTTCTCCCTATCTTCTTGGCATATGAGGTTGACTTGGGCATCATTTTAAATCTTCTGGTTTAGATTATGATCTTTCAAATGGCATTAAGCTTGCTTTGATGTTCTGTGAGGGTACAGGACAAAAGCCCAGGAATTAAATGATTGCTCACATTGCAGCATCATAATAAAATAGCTTCAGACTCCAACCAAAAAGTAACAAATGGATCTTTCCCAGAAATGCTCATGTTTCTTCATTGAATCATGTCACTCATTCTCCCAATTAAAAAAAAAAAAAAAGTAAAAGTGCTCAAGGCCTCAAACTAAATTTTTTTTAACAGGGCTGGAAGTGGTGTCTGGGGTCTGCTTTTCTTAAAAGTTTCTGGAACGTTTTCAAGTGACTATTTTGAGATACACAGGAAGGCTTTGATTTCAGAAGTCGAAATTTTACCCTTTTTCCTATGATTGTGCCATTCTGGAGTCCTGTAGGAACAAACTTCTGGTATGTAAACCATGAATGGTCCAACTTTCTCCACTAAAACTTTTTCAGTCACAAGGCTTTCCTTGGTCTGGTGAAGATAGCTGGTGTGAAGTCACGATATTCGTCAGGCCAGATATATTTGAGAACAAAATGAAATTAAGAGGGTTTGTTAAGCTGTTGCCCATCTGCTGAGTTATAGTAATTTTCCATTCTTGGCCCATTCCAGTTGTGAGATAATATGGTTTAGTATTAACCTCTTTCAATTAACTCTAAAATGAAAGTTCAATTAAGTTGCATCACTTTACACCTGGGATGGGCTAACTGTACCCTCACAGCCATCCACCAGTGATTACAGTAGCTCAGCCTACAAACAGCAGGCTGACAAACTCCTCATGCAAGGGCATGGACTCAGGTACCCTGAGCTGCCCCATAAATGATTTTGAGGACACTAATTCTTTAAGGAAGAAGTCACAGTGTCCTGTTCAGAGCCAGGGATAAGGACAAGGCGTATGGGTGTCATGTTTTCAGCAGTCACTGCTGCTGAGCTTCCAGGGAGCACCTTTCTGACCCAGCTGTAGGATTACTGTGGTCTGGAGTACCTAGGCCCTGACTATTTTGGTAGCAGCTCTGGAGATTGACAGAGCCTGGCTAAATTAATCTGAGCAGACAGATGCAAAATCTGGTCAGCTTCATGAGCAAATCTAAGCTTTTCACAGCCCCTTATCGAGAATCCCAGAAAATCCATATTTTTTTGTGACTGGTCTAATCTGGCTTCTTCAGAGGTTATAAAAGTTCCATTGTCTGATTTTCTCCACATTAAGATAAACTCATGTGTAAACTTTCATGCCTGCGGCTCATTGATTGCAAGCTGATAAAACCCAATGAATGTAATCTGTAAATGACAGTAAATATCTCAGTAAAATATTTTTTTCTTTAGTAAGATATTTTTTACCCCTTTAAATACATTTCTGTGTCATTCTAAAAAGCTCTAGTTATTGATTCATACTTTGACTGGAAGAAATTGCTGTGGATAAGATGAAGAACAGAACAAAACTGAGTATAAGAAAATTAGAGGAGAAAAGTGAGGGAGAAAATTTAAGGAATCAGGATGCTTAAAGGAAGAATTTTAAGAGAAAAGCAAACAACATGTCTTTACTAGATGCCAAATGTGAATTTAATCCAGAAAAAAAAATTCTTGTTGGAAACAAGGAAATATGGATTTTAGTTTATTTTCCTTTCCTGTTAACCACCACAATATGCTTTGAATATGACTACAGTCCTGCCTAATGTGAAGTACACAGTGATAAAATCTTTTGGAAGTGATTCAAACCCTTGCGAATACAATTGACAATGCTAGAGTTCAGCATCTTAAAGTAACAGAAATCAAAATAACCTGAACCTTGCG
Source organism: Anthoscopus minutus (assembly GCA_013399455.1). NCBI lineage: Eukaryota > Metazoa > Chordata > Aves > Passeriformes > Paridae > Anthoscopus > Anthoscopus minutus. The sequence continues at coordinate 38,844 of VWYI01037810.1, read as the reverse complement.
AAACCAGGTTATAGTTCCTATAAGCTTGTCCAGAGAAAGAGATCTCATTTTGAGTCACACATTAAAGCTGTTTTAAGATTTGTCGTATATAAATATGGGCCTGTGCTTCAGCTGGTATAAATACAGTAAGCCTTGTGAATAGGTGGAGATGGAGATGGTGTCTGCAGCACCTGGAGACAGGGAGTCCACGGAAATGCCTTAACAAGCGCCATCCAGGGGAGGGCAGTGAGGCACAGAAACGCTGGTGTGCACATTGCTGTGTGCTGTGCTGCAGTTTGCTGGCTGCTTGCTTGATAACTGGCAGGGAATTCAGTCCAAAATTGACAAGATTCATGTCTTCTGCAACGCTTGGACAGCAGGGTCCTGTCCGTTCCTTTCCCCTGCCAAGCAGCCTGGCACAGGGAGCAGAGTGCAGATGGAGCGGCACAGCTCACCTGGGTGCTCCAGACACTTATATCTGCAGTATTACTGAACTCTATTTGTCTTTTTGCTGGTGTTTACCCAAACTAAAAGATGGAATTTAAAGCACTGCAGCCTTTACTTCAGTCTCCTTGACAGCATAAAACAAAAGAGGATAAATATCAATTCGTAGCGACAATTGAAATTTTTAAGGGCGGGATATAAGTGATCATATAGTAATAACTTTAATTTATCACAACATTGTCTTAAAAAGAACACAATTTATGTTCCAAGAACAGTCTAAACAGTTTGAAACATTATACATTTATAGATACTCTTTATATTGTGTGGATCTACTTTTTCACTGTTTCATGCTTCTTCCGTATTTGGCCCTGTATGTGGCCAAAAAGTTATATAATTAAATAGAAGTACCAAAGACAGTATCAAAGTTAGAGACAGAAAGAAGCTGGCATGGGATAACTTAGTGAATTGGCAATTGGACTTGGAGTCTTTTGGCCTGTCTGAACCTTGCTGATGGGAACTGCACAAATGGCTAATGGGGATAAATGGTTTGTGCTCCTCATGAAGAAGTGGAAAAACTGCAGTGCTGGAATATGTGGTGTTTTCTGAGGAAGAGCTGGAAGCAGGGAAAAAGGATGTGCTTGTAGAAATAAAGAAAGAGGTGGTTAAAATGAGATCATAAATGATGATATAAAGAGCCATTGCTGTCCCTGCTCAGTTTTCTTTGTCTCATCTTCAGTGAACAAAATATTGTTTAAAATAAAAATGTTGATTTAAATGTCAATTTTCTTTTGATCAAATGCAATTATGCGCAACTCTGGGTAGGTTAATGGTTAAATATGAATACTTTACATGGACAATTAGAGGGTGAGAGTGTTTAGAACTACTTCCCAAAATATTTTGTGACCCATAAAATCCTATGGAATAGTTTTGTTTAAATAGGCAATACAGACTGCTACACTTTCCAAGCTTCAAGGTAACTTCAGTTGGTATTTGCTGTAAGCTCTGATTCAGGCCTATCTGTTGTGATCACATTTCATTTGTCCTTTTTCTGAATGTTTTGCTCATTGATAATTTGAATTTTAGGCTTCATAACATTCATATTGTAGCCATGATAGGTAAATAATTTAAAACCTGTAATTATCAATATTGTGACTTATTTTAGTGTTTTGGAGACATACACCTTTCAGAGGCTAAAGCAGAAAAAAAATAGACATTGCTTTGCAACGTATATTGATCACAAGTATGTAATCACATCTCTGACTCTGAGGACATCGCTGCTTGCAGTCAAAACCACAGTTTGCTTTTAGCCTTATCCAAACAGCCTTTTAAGCTGGCAGGTGAATTGGTCACTGCCGTTCTTTTTTCCTCCTCAGCTTCTCAGTGCAGTGTATTAACCTCATGAACATGTTAAAACAATGATTTCAATTTAAACCAGTAAAAGCAGCAAGGAAAAATTTCCAGCTTGGTATCTTCTTACCTTAGCTGACCAGAAGATACCCCAAAGTTTGGGGAGACTTGAAATGAAAATTACCTGTCCTAAGGAAAAAAACCAGTCATCATTCCTGGTGCAGACACTGCTCCTAGAGCCTAAAGTCAGCTCTACTTCCCCTGTGCCAGTTTCTAAAGGAAATAAAAATCATGCAGTACAGCACAAATTTGCCCTGAAATTTTAAGGACGGTATGCACTGACCTTTAAGCAACAGGCAGACCGTGGAACAACCTACCTACCAACAGGCAATTATAAACCGCCTGGGATCCTTGGGGAATTCGGTTGTGGTTTCCTGCCTGCCCCTTTCCTCTCTTGGAAGCAGCCATATTTTGCAGCATGATCCTGACAGGGAACACTGTAGGGAGGTGCAGAGGGGCTGAGCTGAATTGCTGCTGTAGTGCCACAAATAAGAAATCTGCAGCTCGTTTGCTGCCTCTGCCCAGTGCTTTGTCACTACGTGTAGTAAAGAGAATTTTCTTTTGCTCTCAGTAAATTCTCACTGAAGCTCTGACTCTTCCTGGATTTTGTTGACACTGATGTGTCTAATCCTTGTGAAGCTGGTCACACCCCTGTCTGGGGGAAGAAAAGTTACCAGCGTGCCCATTCCAGCAGGTTGTGGAAGAGAAGGACAATGGAGCAGCATTTGGGAGCAAATGGAGTGATGGCAAGGGTCATGGCTTCCTCAGAAGGAGGATTGGCCAGGCTGCCCTGTGAGAACCTTCCTGCACATATCAGGGGGTGGTTAGTGATGCATCTTGCCAGCCAGTCCCTGTCCTTGTCCCAGTTCTTGGCACCCTGCTGGTGATGTCTGAGCACAAGGGTCACGTCTGCTGGAGCACGTGAGCCTTCCTGCACTCAGAGAGAGGTGAGATCTGAGCACACATCACATCCAGGTGACTTGATTTAACCTTTATTTGTTCCACAACACTTTGTTGTGGGGGGGACACCTGGGATCACCTTCTTTCTTTTCATCCTGGAACAAGTGTAACCTTGCAATGTGTGCTTCATATTGCCTTTCTTTTCCACAGGTTAAAAATAAAATTATCAGTTATATACACAGTCAAACAATTTCAGAAAAATTTTGGTATCTTCCTCTGTAAGATTGTATCCTGTAATTAGTTTTTAAAATTATTTTTCTTGTGCATTACAAATCTGAGATTACACACAGTGTTTGCATTAATTCACTTTTATTCTGTCTGTTTTTTCCTGGAGAAGACTGGATTTGAAATTATATTCCCTTTAATGTCATTGTTATTGCATTTCTTTAGCAGTTGCACCCACACTGTATCCGTTCAAATTTGTTACCTGTGCCACTCCGGGTAGAAAAAGAAGGGAAGAGATTTAACAAGAACAGCTGTAATTTTCCTAACAGGGTAGAAATCAGCCAATTGGGAGCCCTTTCTCAGCAGACACTGACAAGACACCAGAGTACTCTCTCCTCAGGTGAACGCAACAATCACATCCCTAGCACTACGGCGTGTCAGTGCAGTGGAAGATGGCGAGCTGGAGGCTGCCAGCCTCCTCTATTTATAGCATCAAGAGTTCTGGGGTGTGAGGCAAGCTGTTTTTAACACAGTGGTATTTTCTTCTGTTTAATTTTGGAGTGGCATAATTTTTAGAAAGTCATTACTTCTTTGTAAAAAAATTAGGCTTCTTTTCCTAGTTAAATAATAGGTGTCTGTGAATTTAAAAAAAAAAATCACTTCTCCAAGACCTTAGATGTTTTAAAGGCCATTATGTTGTCTGGCAAATGTAGAAAGAAAAATCAATATATAGTGTGGAAGACAAAGAGGAAAAATGCAATGAGACACATCAGTCCAGTTCCTGCTCTCTTTCCCTTTTTGGTCACATCCCTTGTGCTGCCAAGCAGAGCAGAGGAGATCACATGCCCAGGGAAATGCAAAGAAACTTGCTTAGAATGAAGCAGCTCTTGCAAGTCTTTATAAGCAAAGTAGTAGACTGATCTGTTACAGAAGGTTGGGTTACAGTTCACAAGGGCTTTTTCCTTTCACAAGGACCTTTCCCCACATACTTTATCATGTAATTCTTACAGAGATATCTGAGTACACAGACAGAAGTATGGAAGGGCTTTGTCTTTCCAAAATAGAATTTAAATAATTCCCACTGAGTCACAGATTTATGCAGAGATGCCTGTTACACAGAACATACATGTATGTTCATCAATTATAAGGGAAGAAGGGCAGAAAATGTCCAGGGAAGGACTTCTCATGTTTTGACAGTGTCACCTTTTCTGATAGATGCCATGTTTTTCCAGGTCTAGTTTATATTTATGTCACAGAAAGTTGACTGGAAGACATTGGAAATGCAATAACCCAAACTTAACTTGAAAGGAGGCATTATTTGTGCACATTTTAGTATACTGAGCATCCACCGCTCATTTTAATTCTTGCTGCTCAATAGAATTCATACAAGTAAAATAAAAAATTAAGAAAACAAAAGAAGCTTCTGTACCTTTTGAAAAATTAGATGTTTGTGCGTAATTTATATATTCGGAGTTGTTCATACAATATCTTTTCTTCCTTGCCCACAGAAAGCAGAAAAAAAAGCAACAGACATGGAGAATACAGGTGAAAGAACATTGTTTGACCTTAAGGGTAGAGCGTGAGTGACGTGAAAGAAGGAAGGAATGACACACACAGGCTTGAAGATGGATGAGTTTGCTCCTAGTTTAATATTTCTGGTGCAGCCCTAGCACAGGTGTAGGACAGACCTCCATGTATTAGATCAACTTCATGGACAGCTGGGAAAACTGATGCTGACTTTCAAAAAAGTTCTGGACTCAGTGGGACCATGACTAGACCACGTGGGACTGGCAGAAGAAACCAGAGGCCATGTGGGCTGCCAAACAGCTGGAAACACCAGATTCTGTTTTCTGTTTCCGGGAGCTGCATCTGCCAAAGCCTTCCCTTGTGACCTTGACCTTAGGCTACATCTGAGCCTTGAGACCCAGGAAGGATATAAGATTTTTAGCTTGTATGTTGGATATGGTCATGCCTCATATCCACACCTGGGTAGTCCTTGGTGTGCACCAGCTTCCTTCCATTTAAGCTCTGGGGAAAAACTTGTTCTCCTACCAGGTCCTGTTTCCAAAAACTAGAGGACACGTCTAGTCAAACTGTGGATTCACTGATCAGTTTGGCAGCAGCCTAAGTCAGTTTTCTTGCTTTGGTTCTTAATATACAGAATAGAAATGTTCGTTTCCTATTTTGAATAGGCCAGTGTCTTTCCTTAATATTTAAGCAGTAAACAACCACTTCATTATTACAAAGTGCTAATCTTAATAATTTTATGTAAATACAGAAATAGGTATGGGAGTCATGAAATCCCACAATGTTAAAGCCAAGGTATGGAAAGTTGACTCAGCAAAACCCAGACATTAGAGACTCTCTTCCTCCAAAATCTCTTCCTCCCTCCAGCCTGCACCTAGAAGGGGTCCATGAAGTCAATAGCACCTTGAAGTAGTCACCTTGTGTGACTACAAGCAGCACTTTTGTCATGAACTGGGCTGTGAAATATGTACTGTGATATACAAATAATGGGCCAAATCATAAGTACTTATCAATGTTTGTTTTCAAGATTGACTGTCTGAACTGAGAAAAATCTCTCTGAAGTCCCTGGCAGTCCTCCTCTGTAAAGACTGCCTCATTTTAGCTACTTGCATTTCTTTGCAGAAATAACTTCCACTCCTGATACACACTCTCATCTATTAATGAAAAAAGTAATGCATCTTTAGGTTGCTGTGGTGACTTGGCCTTAGGCCCCTAATTATAATGTACCCAAGGCCTTAATTAATTTGTAGGATTGTACAGAAGATGATGTCCCAAAAACCTTCTGAGACTTGAGTCAAAATCCTGTACTTATCAAAGCAGAAATATTGAATCAGAGCCAAGTGTAATATATTTGCATCCTTTCCAGAAAATGAAATGTTTTTGAGGAGAACAAAGTGCTCTTAGGTGTGTTGAAGGTTTATGTAGTGATGATGTGCTCAAATTTCAAAATTTCCACTTGCATAAGGCAGTTGCAGTAAGAAAAATAAAATTTCATACTTGAAGGATAACGCAGACCTTTTCTCTCAGGGCGCTTTGCTAATGCTGTCTAAATCTAAAAACATCTGCCATTGACTTCAGCTAGAACATGATGGCATAGGCTCCCTATTGCAAAGAAAATTCGGTAGCTATTTGGGGTTTTACCAATAGAGGGCTCTATTGGTATGATTTAAGTCACAAAAAAAGGGGAAGATAGACTTTTTTTTTTGGAGAGGGCGGTAAGGTTGCTATAGAAAAATCCTGTAACCTATATAAAAGTGGAGTCAGCTGAAGTGCATTGAAAGAAATGCCTAAAGGGACATCGTTTAGGTGTTACTCTATCTGTTTTACTGTTGGTTTGTTTTGGTATTTTGGAATACTGATGCTGGCAGGCTTGCTTATCTGCTTTTGGAAAGGTGCAGTCCAGAGCGCTGTGAGGTATTTTAGGAATAGGACCATATTAGCAGTGTGATAATTTTAAATGACCTGCAATGTTTAAAGCCTAGCAAGAATAAAATTTTATGACTGTAACTTTACCAAATATTTTTTAGTCATATTTGCTCATACAATGTATATTTTAAGCATAACACACAAAGATAGATGTGCATGTTAATGAAAAAAATGAAAATCTGTGTTAATAAACATGAAAGTGACTTAAGGGAAAATATTTGCTTTCCTAGCTAGTTAGGGTTTTTATTATATCCCACTTAAGATTGAAGATATTACTGTCTCAGCTGTAGGAGGCCATACAATAAAGCGAAAAATAACCTAGAGTCGTTCTGGGGTGTTTAACTGCTATCTAGTGCCTGACCTCTCTCACTAAACAAGGTCTTGATGCCCTGACTCACCTCTTCACTGCCACAATAGGCCTTCCCATTCCACTTTTTAATTATTGTTCCCCATTTCCCAGTGACTGAAAAGATGCTGGTCTCCCAGCATATCCTGCTTTCACGGGTTAGGTAGATTGCAGGGTATATGTTCTACAACGCACAGCAGATTAAATTCACCGTTATTTTCATGTGGATGGCGCTGGAATGAAAAAATAAAAACAGTCCTAACAAACATGCTTGTAGCAGCATGATGGCAAGCGTACACATCTGCATATAAATATTATATATGCATATCTTCTTAATGGGAGACTGTGATTGTTAGGTGCGCTTGCCTAAACACAAACTCTACAGATAACCAAGCAAAAAACCTTCTCTACACAAATGTGTGTTTACATACATACATATATACATAAGAAAAATATAGAACCGGGGTATAATTTCAATGCGCAAGAAAACAGTGCACTGAATTTCATTTTATTGTGCAAGCATAGTTTAAATTCCATTTTTATGCAATGGTGCAGTGACAAGCTTCCTATAAAAAAAAGTATGGCCCGCAAATGAAAATACTTTAGCTTGCTTGTCTTACATTTTTTTGTAGTAATGAATACAGACTTCAACTTGCGAAAATATAAAATGATCCTGCTTTCAGTATAAATGTCCCTCAAAAAATCAATTCCAATTTCATCTTTGTTTTAGTAAAAAAAAAAATAAATGAAAGAACAAAAAGATCAGGACTATAAATAATGACTACCTGTGGTTTTCATAAATAAATATCTCTAAAGCAGTGAAAAGCTGTAGAAATGCATGGATATTTTATTTTCTCTTCCCTCATGAATTTGTTGTCTTGCGGGAATGTACATAAATAGATGTCTAGATATAGTGCAGATTCAGGTTTAGCCATTTTCTCCAAATAAAAACATATGTTTCCCTCTTGATGTTGTTTTTTTTCCTTTGGAATCCATTAACACTTTAATAATGGAAAGTCTGCTGTAATGCATGGTCTACCTACAATGCTTTTTAAAAAAGTCTCATAAATATGAATCTATAGGTACAAGAAAGCTGTATATGCTCATGCCTATGTCATAAATCATCCATCCTTTGTTTAAAAAAAGTAGAGAGATGGGTGAGGAGGAGGGAGTGAGGATTTTCTCACTGGAACCATTTCATTTTATCTAGGGAGGGTTAAGAAATACTGCTGTTGACACTTACCTAGATATTTTCACAATGTCATGTCCCATTCACTGTTCCTCAATTGGAAGGATGTTTTCCTTCTCTTTAATTTTCAGGAAGGGAGACTCTTTTCTGCTTGCTAGCCTTGTAAGAGAGAAATTATTGCCTTTCCCTGCCTCCAGGTTACAACTTTAACTCATGATCCCTTCATCCCAAGGAAATAAGTAGTTAACATAGTATGTGCAGGGTGAACTGATTTGGGATACTTTCAGTTTAGTGTCTCCAGTCAGGAGAAATGGATACAGCTCAATTGCTTCAATAACTGCGTATGAGTTTTTATTTTGGGGTCCATGCTATGTTTACTTAGAGAAAGACAAATGTACTAACCAACATTGCATATGCACCAATGAACAGAGTGGAAACTACATTATTGCATTAACTGCATCTCATGGAGGTAATATTATATAAAGGAAGAAAAAGAGCTTAGAAACCAATAGCTTAGCTGTTGGTGCTTATCTTGAGTATCTGGCTTTTAGTAATACCACACTGGAAATATTGGTGTGCTACAGCATTTTATTCTTCTCTTTCTTCAGGGCAGATTGGTACAGCCAGCATTTTATTTCTAAATAAATATTCATATGAAATGGATTGCTACATTTAAACATATTACCCAGTGCTGATGACTAATATACTGTTATTCTGTCCCTCCCTCACCCCTCTATAATCAACAAAGCATGCATAACAGTGGAGTGTTTCACAGTAATTTTTGGTGATGTTTTGCCTTGCTTGATTGGAAAGTATTTCTGAGGAGGATAAATAAGCTTGCCACCAAACTCTCCCTTCTATTTGCCTTGCTGATGTTACAGAGAGTAGTTCACTGCAAGATGTGAAACAAGGAATGTAGTAGATTGGGATGCTTCAATGGGAAAAATAATTGCAGCTCACTGACTACATCTCCCATCTGTATTATTAGCACCATATAGATTTAATAATTAGGTGATTGAAGACATTTTGATGATGGAGCGGTTTCTATGATCTGCAAAAGAAAGCATCTGTTTTCCTCATGTACCAATTAATTATTTATACAGCAGAAAATACAGTAGACTACCTTGAGGATGAGCAGGTTGGATGTTTGTGTAAAAATAGCAAGGCCTGGCCTGGAAATTATGTCATTCTGACCTTCAAAGTCTCTAAAATGATTATTTTTCAGACATGCAGTAAACAAACAGTACTCTCTTCTGTCTTCACTTCCACCTCACTGTTTGCCCTGCTGTCCTTACAGAGGGCCTGTCAGCTTAAACATCACCTTTCCTTTTATTTTCCATTTCCTGTCGATGTGTTTTATTAGCACCTTTTTCTGTTTTACAGTCCACACTGATTCGACATCAGCTTCATCCCTCATAAGCTCTGCTGTTGAGACTGGGCAGAGTTATGCATTGTGGGAAATATGCAAAAGCACCCAAACCTTTTTTCTTCATGACTGTCAGGTGCAGATTCATTTTGGGAAATATATATTTCCAGAAGCTAGGACTTACTAAAGTTTGCAAATCAAAGAAAAGCAGATCCTTGGATCTCATAAAATGTGTTACTTTGTATTATGACAATGGTGTTCACATGCCTGACATCCTCATAATAATATTAAGCCCTTTTTTTTCTAGCATTATGTACTTTATACATTTGTATAAATGTCACAGCTTGTAATCACTTCCTTTGTCATCGACGATTAATCTAAAAAAATCGAATAATTCACTGCCCCTTGCCATTTACATATCGCCTGCTACCATCTGTTCTTCTCAGCAGCAGTAAATGATGGGTAATTAACTCAGTGCCTTTGTCTTTCCCTTGCTGAATGTCTGACACATATAGATTTTCCTCTGTGTGCGTGTGTGTCTGTGCGCGTGTGTGTTTGCGTGCGTGCGCGTGCGTGTGTGTGTAGGGAAAGGAGAGGAGGATAGGAACAACAGAGATAAAACCAAAAGCAAAAGATGCTGTAAGTCTGACCTGAGGGAGGGGGGAAAAAAAGTCAGTACAAAAACATTTGCAAAGGAGAAAGCAGGACAGAAATGTTGGGGCTGCAAAGGGACTCTGTCACGTGGCCTTTTACTCGCTTAATGTCAAAAGAAAGTGGGACCGGGCTGCGGACAATAGCAGCCCTGCGCATGCAAGTACCCTTTTCTAAAGCTGTAAGGTCAAGGTCAAGATGCAGCAGCGAGACAAAGCTTCATATGTTCCTCTTGTCAGCCTGGGTGCAAAGGGGGGAAGATGAAAATGAGGCCAAATGGAGGGAATACACAATGCCATTTGGCTCCTGGACTGGAAGCCAGAAGGTTCACAGTGTGTCATATTGAAACTATGATATAGTGGCTCTGCATATTGCATCCTTAGACAAGTGAGCATGAGGCAATATGCAGTGTAAAATTAAAAGAAGAAAAGCAATATTCAAAGAGCTTTTTTTTTGCCCTTCCTGTTAAACCCTGCAAGCTACCCTTCCCCCAGCTGTGGAAGGGCCAGGAAAGAAATCATTCCCTTGGTTGCATAGGAAATATGACATGATAGCATAAGGAACATCTTCTGGCATGTCTCTTTGATATTGTTAATAAGGGAAGAAAGAAAAATACCCTTAAAATTATTCAAAATACCTTTTAGTGAAGTCGGAGAAAGCATAACAATGTGTCTTGACTACCGTTAAATGATTGTTTACTTACATGTATTTGCTATAATTTATTTGTCCTTAGGTGGTGTCTGGAAGCCTCCTTCAGGGTTGAGGGCCACATTGTGCTAGGCCCTGCAAACCATGAAATATGACAGAGTATTGTCACTCACAACATCCTCAGGGGCTGGCCAATGCTGAGTATGATGTGCAGTGTCTTCCATTAAAAGAGAAAAAAAAGCCAAAAAAAGAAAGAAGAAAAGAAGTTAGTTATTTTTTAATGGGATCCTGTTAATCCCAAGGGAGTTACATTGCCTAGAAGGAGCTTCATGCCAACTCAGTTATTCTACTTATGTTATCTCTATGCCACATGTTACTGTATGCAAAGCTTTGGATTTTTGAAGATGGGAGAAACAACAATTGGAGATAATTTCCCTGTGATTCAAGACTTGCTCTTCCCAGTACTCTGCCCCAAAACACTCTCTCCATGGGCTTTTTATCAAGCTTTTTCAATCAAGGCCATGACATGGGTAACATATCTTGCTGATTTTACACAACGTTTTTTTCATGGTTTTACATCTCTCCAGTTTCTTTCTACTCCAAATAACCATATAACCATAGTCATATCTACATAGTCTCCCATGTTACAATGTACTCCTCAAATAAAATTGTATTGTCATGCATGTGTAATGTGAAATGTCATTGCCTGTGTAATGACCCTGGAAAGCAGCTCACTCTTGTTCAGATATCTTAGTTTGTGCAATAAGTTTAATTATATTTAACCTGAATGAAAGATAATTATTTGATCCATCAGTTTCAAAGTTGAGTAGTGGCAACTGATGCAATGGAATGTGAATAGTAGTACTTGTGGGAAGTCCAAGCAACACATACACTGCTAGTCCAGTTTCTTTCATGAAAGTTTCCCATATCTAATAAAAAAATATTCACTTACATCTGACGCTGGTCATTTCCAGATTCTCTGGGGGAAGCAGTGGTGCTGCTATTAATGCCTCTCATTAAATTTCCTTTCAGGCTGGGGGGAAAAAGTGTTGCTACAAACTACTGATAATTTTTAATATTTGATCTCCTGGGTTTCCTCTAGCTAAACTAAGGGGGATGTCCATGTTAGAAGACTGAATCTAGTTAATATGGAACCACAAGGAATTGTCAAGTCACCTCAAAAGGTCTACAGGAATGGATATAAGGGCAATAAAAGTAAAAGATAACTAACAAGGTGCTAAGTCATTAGATTAGGTATGAAGAATATAATTTAAGATTATCAGAAATATCCTATTGTTATCAGTGGGTTGAGACATTTTGTCTTGTTTATAGTGCATGGTAAGCGTGACTTGTATGCATAGGTTTCCAAATATTAGATGTCAATGAATATTAATAATTAGTATTTCTATTTTGTATTGACATGGTGTCTAGCAGCCTTGATTGCTGCCCAAGAAATCAGTAAGGAAAAGACAAGAAGTTTGACCTTGCTCCAAAATCCTTAATGGCTAAGAGGCAGCAGGGGCCATAGGTTCTCAAAAAGTGGTATGAGGGAGAGGATCATGGGGACAGAGGATAATAAAGACAGTACTGGTGCACAAGGCAATTATATCAATCATCATAGCCCTTCTCCCTGCTACCTTTTACATGTGGCAATAAAAGAGTGCTTAAAGGAGGGAAATTATGAGGATTCTCTGTTTGTGTGAAGCACGTTCCAAGTGAACTAAAAAGAAGGAGAATCCAGGAAAACAGAAAACATGAAAACTTGCATAAAAATTATTTATTTGGTGCTGAAGACCATCACCATGTGTTGATTGGAAGAAAATGTATCTACTTTCATTCAATGAAAAATGACAGGGTGGCCAGGGCAGAGATTGTGAAAGACTGAAATACAGTAGAAGAAAGCCATGAATGATGTCATAGATAAAAGGAAACTGGTGGAGGGATGAAGAAAGAAAAGAAAGAAGGTTACAGCATCTCTGTTACTGATGACAGATTGAGCAGTACAAAATAATAAAGTGAGAGATGAGGATGACTTAAAGAATAGAGAACTTACAGTTGTAAAGTTAAAATTTGAGTGATGTCCACTAGGAAGTGTAAACTGTAGTATATGGTGAAAGGATACTCAAATAGACTTAGACAAATGAGAAAAAACATGATGCAGGCGATAATCCTGTATCATCTGGAAGATGCATTGAATGGCTGAGATATTTTCCATCTCTTCATATCTCTGCTACTTTTACATTCACTGTAGTGAATTAAGGTAGTGTATTAATACTGTGAAAGTGTGGAAGAATACACTGCCTTGCCAAGAGACCATGTAACATGGAGAAATAATTTAAAAATATTTTCATATGAGAGGAATTTCCAAAATCTTTGTGTGTGTGTGTGTATATACACTTATATATGTATCATTGAATTCCTTTGTTGTGTAAGAAGTAGATGTTTCCAGTGTATTCAAATCAGGCTTCATTTGCCATATTACTGTGAAACAATATAAATCTAAAATACGACATTTTTATATATGCTATGCCATTAAAGACAACGATTGTAAAAAAACTTAACTGAAGACCATATTTGCTAGTATATATATTTGCAACTGTGTACTTATCAGATTTAAATCTTAGTTTTAAAGCTTCCATCAGGTGAAAATATAGAGTATGTTTATGTTTCAAAATAAATGATATATAGAACTAATGAAGACAGCGTTCCTTCTTCCATTTTTACTACAGATCCATTATCTGCATTGCAGATTTCTAATTCATAGCTTGTATTCCAACAGCAACAGAGATCTGCTTTTTAGCTCATAGATGACAGTTCTGACTGCAGTCTTGTGATATATTCAAATTTTTGGAGGGCTTACTTCCTGAGGGTGTACAACCATTATTGATGTAAGTGCACTGTGTACATACGGAAAAATGAATGGATGGCTGAGCACAGGGACTTGGACATAGGCACATTCTTGATATTGCCTGAATTAGGCAGAGTGTGACTTCATTGAGCTGATGGCTGGTTTTTGTTGAGTACTAAAACAGAAACGTTTTTGTTTGTATCGCTCACACTGTATTGTGTCACCACACTGGGAACTCCCTCTGTAAATCTGATATATTCATAGGGATGCAACAGTCAGTGAATTGCTATTCAAGTATATTTGTGAACATCATGTTTTTACTTAAAGATGGGAAAAATTTATTGTATTAAAGATGATTTTTAAAGCTTCTGAGGTTGGAAAATTAACTAGAGGAAGAAAATAATCATTCCTTTGAAGGGAACAATACTTTACAGCATGCAGTAGGTCACTAAGGAGGATTTTTGAAGACCTGAAACTTTTAATTTCAAGAAAGAGTTGATGATCAAGACCAATGGGCTTCAGCCCAAGTCTCAGTAGTCCAGGTGTCCCCTAGGTTCTTTGTACAGCAGTAGATAACTTGGTCTTTGTGTGCACAGGCTGGGCCATTACACAAAAATTTGAGGTAATTTTTCTCAAGCATTATACTGCCCCAGCCAAAAAATTTCTTGGTGAACAGAATTGTGAGGGCATCTTCATAAGCCTGCTTGCTGTGCACTACCAATAGAAGTTTTCAATAAAGTTTCTTAAGATCTCTCGTTAAAAATAATTGCAAGGTACACCCAGTAAAAAAAGATTAAAATCAAGAATAAATAGTGGAAGAATGAGGAAAGCATGGATGTCTTGCCACAATTTGATAAAAGCAAAGAATTTTAATTGATATGTTCACTGTATCATTCACTGTTGTGGTGCTCTTTGACATTTCAAACATAGATATTTGAACCTCAAGCATTTAATGGACCTGGCCTACTGTTTTGTATTGATCCACCTCACTGCAAATCACTGCTGATGTTCTTTATTCCCTCCTTGTAAAATGAAATCAAATCAAAGTGTCCTAAACTTGTTGATTCAAAGCCATTTCATCTATCAGTATAGAAAAATTCTATCAGTATAGAAAAATAGGTTAACAATCTTTTTCACAGTCTTTCTTCTGCAAACTGAATTGAAATGGCCTGGCTTAAAGTAACCTGGATCTCAGTCATAAAAGCAATATGCTGCCAGAGTGGCAAATCCAGAATTTATCACTCATGTATATTTCATCTGCACTTGCCTTTATTATTCTTTACTGCAAGAGATAAGAACCTGTGGCATTGCTAGGATCTCTGAGAACTGTTTAGCCAGTAAATTTGTGGCAAGACAAATTCAGGATTTAGCAGTCAAATTTTCAGTATGTTGTGATTTAAAAAAATGAGTGTGGCTTCTAAAGGAAAGAAATGTTATCCATCTTTACATATCCATGGATATGTTAACATGGATGTGATATGTTAACATATCCATGTTATCCATTTATGATAACCATATCCATACTTTTTCCTGTATTCCCCTTTGCTGCATAGTTCGAGCTTTACCTTTTTCCCCTTTGATTCCTTGCAAAAATGGAGAAGATGTGTTTTCGTAGCGTAAAGAGAATCTTCTAAAACTCTGAAGTAATTTAGGTCCTTCTGCATATATGAAGAGATATTGAGATATCATGATGCAGCCTGTCCAGGATCTCAAGCCCCATAAGAGATTGTTTACCTGATAGGACAGTGAGTTCATAAATAGTCTCAGTCCTTATCTAATTCAAGATTGTAATTTATATTCACTTGTCTTTATTGTCAATTTTTCTTTATTTGTCAGTTCTACTGTTCTCTGTGAGATATTGGTTAAACTCTAATCTCAGGCAGGAAAAAAGAGAATTGTAGCGTTCCACTATCAATTATATGTAGGTTGGCACAATCTCGAGGTTGAACTTCTTCAAACATTTGGGGAGAAATCTTACCTAAAAATAATTTTAATTTAATTTAATCCAAAACTGAATCTAGCTGGACCTAGTGAGAAGTCTGATGAAGACACTAATCCTTGTAAGATAAAGGAAGCTAAGTCATAAGAATTAAGCTTTGCCTAAGATTGCTTATTCCTACCTATTTTTTTCCTGTGACAGTAATGTTTAAAAATATTTTTAATTGTGTTAAGTAGTATATTTAACATGCAATCAGGAGTAAGTCTGGAATTAGAGTAGTGTATTAGCAAATGACAAAGATCTTCTGAAAGTCAAAATAATCTGAAAGAATAGAGACAAAAATCAGAGCACAATGCAGTAAAAGTTGGACCCCAGTCAGTGCCAGACTGCCAGCTGTTAATAAATTATGTCTTTGATCTGTCATATTTGAGATTTTAGACGTTTAGATATTTGAGATTAAAGACAGGTTGTCTGTTCAAAAATTTCTTCCCTTCTTGTCTTCACGCTTAACCAAATGGATGTACGTCTTTCAACACAGTTGTCCTGGACCACTCACATGAGTAAGCCAGAATCTCTATAAACCTGTGGTGTGTCTGTGGATATGTTATTTGTAGGGAACATGTGGGAAGGAAAAGGAGCGTGGGAAGCAACTAGAAGAACTGATGAAACTTATTTCATTGAAAGAATATTTTGGCTTTTATAACCCACATGTAACTGCATTATTAAGCTCTTTGATTGTCTCTTGAGAATTCAAAGATGCATCTACTGATTTAATCAGATTATCAAATATGTAGAGGAAAATCACAAAATAACTTTTCTGCTTGTTGATGCAGAGAAAATCCTTACTTCTAAAATCTTAACTGAACACATTGTTAAGAAATTTTTGCCAGGCAGCCAGTGTGGCAATAGAAAAGACAGAGATAATTATCAGTATATTTTTCAGCATCATAAAGCAATAGGAAAATGGTCAAGAATGAGTGTGTGTGTATTCCATATGGTTGGTGAGAGGATTACAAAAAAATACTGAGCCACAAATTCAACCTGAAACTTGAATGGAAATTGAACTAGAAGTTCTAAAAATTTCCAGATGTTGTCATGGTTAGAGTCACAGAACATGGTAGTATTCCTAATGTTTTGGTTTCAAGTAACAATTTGCAAGGTCTCAGTTTTCTGCTTCTCCATATCCAGTCATGCTTGTATATATGCCCCAGGGAACTTAAGGATATTAATCAGTGTAAGTTTTAAGTTATTCCCTGCAAAGAGTCTTGTACTAATTCTTCTGAAAACTTGAGCTGGCATCTAATCACTACTTATAACTCTTGTCCTACACAACAGAATTTTTCTTTCCCTCTGTCCCTTTCAGCAGCAGTTTGGACCATCAGCGCTCAGTTTTAGGCATTACCCTCTTCCTGTTAAATCTCACATCAGAACACCTGAAGTGACCAGTCTATCTGCAAGGGAGGAAGTTAGATACTGAAGAAAAAAACCCATTTTACTAGCAAAGTATTTTAATATAGTTTCATAAAGCAATAAGGCAAGAACCACAATACCACTACTGAATGTCTGCAATAAGAGCTGGTTTAGGAAGAAAATGCTTTGGGCTTGAAGGTTTGATAGTTGCAGTAGGTGTGACTCATGATTCAAAAAACCATTCTACAGGAAAATGAAATCTGAGAAATATTCCTCTAGTCCTGTAGAAGTAGTGAAATGCCTTATTTCTAATACAAATGGAGGAAGATTGTTGTGTCTGCTGACTTGCAGGAACTGATACCATGGCACTTTTGCAGCGTAATCCATGGTATTATTTGTTTTGTCCAGCACTGGCTGAATATAAGGCACTGACTACCCTCTGTTTCTGTATCGTGATTAATTTTACTTGAATAGGTTGATCAGCCTTTATTTCTCAGTTTGAGAGATCATTACATTAAAGATTTTTTAATCAGTGAGTAATATTTTTTCCTAATGTGGCTTATGGTAAAATTGCTTTCAAGACTGCAAGGAGGGGGTGTTACTAGTGGAACCCAGACCTAGATTCTGTGGCTGCCATAGAAAGTGGGTATCTGGGACTTGCTTTCATGTTTGAAACCAATATTCTTTGAAAGAAATATTGACTTTCAAATGAGTTTTATCCCTTGTAGTTTTCAACACTTTTATTTGAGAAATTTTCAACTACCTCATATGTTAGACTTGTACCTGAAATACCAGTTAAACCATGCACACATGTCAGGCAATAGCTTTTTGCTTGTCCTTAAATATGGGAAGATGTTTAGCTTTGGATAAGGCATTTTAAAAACTTATCTAGGACAGAATTAAAAGGAATCCATGGGTTTTGGGCAAGTACAGTCCAATTAATAAACTGTCAATACAGAGTATGGCTTTTAGACTTGCTTCAATGGAATAAGGCTATCTGTATCCTTGCAATTTATAGTTTGATCTTATCTCTAAGCTTGCAGAGTTGCATTGCAAGGTACACCTTGGGTCTCCTACAATTCTGACACGTTTTAACTGTCCAACAATACCTAAATCTTCAAAGTGAAGAAAAAGGACAACTTTGTGTGAAAATGTCTGATGCAAAATGCAGCATGTTTTATGCTGCAACCATGTCCTTAAAAATTTATCATATACTGTCCCACTAGGAGATGTCTGATTACTAGGACAATAGCTTCATTTGTAAGCATCCCCTTTGGCAGCCCAGGAAAGGACAGCCAGCTAACTGACAGCAGCATAGCATTTAAGTCATGGCTCTGGTGCAGAATTGAATATAGAAGAGAAGGAATGACTAGCTATTGAACTGCAGTAGAGAAATGATTTGTGCTGCCTGCTGTTATATAAAGCCTACTATGCGCAATAAGAGCTGTTTCGTTCCCCTAGATTTTAGGTTTCAGCTTACCATGGTGTTGGTAGAACATAACATACTGGCAAGTTTATTCTTTCTTATGGCTTGGGCAATTATTTGGCATTGATTTTCTTAAAGTTTTGTCTTGCATGTCAGCTTTTTGTTGGCAAACTTTGCAGAAGAGTTTGAGCGAGTCAGTAAGATTTGAGAAGAGAAATGAGATCAGGGCTTGGCTCATGCTTTCCTTTGACGAGACAGAAATAACCAAATGGAGTTTTCAACCCTCTTCTCCAGACACACACCCACAGAGAGAAATATGGACATATATTTGATTGATTTGATTTGATTTTGCTCCCCAATAAAAATCTCACACTTCTTAACAGTTCCATCTACTCTGCTTATTATAGCCAAAATACTCTGAATTAGCTCCACATGATGGGACTGCTTTCTCATTTGCATTTTTTAAGCAGTGACTCTGCTCTGACACAAAACCAGTTGACCAGTTATGCTGAAGTGATATAATAGCATTATGTTGTGCTGAATTAAACAACAGAGCCACATTAAAGATGATTTAGCTAAGTACTTTATGAGGTATTTTCAATCACACAGGAAAAAGTGTGAAGTGCCACTGCACAGACTTGGTAGCAGTTTCCAGGTTTTTTGTCTAGGTGAGAGTGATGTAATGTGCAAAATTATGAGGAATCTTAAACTATTGCCTGCACGCTGTTTTATTGTGTGATGACTGTAATTGGAGCCATTTTCTGGTTATCCTGTTCTCTATCATAAACAGTTCAGGAAGTACTATTCATGAGATTATGTAAATCAAGAAGACACTTTGCTAAATTGGTGTTAGTAGAAAATAAATATCGCCCCCTTAAATTTTGATAATGTTATTCTTACCAGATAGTCTTATTCATATGCAAGTAGGGAGAATATTTCCATGGCCTTTTATAATGATTTAAAAAGTATTTCTAAGAAGTCAAAAGTACTCTAAGTGAGTGGTTTTGTCTTCTCTTGGATATGTATTGCCCTCTTTATAAGTTCATCTTTAAAACTAGGGTGTCTAACTTTAGACAC
This sequence comes from Anthoscopus minutus, assembly GCA_013399455.1. Lineage (NCBI taxonomy): Eukaryota > Metazoa > Chordata > Aves > Passeriformes > Paridae > Anthoscopus > Anthoscopus minutus. Next base: position 19,536 of record VWYI01037810.1, on the reverse strand, counting down.
ATGACACATAAAGCTATGTTTAATGTAGTGTTTAAAGTTGGCAGAGATACAGACACCTGAATTTCAGGCATTGCATTTGAAAATTGTTCCTTCTATCTATAGATGCAATAATTCCTGAGGATGTTAACAGAGCTGTACCTGGGCCTATCAAGAGAATCACACTGCCCTTCTTTATTGTGGTCCAATCTTGGCTTCTCAGGTGAATTCAGAAAGCTGTAGGTTCAACTTGCTTTTTGTAATGAGCCTAGTGGGCAAAATAATGTGATTTGAACTCACAGGGAGCATTCCTGACAGAGTTCAAATCTCTTACACTGTCTTTAGACAAAGACCTTTCTTTAAAGTCAATTGGAAAATGGAATAGACCACATGAAAGGTGGGCTTTATAGTTCAAGTATATGTATGTTACACCAAACAGGCCCCGTGAGAAGAGAGAAGCTGAAGTGATGTGCCTACTCTCCTGAGGAGAGAGTTTCAAACACTTGCTCATGAAAATAGTCCATTCCTGTAATGACACTTACCTCAGTGCATAACAATTGCTCACATGAATATGACAGCAGGAATGACCCATTTTTTTTATTTTAAGGCAGTTGTCATAGGATATTTGTGGCTGTGACACAGTAAAGGTCCTTTGAACCGGGTCAGCCTCTGAGTTGACATGTGATATAGGTGAATGTCCTGTAGACAGACCTGTTTGCAAGTCAACTCTTTGGATGGCCAAGTGAGATGGCACTAGTAGCTCACACACCAGCTTTGCATCAAGGGGTCCTAGTTTGGCCATGACCTCTTTGTGGATCACCTGGCACAGATACGTCAGCCTCCTTCTGTGCATTTGGTATGATCTTAGAAACTCTGCTATTGTGTAGTCTTGTGGTCATATGCAATTAATCCACTGAGAATCTGGAGACAGAATGATCAGGATGAAACATCCTGATCCACTAGGAGATGGATTCAGGACCAGTTTTAAGCAGAGGGCAGCCCAACAGATACCCAGATGACTTTCTTCAAGTTAATGAGTTAGGGCAAAACCTCAGAGCTCAGATGTCTTGACCTCCCTCTGTGGCTTTTGCCAAAGTCAGACACAAGAGGCTTGTGACCTATTTACATGATATAGAAAGAGTAAAAATATAGAAATTCTTTTAGAATTCAAAAACAGAACCAAGAGATGGTGACAGGTAATTGTGCCTCTTTCCCAAAGCTTTTTCTCTTGTGAAAACTTCTGTGGATTTTTCCTTACCTCTCCCCTTCTCTATGTATATGAGATTCCTCAGAGAGATGATGAGGAGAAGGTACATCCTTAGAGGGATGCAGAACATTTTCAGAGTTTTCAGAGCATAAAAAATGTACTCAAATCCCACAGCTTCTCTGTGGAAAACAGTTGTGCAATTCTCTTGGTATATTGGGAAACCATGTCTGTCTGCTTTTAGCAATAGACTCATAGCTTTCCAGTGTAGCTTTTCTCTTCAACAAGCCTATTTTATAGTCTTATCTCAGTGTTTCCACAAAAAAAAACCCAAAACAATTTCTGGTTGAAAAGTATGATTCAAAGATCAAACTGAACACTCATTTATCATTAATAAATTTAGATTGGGAAGGAAAAAACATTTTCTAGTGGACTTCCAAATAGTATGCCCCCAGCAGCAAAAGTAAATAGTTTTAAGATAGATTTTAGAAAATTTATGAAACTGCATAACCATATAGTCATGCAGAAAAGTGCAAAACAAGAACAAATATAAACAAAATCCCAAGGGCATAACTTACCTGGATCCCAGATGACACTTCACTGACATTCGTGAATGACTAGAAAATTATCAAGAGCAGGATGGACTTGCTTTCATTTTCATACCATATATATGGTATGAATATATCATCATATATTTTGTATCCTGTTTTGTGTTGAGAATCTATATGATACAGAGCCTGATTTGTTCTTATTCTGCTTTGTCTAATAAAAAGATATGTCTAAAAGTCAATCCAAATGCAAGTATGGAACCAAGAGATTTGCGGGTTTTTTTTTCTTCCAGTGGTTTTCTTCATTCTGACCTTTTACTTGATAGCAATTTGCCCCATTGCTTCTTCAGGGCATTGTAGATCTTCCAGACATCATAGATCTGCTGATCTTTTTTTCTGGCGCCATTCAAATTGCCAATTTAGATTTTTGCTCCCACTGAACTAAGCCATATTTGTCTTATTATCTTGTCTTCTCCCTGGTATTATATGGTAAATCCAACTTTATGAGGAACCCAGAGTTCTCTTCACACTGCAAAACATGACCTTGCTGTTTATAGTTGATCCAGTTTTGCTGCAGTCACTTCATATCAAAACTAAGACAGCTGCAGCTACTTATGAAATTTAGCAAATGTTTTAATTGGATGCATACTGTTGTTAACATAGATACAAGTTTATCTAGTTCTGAACTCCCCCAGGGGCAGGGACACTTTCAACTAAACCAGGTTTCTCAAGGCCCAATCTAACCTGATCTTGAACACTAACAGGGGTGGGACACTCACAACTTCTCTGGGAGACGTCTTGCAATGCCTCACCACCCTCATAGGGAAGAATTTTTTCCTAATACATAACACAAATTTATCCTCTCAGTTTAAAGTCATCGCCCTTTCTCCTACCACTACATGCCTTGTAAACAGTCCCTTTCTGCCTCTCTTGGAGCCTCTTTTGGAGCTAGAGGGCTGCTATAGTCTCCCCAGACCCTTCTCTTCTCTGGGTTTAGACCCCAACTCTCTGAGCCCTCCCTCATAGGTGAGATACTCAAGACATCTGATCATTGGGGCCTTCCTCTGGACTCATTCCAACAGGTCCACATCCTTCTTATGTTGGAGATCCCTCCAGAGCTGGATGCAGCTCTCCAGGTGGGGCATCACCAAAGCAGAGTAGAGAGGTAGAGTCACCTCTATTGAAATCCTCAGAGTGAATCAGACACCCCAAACTGACTACAGTGCAAGTGTGCCAGGACACTCTGGGCACTGTGGTCTCCATGGGGATCAGTGGGGGCTCCCTGGGGTGGCATGACAGGCCCTGGAAGTCCATCCCATATCATTCCAGTCAGAAGCAGGAAATCTGGAAGGCACCAGGGAATCCCAGCTCTAGGCATCTCCCTGGGGATGGGCTGAGGCTGGGACAGGGTGGTTGATGTGTGGGTTGGGGTATGGATCAGGCCCAGTGAGGATAACCTGGGTCAGGCATGCCCGTGCCATGCAGGCAGGGCCCTGGAGATGAGGAAGGTGCTCACAAGCTGAGATAGCCATGGATGTGCCCCCATGTCAAAAGCTGGGGATATGTGTGGGAAATTGAGTTCAACAAAACTGCCTTGAGGTGCAGGGCAGATTTTTGGCATTTTTGACAGCTACAGTTTTGACACTGAACCCTTGTTGCAGGGGGTTGACTGGCTGCCAAGCACCCTGACAACCTCATTGTCCTGCTTCAGGAAACAAATGTGGTGCTCAAAGTTCTGAGACATCCAGATATCCTGTGCCTTAGTTGTGGGTGGGACGCGGTGCTCTTTGACATTTGACACAAATCCACCTATGGTAAATATCATGTCCTTTGATATGACCATCTGCCATTCCTTTAATTCCTCTATTTCTATGTAGAATGTTCTTGAAAATGAAGAGAAATATATTAAATAATTTTCTTTTGTTTGCAATGATATACCTGTAATATGTGTCATTGCAACGTTAGGAAGGACAGTGTAACAGCTATAGTTATGTCAGATATAGTGATACAAGAGTAAACATACATCTTTTTAAAAAAAAATCATTATAGATTTTTTTTCAAAAAAAATCAAGTTATTTCTCATTTCCTTCAAACCACTGTGACCACTTTATTGCTCTCACTGAATTTCAGCCCATTATAGATTTACTCTGATTGTCCTTTGTGGCCACGCTGCATTCATCCAAGCTATTAATTTTATTCTTTGTCAGGCAAGATAGAAACAGAGCTTTCGCGTCCTTCTGGCATTCTTAAACTCAAACATATTTAAGATGCATAATTCTGTTGTTTTAGGAACTTGGTGTTCCACTGTTCTTCATATTCTGAACTACCTCTGTCAAAGTTTCTTTGCATGAAGTGATAGAAAATCTTTAAACAGTCAGTAAGAATCTAAAACAAAAACAAAGGTGAGAAATATGGAATTTCACAGCAAAATCAAAACCAGAAGGACATTCATGTACATTTTCCTAAACATTACCTCTTAAATACAATAATTTTTTTGTAAACATTTATCTTTTTAACAATGAAATTGTGGCATTTTCAGGAAGAAAATAAAAATGAATAACCTTGTGGTAAGGCACAGTGCATAAGGTTTTAGTTTTGAGTCAGAAAAGTTATTTATATTTTATCTTTATTTATATGGGTTTTTCCTTTGAATTTTTTTTCTTTCAACAACAAAAATAAAAACTCCTTTTCTACTCTCATCTAGGATAATAATCTGAAATAAATAGTTTATTCCAAAAATTAGATAGCAAGTCTTTATAACAAAACTGCTATTTTCTAAAACTAATCTTTTGCATATATTTATTAAACTGAAGGAATTATGGATTTTTTTGTTCCATGATGTCACCATGAGTACTTAATATCTGTCATTCACTGTTTAACTATTGGTGTTCAGCTCCATCCCACAATACTCTTTCTTTGCTTTGGGTGCACATAGGAAACCATTCCAACCCAAATACTTGCTTGAGAAAATTTAAAAATTGAGTGAACTTATAGAGTCTCCTATGCAGTGCTGAAATTTAGTTTCCATGAGCAGCTGTACCAAGAAAGGCCTTAAGTGCTTTATCAAGGCTTTTCAATGCAGCTCACTGTACAAGGAGCAAATGTGCAGCAGGTGTGAAGGATGGATAGAGTAAACCAAACCAAACTGCCTATAAATATTCTATATAATGTCTGCATGTTTCACTGAGCTCTGCTTTGTAACACATGCTTAGTGGAGAAGCTGGAGTATTAAATGTCATCGTTTCTGCAAGCTAGGCTTTGCCTGAGGAAGGACAACACCAAAGATACTGAGTGAGCCTTCTTCACTTTTTTGTTTGAAATATTCTTTAATTAAATTCATTTTTAGGGAAAAAACCCCCTTACATCCATGAATTGAATCACTGAGGGCTATTAGGGATGTCCTTGAAAATGCCAAATTCTTTAAATTGCCCTCTATCTCAAACAGTCAAAGAGGAAATCCTGGGAGTGTGGGTTCTTTGCTGGGCTCAGTGGTTATAATTCCTCCAGAGTTTGCTTAGTCAGAAGCCTAAATATTCTGTTTGGCAATGATTTTTGTATTTGTGCTTAAAGTCAGTTTATAGTCATAGGTCCCTTAAAATTCAGCCCCAGATCCTTTCATGTGACAAGTCATTTGCTGAAGGCAGAGGGGACAGGCTGTCCTGAGCTGGGAGCATAGTCCCCCAACAGGCTGTTCTGGCTCCATAAAATTTCGGGAGAAGGAAAAATCCTCTTGACTTTGATGTTCTGGATGTGGTTGGTCATGTTTCCATCTACTGAACCAAATAATTTCTTGTGGCGCAGCTAATCAAATTATTGGTGATCAGCAATTGGCTGCATGAGGTGAATTAAGGACACACTTTTTCCTGACCCATTTAAAGGAGTGGCAACATTGCAGCACAAGATTTATTTATTAAATCAGAGGAAAAAAATACAGACTCCTTAAAATTAAAACTGGCATGTCTGGTTTTAAATTCTTAGCAACAGTAAAGCAAGCTGCAAAGAGATGGTAGGGCTGTTGCTGCAGGATATGTAAGCCTCAATAAAAAGAGCACATCTGTAATTTCACAAAGTATCTGAGGTCCTTCAACCTATAAACTGTATTTTTGAGAGGCAATTTAAACTGCCTGTAAATAAAAGAGTAAAGCAATCACTATTATCTCCCTAGAAAAAATATGTGTTTAAGCAAATGGTGAATATGCACTTCAATGTGGTGTTTAGTTTTCTTTTTTTTTTGCACAAGCCTTAATAATTAAATATTTGTCCTTTTCTATAAAAGTGGTAGAATGCACTATTTTTCATACACATCCTTGCCTGTTCTTGTTTTTATATATTTTTCTTAGATAATGAAAACCCTTCAATATAAAGAGATTAAAGGCTGACATAGATGCTTTCTTGATGACACAGATGTTAATATCATAAACTCAGCAACTTGCCTTACCTATTTTAAGTCATATATAGAAACCAAGCAAGATACTTGTCTGTCTGCCTCCAGATTTTCAATACAAAAATTTAACTATTTTACAACTTTAAAAATGCTGTTTCTTATTCCTACATGCTTCCTGTGATTCTTTTCTCTCCATATCAGCATTCCATTATTTATTTCCTCCCTGGAGGGATGGTAATACTAATTCATAAAATGAATTTAAAAAAAAATGCTGTGATATGCTAAACTGACAAGTAAAAGACCTGCAGTATGCAACAACCAAGAAGAAATTTTGAGATACATGCTATAACTCCCTTAGAAACAATACAGTGCTTGGTTTTATATTCAGAAACTGGTATAACAGTCTACTTTGCATTAGTGGGATTTTTTTTTAACAATGTCTGAGCAGCCTAAAGACCAGCTTACTGAAAGAGAAATATCTAGACCAAAAAAATTTCATACCCATCACTAGCAATAACTATAAATAAACCTCCACATATATACATCCTTATGCCAGATTTTCCTGTACTTAGTTTAAAAAAATACTCCCTATGTAGGAAGCTGCATTTTGAAATGCCTTTCAAACTAAATTTGGGGATTTGAATTGAACAGATTTATCTCACTCTTTACATTTCACAAAATATTTTTTTTTCAGCCCTGAGCACTCTTTGTTAAATTTAGCCACATTTTGACAGTTAGACTGTGTTGCAAGGGGAATGCTGTGGGGTCCCTTTTTGGGAGCACAGAGTTCTCTACATTTCAGTTGTAGCAGGAATATTTTCGGTCTATTTTATGTGAAGCTCACTGTAACATTCTGCATTAACACTGCCTCCCAGGATCTGCAGAGTGACTTCATAGCTCTCTGCAGAGCCTGTTCATTTGGTGGGGTTTGTCACTAGATCAGTTGAAGCAAAAATAAAGGGCAGTTATATTCTGAATCTTCTTGGTTGTTTTCTTGTTCTTAGTCTTCTTCACACAAGAAAAAGAAAACCTTGTCCTTGTCAAATGATAATTGAGGCACAATTGGTGACTTATATGTTTGTCAACATAAGCAAGATCAAATGATTGCTCAGCAGGATAAAGTCGCTTGGATCAAAGGAAATCCAATGATTTTTGCCTAATTAGGAAAATAATAATAATGTCTGCCTAATGATTACCTTGTACTGGGTTACGGCCTTTTATCAGGCAGCTGCCTGATACTGCTTTGAAGGGAACCAATGGCTTTCTTTGAAACTGGTGTCACGGACTTGGAGGATTTGTGACAAATCTTCTGAGACTTATTGCTTTTTTGTGTAGTTGCTATAACTGGGAAGAAAAATGAGCCTGTTTCTAAATGCATAAATAGGAAAGCACTTTCTGTCCAGATTTTATTTGGAAAGATTTTTTAAACTGGTTGAGGTGTGTGTGTACATACGTGTATGCAACAATTTCCACAAGGATGAATGAATCTTTATGTCAGTTAAAACATACAAAAATTATTGATCTATGTTGTTTCCACATCCTAACAGCAATAATAAGAAAGAGACTTATCTGCAATACAGTTTTATCAGGAAAATAAAAATCAGGAAGACATTTGGAGTGAAGTGAGAAAGAAGGCTAACAGTTTGGAGCTTGTGTTTTGTATTCTGGTTTCCCTTCACATGGATTTTCAGAGCTCTGCTGGAGAAACTGGCTGCTCATGGCTTGGAAGGATGCAAATTTCACTGGGTAAAGATTGGCTGGATGGCTGGGCCTAGAGAGTGATTACATGGAGTCACATCCAGCTGGCAGACAAGTGCTCCCCAGGGCTCAGTCTTGGGCCCAGTTCTGTTTAATATCTTTATCAATGATCAGGGCGATGAGATTGAGTGCACCCTCAATTAATTTGCAGATGACACCAAGCTGGGCGGGATCATTGATCTGCTGGAGGGCAGGAAGGCTCTGCAGAGGGATCTGGACAGGCTGGATTGATGGACCACGGCCAATTGTTTGAGGTCCAGCAAGGCAACAAGTACTGGGCCCTGAACTTGGGTCACAACAACCCCAGGCAGAACCAGGAGTTTGAACAAGAGTGCCTGGAAATCTTCCCAGTGGAAAAGTCCCTGGGGGCGCTGGCTGACTGGTGACTCAGCATGTGCCCAGGGGACCAAGAAGGCCCATGGCATCCTGACTTGGATCAGGAGCAGTGTGGCCAGCAGGACCAGGCAGTGATTGTCCCCCTGTACTTGGCAGTGCTGAGGCTGCACCTCAGGTGCTGTGTTCAGTTCTGGGCCCCTCACAAGAGAGAAAGGCATTGGGATGCTGGAGTGTGTCCAGAGAATGACTATGGATCTAGTGATGGGTCTAGAGCACAAATCTCATAAGGAGCAACTGAGGGAGCTGTAATTGTTTAGCCTGGAACAAAAAGGCTCAGGGAGAACTTATCTTCACTACAGCTACCTGGAAGGAGGTTGTGGCCAGGTGGGGGTGGGCCTCTTCTCCCAAGTAGGAAGAAGTTACAACAGGAAATGGTTGCACCTGCTTGCACCAGGGGAGGGACAGATTGGATATGAGAAAATTTTCTTCACTGCAAGAGTTGCCACAAATTGAAACAGGCTTCCTAGGGAAGTGACAGAGCCATCATCCCTGAAGGTATTTAAAAGACCTGTGGATGTGGCACTTAGAGACATGGTTTAGTAGTGGACTTGGCAGCATTAAGTTAACAGTTGCACTCGATGATCTCAAACGTCTTTTCCAACCTAAATGATTTTATAAATCAGATTTGCATATATTTACCTGCAAAGACTAATCATGACCAAATTGCTAAACTCGACAATTCTTCCAGAGCTGCAAACACCAGACAGACTATGTTTTGGGAAATACAGGCCACATATTTTCTCTCAAAAGCTGATTCATTGGCAAAGCACCAAGGACACTGATTCAACACCCTGTGGTTTCCATACTATTGATATTCTGCTTACCCCTGCTGCTGTCAGCATGGCACATTGCATTTGGCAAATGGCAGAGACACTGTCTTGGTGCACTATGGATTGAATCTGCTTCCCTTTGAGAAACATGCTTATCACATAACTGGTGGAAATTTGCTTTAATCTGGCAATGTTAAATCAAGAAAGTCCAAAGACTGAGTCAACTCTGGTATGATACAGGTCAGACCTAAGTATGATTGTCAGAGACCTGTGGAGCCAAGAGTAAAATGCCTGCCTGAATTATGCCACCAGTTTCATTCTCAATGGACAAAAACTACCTAAAACCCAGATACTGATTCCTTTCTCTATAGTTCTAAATAAAATTGCCTGATTTGAGAAGTGTTGAGTAGCTTCAGCTCCTAGTGAAGTCATTTGGCCTCAATAAATAAATTAAAGCTCAGAAATCTGTAAGCTGATGTTAACTGACCCATACATTGGAGCCAGAATTCATGGACAGTTTTTACACCAAGATTGACTAAAGCCATGGGTATCTGTCTTTCAGTGTCAGGAGCACTAAAACTCTCTCCATTAGTTAAATACAGCCCTAAGGGTGAATAATGGAAAGATGCTTTTACAGACATTGAGTGGAAGTAGACAGGTCAGTACATTTTAGCAGTAATGCCAGGTACTAGGTGAGTTCAGCAAAGTCTTCCATTGTAAGGTCCAAGCTAAAGGGTCCTGATGTTCCTTTTATTTCTTCTATTTTATTTATCATTAATTAGCCAAATTCAGGTCTTCCACTAAAGGGGAGGGGCAAAAGCTTGTCTTTGAAGCTTTGAAAGTAGTTTCCCACCTCTGAGGAGATACAACCTTATGTTGTTGTCTTGTACAGCATTGCTTTTTGGATAACATTCACTGTTTCTTGTGCCAGAGGAGGGTTATGATGCCTTTTTTAACCTAGAAATGAAACAACCCAGACTTTCTAGATAATATTAATTTAGGAAATAATATAAAATTGGATCTTTATTGGAGCTTCAGGAGCAGTTGTGAAAGAATGTCCACAAAAGCTCACCCCCACGGGGGTGAATAAGTTTGAGGTTTTATAAATTTGGCAAATTGGCATAATTGACAAGAAGCACCAATTAGGAGGACAAATGGTGATGCAATTTGCCCCCCCCCCCGCCCCCCCAGGTTACACTCTTTCTCTAGACCCACCCTCTTGGTACTAGTTATACTTTCTTTTGAAAATGTATTTTGAAGAGTTATTCTCAACCTTGTTAGCCAGGGAGAACAAAGAGAGGATGGGGGCCCTATAGATAGATTTGTCTTTCTGCCTAGGGAAAGGGCAGATTACTGGAAAATTACTGGGAAAACTAGCCACTAATACAATAGACTACAAATATACGCATAAAGAATACAGAGAATATATTAAAAAAAAAAGGCAAAACCCAAAATGGCATCAGTTGGGTATGCAGAGGGACAAGCTGTACATATATGTTTCAATATTTAGCTCATATCATTAGTGTTGCAATTTTGGGAAGAGATCTCCTTCAGCTGAAATGTTCAGATTATTCTGGGTCAGGAGAAAATCACAATAATGTTTACTACCTAATTATCTGCTCACTTTTTGCAGAGAGAAGGTTCATCACTGACTTTGTTCAGGGCCATGGCACAAGGAGTCACATTTATTTCTATCCTGTAAGGACATTCTATCTTCAGGTTGAGAGGAGGGCATGATCATGTTGTCAGTGGATGCAATGGCCGTCATAGTGTCCTTTTACCATGTGGTGCTAGACATGGTCATCTCCAATGGCTGCTAGGGAATAGATGATGGAAGCAAACTACCTCAGAGCATAAAATTCAGTCAACAGCTCCACACAGAGCTCTCAAAATGTGACAGAAGTAGTTGAAATGAGAAGCAGTTCTCTTCCAGACCTTATCCCATTTCAATATTCAGGCAACAAGAGCATTTCACACTGTGGTGTGCTTGCATACTCTGTGCTGTCCTTCCCTCCCTGACAACCTCTTTTCCTAGCTCTGTTTGCTGGGTGGGAATCATTCAAGTTCAAGTGGAAAGGCAGTGTCAAGTCTCACTGCTGTACCAGCCTGAGCATCTTCTGAATTATCCAGGTGTCTGTAGAGGTCTTTTCCATGAAAGCACAATTTGGTTTGTGAGCCACTGCCCATAACTTAGAAATAACTTTACTTCCTTCTACAGAGACAAAAAGTAAAAAGTAGAAATAACTTTAGCAACCAAGTTTACTTCCTTCTGCAGAGACAGCCAGTAAAATTTGTCACCTACGTAGAGCAGGAAGGGCCTTCAGGTCTGTGCAGACCATGCAGGGAGTAGTCAGAGAGTGCCTGGTGAGCTGGCTCTTCATACCAGTTTGTCATTGGTATCAGATGAGTTGAATCTTGCCAAACTATGAAGCTCATCTCTGCAGAGAGGTAGCTGAGGAAGTACTGCATCCCAGAGAGAACACCTTACTAAAGTGATATGCTGGACATTTTCTACTCATTTATTGTTAGATTAGAAAGGACCCTGAAAAATGCATCTTACTGAATTGTTGCACCTCTGCATGGATGCCAGGTTATTTCTGGGTTAGACTGAGAAAATGTGCTGTGTTCATATAAGACAATGAATAGGACAAATATAAAATGTTGAATTCTGCTGGGCCTCGAGTTATTTTTTTCTTCCTAGTATTTATTTAATTCACAAGTTACAAATATATGATTGATGTCCTGTAAATGAGCTGTGACTTGGCATTACTTATTAATTTTATTTAAAATTTTTATTAAGTTGAATAACCCTACTGAGTTCACAGTCTTGTTTCAGAGTTGACCTGGATGAAACAGAAGTGAAAATTTCACGCAAATTTCCATTAATTCTGATACATGCAAACACCAGCATTAAATTTTAACAATTGTGTATCCACAGGCTTTTAAAATGCTGCTAGCATTTCCTTTAAAATAATTAGGTCATGTTGCATGAATTACAGTTCTGCACCACTGTTACATATTTTTCTTCTGTCAAAGGTAATTTCAATCCTCCCTGGTATATGGCTTCCTTTTTATACTGCAGTTGCTCCTTTTTCATCCAGATGTGCAACCAGGTATTCAGGTACAACATGTAAAATCACAGACTGTACAGCAATAAGCATGTGTTGATTTTTTAAGATTCCTCATCTCACGTGTTTGATGGCTTTAGGATTTTATAAAACACTTGATATGAACCTATTGTGGCTGAAAAATCTTCCTGTCATAGCCCTGCTCTTTTCTTAACTCCTACCTTTATTGCTTAAGCACTCACCTTGTTATCATCCATAGAATTGGACCTTTATCTGTCAAAGATGGAGGCAAGTATTTATTTTACCAGTGCAACTCTTCAAGTCTGTAAAATTAAGCACACGATTAAGGACTGAAGCTGTAAATAATCAGCTTTTAAAGACAGAGAGTTGTTATGCATTGTATATGCACAGTAAATAGCCTATCTGTTCTTTGTTGAATATAATGCAATAATGTGAACACAGAATCAGAATTACAGCCTGAATTATTAACTTACACTCTGGTTAAAGAAGAGGAGGTTCATGTTTTCAGATTTGAATGATGAGTTGAAGGTTCTAAATCAATGTTTAATAGTATCTGATTTTTTTCTACCTTTGTTTTAAACAAACTGAGAATTTCAATTTTTTTTTCCAAGTAGCAGCACAAAAATATTTAGTCAGTATATTTCACTGGGCTGTTTTCATCCAGGAGATTTTACTACTGTTTTGCAACTTTGGCAGATCATGGAAACTTTTTTCAAAATGTTCTTAGAAAGACCTGCTTTGTTTCTGAAGATGTCTTTTATTTTTTCCCAGGTGCTCTTGGCAGACAGCACAGGGTTAAGGCGAGCCTGAAAACTGCACACTCTTCAAGAAAAAAGTGTAAGTGAGCTTTCTGTTTTACATTTCACTGCTTGTATTTGGTGGTGCTGCATTGGTTTTGACAGCATTGACACTGGTCTGTCTCAGACAACTCTGGTTCATTGCCTTGCATATTCACAGACAAAACTGCAGAGATCGTTATATTCAATAAAATATTGATAGGGTTTTCTTCTGCTTTCAAAAGGCAATAACAAAATGGTGGCACAAAAGAATTCCCCAGTCAAACACATTCTGTGCTTAAAATGCATTATTGAAAACCTCGGAAACCAAACGATCATATGATGTTTTAGCTTGAGAGGGATGTCCACAAGTGTTTAATAGAAAGATAATATTATAGAATTTGGCTCAAAGTCATGAGGAAAAAATTACAATCAATACTACATGATCTAATGCAAACCAAAATCACTATCATGAAGGGAAATAGGCTTCTTTAAAATGTAAAAAATAATTTCTGGAAGATCAGACAAGGCAAAAAGCCACTACATATTGTTAATATTAGATTTTTTGATTACAGATTTTATCTACTGCTTAGAAAGCTAATCTTTTAATAGAAGCATTAGTATCATTTTTACAATGGAAAAATTGTTGAAGAAATTAAGTTTTTATTAACATTTAGAGGTGAAGGCTATATTTCATTTTATAAGCTTGAAGGGTTTGTAATATTTTTTCTGATGTATTATTTCATTATTGTTTATGTACTTTGATTAGCACAAGTAAAACAATACAGTCTTGCAGTGTGTGTCTCACCTCAGGCTGGCTGGCAAAGTGGAGGCCTCAGTTTATTTCTGACTTTCCATCTCTCCAAAGCTATAGTCTGATCTGAATGGAACTATTTGGGAAGAGATCCCTAATGGCCTTTATTTTCCTGGCTTGTGAGGTAAAAAATTTTATTCATTTTCTGTCCCTGCAACCACCCTTGATATCTCCAGTACTTTGAATATGGCATGCTCCCTCAGACATGTGCCTGTGCACTGCCTTTGCAAAAGTTTATCCTAGTAGGATCCAGCCAAGGGCATGGTGCCCCTATGCCCTCCTCTGCTCTTCCAAGTGGAGTCCTTGGCTTGCTGATATCATCATTCTCCTAGAACTGGATATCGTCTGTGACTTACCTATGAGCTGCTTGACTGAAATTTGTGCCAGTGTTTAAAAGTAAAACTATATGCTCCCCATCATTATTTACATGGATGCAACCAGTGTAAGGAAGGAGAAATTGTAAGTCCATGGAAAGGCGCATAATACCTCTATAAATCAATGCGAGTCTGTGACACACCCCGAACTGTTACCTCTTGCTACCTTCTCTGTAATAACATGTTTCCTTTAATATTAGAAATATGGATTTCAGGATACTTGTAGCTGATTCAAAATACCAAATGTATGCAGTGGTCAAATTACAGCAGCAACACGATTCATGTGGTGCTTTAGAACACTATTAATTAAATCTCACACCATCTCAAGACGTAGGAGTCAGTATCTTCATTTAGCACATAGGTAACAGCCAGAAAAAGGTGGCTGGCTCTCCACTGCACAAGTCAACAAACAACACTAGTATTAGAGCTTTTCTATTAGTGCCAACTTGCTAGACTTGCCACTGCCTGAATGGACAACTTTTGGTCACCTACCTCCTCATTTGCTTCTAAACATTTCTTCTGTACAGGCTCCAAAACCTCAGATGAGAGGCTATGTAATACCAGCTATATGTCTCCACAAAGAGCCAAATTCAGTGTTGCAGATGTAAATCTGGTAATTAATATTGATATTAATATATTTGTGGTGACTCACCAAGGTATAAATAAGAGCTGTGTGCTAGACAGTTTATTAACATAAAATGTCAAAAGTGGACACTGGTCATTGAGATACTTTTTTTTTTCAAATGCATTATTCTGCTTTGAGGTTTGCAAAGGACATAAATGCCAGTTCACACTGACATGGATTTTTACCCAAAGCAAAGGAAGTCTTTTCAAGGACAATGGCTTCAGTTCTCAGTGTAAAAGGCATAACCAGACATTTCCTATTACTAGTAAAAGGAATTATGCAGAATGAATTTCCTATGCACCAACATTAAAATTTCTAACCGATGAGAAGAACGATGGGTGTGCTTCTATTTGTAACACAAAATGATCAGAACAAAAGTCAAAGCTGTAATGCATTCACTTACTTTAAAATGTGTATTGTTATACAAGGCAATTAAAGAGTTTCAGACGATTCTCTATGTGATCTGCCTTTCAGATGAGACCTTAAATTGAAGCATTTGATTATGAAAGCTCAAGTGGCAGTTATCATTAGAGGTGTTAACCCTAATATGCTCTCCAAATTCTAAATTAGTTGATCATATTCTCTCTTCCTAAATTCTCCATGGCTTTTATGTGATAAGATATTCCTCTTTTCCCTTCCTGAAAACTGTTCTGAAAGTATTACTCACACCATATGGCTACCTTGCATATCCATTTTGATAGCAAGTGAAGTGAGTAACCTTTTTATACAGCCTATAAATTATTTTAAGAAAATAGACCATTTGATACGCATAACATGTCCTTCCCATCTACCTTGACAGAGAAATCACTAAATAAAAAATCACTTTCATCTATGTATTGATAGGGATAAAGCCTTAGCTTTTGCTCGGGAGAAGATTCCAGCATTTCTACTATTACTACTACTGCTACTACTACTATTATTATTCTTATTATTCCTATTATTAATAATAATAATAATGTTAAAATAAGACTGCTGTTATCTGAACTAAGTCAGATTAAAAATTTCAGTTGCTAGGCTCTGAAGATAGACATCTAAAAGCTTAATAAAAAATTTCTGGAATATTTTTTCTAGACAGTCTCTTATTGAGGGAAGGAACCCCTTCAGGTGCACCAAAAGCTCACCACACTCCCTTCAGGTTTCACAAAATTGTGCTGCATTGATTCTCAAAAC
This sequence comes from Anthoscopus minutus, assembly GCA_013399455.1. NCBI lineage: Eukaryota > Metazoa > Chordata > Aves > Passeriformes > Paridae > Anthoscopus > Anthoscopus minutus. The sequence continues at coordinate 3,652 of VWYI01037810.1, read as the reverse complement.
TTAGACAAATTATATCATTTTGAGGGATAGACAAGGACTCTTGGTACTTTTGGCAATTTAAAAAAATTGTGATTAATAATTGTGTAGTAATTATGTAGCAATATGATTTTCCAGCTTTCTAGTAAGTATTATTTGTAGTCACTGAAATGGCACAGCATCTGAAGTGGGACCAGTTTCTGCCTATTTGTACTGTATATAGCATAGCCAAGCAAAATCAATATTTGTAAGATAGGTTAAGGTTAAAATAATAGCAGAAGCAATACCTTTTTAGCCTCATTAGCTAAGATTAGCTTCAAAGGTTTCAAGAAGTAACAAATAAACACATTTGCAAAACACAGTTTTTAATTTGCTTGTGATCTAAAAATGAACATCGCTTGAGTTGCTGTGTATTCTGTGATGCATGCAAATTTAGTCATTGATTCAATTCTCATTAGTGGCAGAAAGAGAAATTACTATGTCCTGCTACAAATGTACAGAATTTATTGATGACTGCTGGCATAAAGCTGCTGTTTTGCCAAATTCCATGTTCATTTTTCCCTTTGAAATCTCAACAGTATTTTTATACATAAAGTGCACTTGGAATAGCTTCACTACTGAAAACCTGACTGTGGGAAAAAGCATACAAAAAAAAAGTAAAAAAAAAAAAAGAAGAGAGAAGTACAATTTTCATGAACATTTATTCCCAGGAACATGTGTATGTACTGTAAATACACCACAGTGGTGTCAAAGCAACTCTTCATTTGAACTGAGGAGTGCAAATTCAGTTTACCTTAGTTCCATATAATTTTCTGCTTTTAATCCTAATAATATATTATTTTCAAAGTAAAGCTAGGTGTGCTCTGCCCTTGTTTCTACCCGAAAACTGGGTCTTGCTAATGATTCCAAACTTCCTAGCTGTCAACATTTTTACAAGGTCTGAAATATATTTTCAAGTTTATTAATAAGTTAGCCTAGAAAAATAATCTTCTGTGTATAGGGGTAACTTTTGATCATTTGTGAGTGATGATATTTTTCAACAGCTGGTGCCATGTACTGCCTTCCAATTATAAATACAAGTAGCTTTGTTTTCAGTCCAGGGGAGATGTATTTGGGTACCTCAGTGATGAACTTGGCTAATAGTTCAATGTGCCTTTTCAGTGAGCAACTGAAGCATTTAAAAGCTCATTCAGGGTCCATCTCTGATCCTTCTGGTGTCAGTCATAGA
>VWYI01037804.1:340-15769 GCA_013399455.1 Anthoscopus minutus | reverse complement strand
CTATTTGCAGACACAACTACACAGAAGGCTGTGATTTTGATCATGTTATATCAGAGGCATGTGGTTGTTCCAGCTGCTCAAAATACTTGGTTTGTGCCCCTATTCTTGGTAATGAGGTACTTTAACAGACCCATAGTCACAAGACTAAAATGTGGAAAATATTTAGTAGGTAATAGCAGGTACTCTTGGTGTTTTTCTATGATTAATTTGAATTATAACAAAGACACCTCTGACATTTCCATTTTGGAAACACTCCCATATCCTCAATTTATGGGAAGATCATCCTGCTAATCAACCACCATGTTGCCTTTCATAAATATATGCTGCATTACTCCCACATGCATTTTCAAAATTATACCAAAACTATGCCTTTCTTTATATATTTCTGGTAAAGTTCATCCTCCTGGTGCAAATAGAAACTAGTGGAAAATGAACCTTTGTATTCCCTTTATTTCTTGAAAAACAAATACTGCAAATTTTAACCTGAATTGACTTCTTTTCTCTGGCTCAGATACAGCATAGAATATTTTTCTGGTTTGCTCTTCCTTGTCTAGAAAAATAATGAGAGCATTTCTGCTTTAATAAATATGCTTTGTGACAGGTAGGATTATTACTAGCCTAATGAATGACATAATGCATTTCTTCTGTTTCACTCAAGGCTCCTTTTGTTTTGTGAATTTTCCCTGTTACCTGCCAGAAAGAATCCTACATCTTAAGTCTCTCCTAAAGGCTGATGCTCATCTATGGTCACTGAAAATCTCTTAAACAAAAGAACAAACTGATAACAATTTACATGTACATCCATGGATAAAAAAAGCTTTTTTATGCAAAAAGGCATGCATGACATCTGAAAAACTCCTAGGTAGGGGAAAATTTAGTTTCTTCCTCTATTTGGCAGTAGAGACTTTTCACCTCCTGCTGATAACCTTTAATGCAATATGGCAGATGTCAGTACATTTTGGTAATTATTTTAGGAATTAAAACATTGTTGTTTTTCTATTTAATGCACATAAGATCTTAATGGTTTATGGTTAGGTAGTTTAATTGGCTCAATTGCTGGGCAGGAGGGGAAGCAAGAGCCGCCTGCAGTTTGCCTGACCCTTTTCTATCAGATCGAAGCATTATTATGTGCTGTACTATATTAAGCTTCATCTGGAAAAAAGCACAATCTGTTCTTTTTAAGCTTCTTAATAGTTTCTAGTACTGATTCATGGGAAGTGGAACCAACAGATTGTTACAGTTAGACTGTAGGTGGGGACGCATATGCTTGAGCTTTGAACAAAATTCCAACTCTGCAGTAGGGATAAATCTTTTGCACGATGATGTAATTGGTTTTTTAAAAAAACTTGAAGAGACATATGGGAGTAGCTTTTGACTGGGCTTAGGTTCAGATGCCCAGGTAGGCAACATGCAGGATCCAGCTCAGTATTTTAGAACACAGTTGCCACTTGTTGCCACGAGGATGCATTTACAAACACCATCTACTGCTAATAGCTCTTTCAGCAACAAAGTTTCAAGAAGACAGGAATGTCAACTAAAATATTGCGGCACCTCCTCCAGCAGAATCAGTTGAAGTATAAAGATGCTAGTTTCCAAATACTGAAATGGAGCTTGGTGGGGCAAGAGGATCTGAATTTAAATTGACTGTATTTCAGCTGCAGGTTGTGTTGTTTCTGGAGTCTTTTCAGATGATCAGCAATTAGGCAAGAAAGAGTAAATCAATCCCTCCCTTCTGTTGAACATTTCCTTCAGAATTTTATTTAAATTTAGAAGTGGAAACAAAATAGCTACATGGATAAATTCTCAGGAGGTAGGCAAATTTCATCACATGGGACTCGCAGATGAATGTTAGTTTGTTTCCAGCTTAGGAGTCCTGAATTAATTTTTGCTTTGAAGTGAAACTACAAACTGCATAAGACATCATTGCCCATTCATTGCCCATCTATTTGTGCAAGTTCTGAAGCCCCTATATCCTTTTTTCCTGTGCCCAGGACTGAAGAGTGGAACTGTCCCATTGGTGGAAATTTGCTCCTGCTGTAGCAGTTTTGGCAGTACTACTATAGGTATACCAAAGAATCACATCCTTGAGGAGGCCAGTTGCATACAGAAAGCATGGAGATCCTCTTCCACTGTGAACCTTACATCTCATCCTCAAGGAAATGACAGAATGTACCTTACCTGCTTTCCCACTTTCATTCCTTAAATGTTACATGTATATATTTATGCATACACATGTTTTATTCAGAAAGAAAGAGAGCCCAGAGGAAATTTTTGCTAATATATGGTACAAAAAAATTGAACAGGAAAGATTCTCTTTTTCCATCGAGAAATGTTCATTATCCCCACAGTATAGCTCATACAAGATATACATACCTCATCAAACCACTTGCACAACAGGAGAATTCATTATGAATAATTAATTGCATCTAGTTTAATCAGCAAGGCAAGAGCACCACTGGTGTATTTGTATGAGTGTCTTGAAGCAAAGCTGCTTTCTGTTTTCATCAAATCTCCCTTGAGCTCATGTCATAGATCTGTAGTTTTCCCAGCTGGAGACCTCAGTGACTCTCAGATATGGACTGCGAGGATGTATTTTCTTCCAAATGTTAAGAATATAACATTTTCTGAAGTACCCTTTGTAGTTTAAAATGTTTCGTATGATTTTGGATGACATAACTTTTTGTATGGCTTCATAAAATCTCCCTGTCTCGATGCTTGATGAAACCATGGTGTTTATGATTGAGCAGACTTTATTTGGTTTGAAAAGAGTTAATGCACTTCGTGTTCTCTAAAAGACCTGCTATTTTTCAGTACTGTAATTAAACCTATCCTCAACTTTATACCAAGTCTCAAGATAACAGTTTGAATGCTAATAACACTTTCAAACGAATACTGCAGTATTTGGAACATAGGAAATACACAGTTCTGTAAGTTAACCGGACCTGGCTGGGAATTTTCCACTGAGAGTTTTTTGACAAAGGATGAGATCTTCAGAATCTCAATGTCTTTGGGTGTCATAATTTAGCAATGAAGCACCAGGCAGCCTTCACATACTCTCTTACCAGCAGGACCAGGGAGAGAATCAGAAAAGTAAAAGCTAAAGAACCCATGGTTTAAAATAAAGACAGTTTAATAGCTAAAGCAAAAGATGTGCACACAAGCAAAGCAAACAAGGAATTAAATCACTGCTTCCCACGAGATATTCAGCTGTCTCCAGGAGACCGGGACCCCATCACTTGTAATGGTGATTTGAGATGACAAACATCATCCCTCCAAACATCCCTCCCTTTCTCCTTCTTCCCTGAACTTTATGTACTGAGCATGCTGTCACATGGTCTGGAATATCCCTTTGATCAGCTGGGGTCATCTGTGCCAGCTGTGTCTCCTCCCCAAACTTCCCAAGCACTGCCAACTTCCTCGCCAGCATGAGAGCACAAGAAGTGGAAAAGGCCTTTTCTCTGTGTAAGCCCTGCTCAGCAACAAAAGCATTTATATAATACCTACCCTGTGTTCATTACAAATCCAGAACATAGCACTGTACTAACCACTGTGAAGAAAGCTAACTTACCACAGCCAAAACCAGTGCATTGAGATATACAGTTTTCCTTCAAACTTTCATCTTCTGTGGCAAAGATTGTCAGTGTTTCCCTGTTCTTTATATTTTCTGTTAGATAAAGTGACATAGAACATTTAATGTTCACCCAGAATGACCTAAATGAGAATAATTTTAGACAAAGTAGTTTATTTCCTGTCAGACGGCCTAATTTTATTTTTGAAGGCCTCTGGGCCTGCTGGGAGTTAAATATGACTGACCCCCGTTTTTTCTTCAGCCTGACTTTGGCAGCTAAAATATATATTTCATGAGACACCATGGTTTTGACCTCTAGCTGAACTGCTTCAGCATCCCATGGGAATCCCTTGATGCTCACGTACCACAGGAAACACAGTTTGCCCTAAGGGCATAACAGGAGTAAGCACTATACTCCTGACTTACTACTCTCAGGAAGCACTGCTACAACTGAGTTTAAATTACATTTTGTCCAGGTACAATTTGCATGATAATATAGTTTCCATTAGGCCTAATTACAGCAAGGAAGAAAATGAAAGTCCCTTTAGGTAGAGAGACCTGCATTCAGGTTGCCATTCTGGTTGGGGGCAATTTGGAAATTTAGTGGTCTCAAGGTCTCAGTGATTCATTCCTGATGTGAAAGGAAGATAATTTTATTTCCTGTCTTCTTGTTCTTTGCCTCTTTTGACTATTTGGATGGTAAGATCCTAAAACTGAGCACCATTTTCACTATAACAAAGCCTCTGAGCTGTAGCACCGGAGTGGTATGGATGACTCCCCAGGTGGGCAAGGTGAATGCTTGATGGCTCCAATGTCCCAAACAAAAAAACCCAAACAGATGACAGTCCCAATCCATGTCTAAGCCTCACTGCTTCACATATATTTTCACTGCTAGCATTCTGCTGTTAAGAATTACTGACAGTAATTCTGCTGTTAAGAGAGAGAATTTTTCTTACAGATTCTTCCATTTACAAGCTTACAAATTTGTGAAGGATCAGCAACTTCTCGCAACATCATCATTTCACACTCACAGTTTTATTAAGTAATTAACTGATTGTATTTCTGTGGAATATTACTGAGGGCTTAAGACATTACTTTTGGGAAAGATTTCCTGCCTCAAAGGCCTTCTTATTTTAATGAGACATGAAGCAGATTTCAACAGCCAGATGGATGAGCACAGGGAACCAGACAACATCCTGGTCAGGATCGTTGTCAGTGACATCAGTATATCCACTGTTTAAGCACTGTGACTTTAATGTAGGCCTGGAAAGAAGTTTATGTGCTGAGACAGAATAAAGGGGAAAAGGTATCTGTCTGTTAATGTCTATTATCAGTTTATCCCCATAGAGGAAGAAGATATTGAAAGAAAATACGAAGTTTTTCTCACTAGTAGAAATTTAATTCAGAACAAACAAACAGGAAAAGAAACTGAAAAATTATTAAAGCACATTGAGTTCATCTGTGCTCTAGTCATCCCTGTAATGCTAATTCTCAATTTTCTTATTAATTCTCCAGTAGAAATCTTTCCTTCAACAAAATAAGTTTTATTTTTCACTCTAACTAAAAACAGTATTGCTTTTCAGATTGCACTATGAATTAGGTGATGTTATGAGCTTTTTTTTGGCATATATTTAAAATATCACACCTAAAAAATAATTCTCAACATATATATTTTTATTTACTGAAGTAAATCACAGAGGGTTTGGCCACATTTAGTCAGTTTAAGAAAATCAGAAGAGATTGCCATTTTTATATTCATTGTTTTACACATTGTTGACCAGATCCTCACAGGTAGTGAGATACACAACAGCCTTGGGTTTAAGCAGAGATGCAGTCTCTTGAAGAGTAGTGAATTTTCTAGGAAAATTTGTTGAGCTTGTCTTGAAAAACTGACTAGTTAAAAGGTTATAAAAGGTTACAGTGGTCTCTCTGCAGACATGTATTTAAAATATCTGATTACAAAGGAAGAAAAGCTGCTGAAGATTTCATATATGCATTTCTGTTTCTGTTTGTTTTTAGGAAACTATGGTGAAAGTGGAATGGAAGCTTTCAAAGACATGGCAGCCAAGGAAGGGATCTGCATTGCACACTCCTACAAGATCTACAGCAACGCTGGCGAGCAGAGCTTTGACAAGCTGCTGCGAAAGCTTCGGAGCCACCTGCCCAAGGCAAGAGTGGTTGCCTGCTTCTGTGAAGGCATGACTGTAAGAGGCCTCTTGATGGCTATGAGGCGCCTGGGACTCGCTGGAGAGTTTTTGCTGCTAGGCAGGTGAGTAATACTGTGCAGTTATAGCCAGCAATGTTAGTCAGCAGGGCAAAGGAAAGAAAACAGTCCAGTTTTCTGGACACGAATCATGTGAAGCACAGACTCATGGCCTCTTGTATACTTGCGCATATATAAAAGACAGGAAGGAATGTCGGTTGTATCATAGCAGTACAAACTCTGCAAAGACATGCATCATTTTCATGACATGCCAGACAAACACAAGTCTGATTGGCCACTCTTAGCAGCAATGTATAAGGGAAAGCTGGCACACAAATCCTTGATCTATATCACCTGTTTTGTTCTCTGCAGTTCAAAATTCATTGTGTGCATATACAGCCTGAAGCTGTGTCTCATTCCAGTAACTCTGTATTAAGAATTGCTGATGTAGCCTCTGGGTGTACCTGAAACAGAACTTCTTGAAACAACGTTTGTTAACTATCACTTTTTCTTCCTGAGCCAATGTGTATACTGTCCTAAGGGCAATATATAAGTAATCCTTTCTCTTAGCTCAATGATAACACTGTTTTCTTTCCTAACTACCAACGGAAGGAAGGAAAAGTCATTTAGTGTGCTCTTACTCAGAAGGAAAAGATCTTGGGCTCATAAGTGGAGAATTAAATAATTGATGTGAATCTAAAGTGATCTTTACGTTTTCCCCTTATTCAACAAGCGTATCCTAAACTAGACAGGAAAAATGATATATTGAAAACAAAGTCGAATATACTGGAAGTCAACTAAAGTAACTTACTGCCTTTTCAGCGCTTTGTTGGAGGGATGACATGTTGTTGTTCCAGACATGAACCCTACTGGAGCACAAGTAAAATGGTGTCAGTGAAACTAGAATTCATGGTAAGAGCTCTTGGCAGCTGGAAGACTGAGTCTGTCCAACTGGTAGGACACCAGCCTCTGTTCCTAATCTGCCCTGTGGCACACAGCTGTCCATCCCCTGGGTCAAAGGGAAAAGCAAACAGGCAACAACTGAGGCTCGTGACTCTGACATCAGCCTATATTTTCGTATTTTCAGATGGGAATGTCTTAATTCTTTCTCTCATGCATGGCAAATGTCTCCACTCTTCTTTTCAAATGCATTTTATCTATAGGGACTTACATGGACTGTCTTGGTCCTTTTCTGGACCGATCCCCAAAGGAACTTCAATCCCTAAGGTGAGATTCGCTTAAAAGTTTTTAGATGTCCATAATTTAGACACTTCAATGTAGCCATCAGTATTCTTTCTACATTTTCTTTCTTCTAACCAAGCAAAATAAGACCTTCTTAGGTCCCTTGTATATAATGTGAATATTAGAAGCAGCTTAGAGAAATCATATTCTAGAAAAGGGTTTGTACAAAGACTCTCTTGATCACTACCTTTGGTGGGAAAACCTACTTGTACACAAGTAGACTGGAGCAAATGCCACATCCACTACCTCTAGCTGAATCTGATGCCATAGGATGTTTGCTGTCTTCTTCTGTCCTAAATACAAGAAATTGTCAAATTTCTGCAGCAGTATCCAAATTTAGAATTTCATAAGCACTGTTTTCCAAAAATGTGTTGGACCTTAACTATTCCAGACTCCAAACTGTACATTTTGTACGGGATTTATGTACAACAGTGCTAAATCTAGCTCTCTGGGATGCTTTTATGAATAAGGACTTCAGGAATTGCTGATTGTGAATGAGTAGAGAAATTCAGATTAACTCTTAAACAAGATCTAAAGAGAAGAGGCTTTGAGGCTTTGATTCAAGTTTGTTTTGTTTTGTTTGCTTTATTTTGTTTCTTTGTGAAAAATGCCTGTTTCTAGCTGCAGTGGGAATTGTCATGAGTAATTATAAGAAAGTTATTTGTTATATGACTTCCATTGAGTAAATTGAAAGAAATAGCTTGTCTTAGAAGCCTAAACTTTAAATCCTTTCCAACTGAAACAAAAATCCTAGATTCATTCTGACCATTTGGGGTGTATCTATGCCTGTGAAAGTACTGCACAATTTAATTGTGAAAAATGCAGCATGAAATGGAAGTGTTTACCGAGAAAGAAAAAGGAAAGTAAAGGGATTTTTTTTTATCCTTATAATTTATTATCAGAGATTCCAAGGTAATGGCTGAGAAGTGTCTACTCAGACATAGGTTAATTTGTCCCCAGCCAGAAACTGCTGCATCAGACAAGGACAGCTGGAGAGATACAGTCTCTCTACATTTGGCTCTGCATTTCAGAAATCCCCAAGGATCTTGAAGCATCTCGTATTTTTCAATAAGGTTGTTTCCAATTTGTTAACAAAATCTACTAAAAGCCAGGGAAAAATAAAACAAAAGAACAAACAAAACTAACTAGTTTTTCCAACTGAAGATATTTGTTAGGCTTTAAGTCACCCTTAGTCTGTAGAGCAGTATTTTATATTTCTGCCATGCAGCAAGAGTCATATGTAGGGTGTGGAAAGTTGTGGAGTGACAGTGTTCCATAAAAATGTTAATTCTTACAAAACATTCTCCTTCCACTATGGGCTAATCTCTAGGCTTTGAGGCAGAGGTAAAAGAAAAAACAGGGAATTTGCAAGCAGACTTCTTGACACAGATGGGATGTAAAACAATGATATTTGTCCTGTGATAACCTGAGTTCCTGTAGGGAATTAAAGTTTTTGATGTACTGTGTGCTCTCTTGGTTTTGAAAGTTTGGCTCTGTTGTCTGTGAATATTTAACTCTTGGGCAGAAGCTAGTTTGTTGGTTGGTTCTGTAGAAAACGCTGTAAGGCACTGACCTAGGATGGATATGACACAAGTACAAACCCAAATCTCATACAAGCAGATTATATTTGGGACCTTTTTATTTGTAGGTAGAAAAGACAGTACAAGAGACTTTGAGAAGAGCAGATGGTTCAGAGTGCTCTAAGGGGAAAGGACTACTGAAATTAGAGAAGGCTCATTAAATCAATTTTTCTTGCAATGTTATGCAGGAAAATGGACTAAGATAAGATTCATACTTTCATTCACTGTCTTATTCTGGAGCAACTCTGGGCTTCTCATTCAACTGAGAAGGTTATAGAAGGGCATTCCAAGTGAAGTGAGAGTGCCTTTCACTGGAATGTAATGAGTTTATAGGAAAAACTCCATCTACTAACGAATACTTTTTTGTTCACTCATAAATTCTTCCCTCTTGTTTTGTTAGCTGAAGAATTATTTTTTTCTTTTCTGAATGCACAGAAAGGACGAAAGTCACAAAGTCATGCCGTAGCTTTATGGGAAAACATAAATACATCAATGTTTCCACTTCCTCTTTCATTTCCTTTATGTTCCATTTTTAATTTGGATTCATCCCTAATATTTTCCATCCAAAGCCTTGCAAAAATACTGGGATTTTTTAAAGCTATGGATTTCTCACAACATCTATTTTATGCTCAGATAAACAGAAAATGGATTGGCCAAGGAGAGTGCATATCACATAAATTACTTTATACAGCCCTAAGGGGAGGAAAAAGATACCTTTCAATAAACTCTTCACACTTGCAGTTTCTGAAGTTGCATTTCCTGCCTGTGACAGATATGCAAGGTGGCATGTCATTAGTGACTGTAACATTCCAGAACTTTTTGATTCACATTTCAAATGCTTGGCAAATATTTACCTCATGCAACTTGAAGAATTGGACTTAACCTCAAATGTAAAGATGAGTGTGCTGACAAGCGTGGAAAAAATTATTATTTTAACTTAACCATTACTCACCTTAATTGAGAGATATGGACACCAGGCTTCACCTGTTTGTCTTCACTGCTTCTGTCATCCACAGGTCATATGCCAGGAGATACCCATAGAGATAAATTCATTTGAGAACAAATAATACATTCACATAGCAGAATGACTTTGAAACAGATTTCAGAAGAAACCATGGAATATTAATTCTGTAGATAAAACTGGCTTGGTTGTGCATGTTTTTCAGCTTTTCCTCATTTTATGTAATATTCAGACCCAACAGCTGAAATTTTCTTTTGTGTTGTACTCCTGCCTTCATCCTGCTCCTCTTGATCCCTAGTTTTTTATCTTTGAACATATGTCTGTGATAATTCTCCGCAACAATAATTTTATTTGATGCTTTTCATCCGCAGACATTCCAAAACATGTCTTAGAATGATTAAGTTAGTGCTAGGTTGCATGATTTTTCATAATAAAACAGAAACTATTAGTTGCAAGAGAAATTATGAATATTGACTATAATTGTCCTAAATGAAATGGGTTCAGAAAACACTACCACAACAGTGAATTTTTTTTCTTGCTGGAATTATTTTATATAGATTAACACTTTTTGGATGGGACATGGTGTTGGTGACAGCATTTATCAGGGCATTATTACCAAGAAGCAGCTGGAACACAGTTCCTCTGTTTTGGAGTAGAAAAATATTAAGATGCATGAATGCAGACACTGTGTATCTTTTACCTCTAGACAAGAGAACTTCCCCTGGTTGATCTGTTTATTATTACAAAATAGTTGTTGTACAAACCTAAAAAGCAAAAGACAGAAATTTTGCAAAGAATTTGTGATGCCAAGTGCCACACAATCAGACTTTTCCTACCTAAAGAAGAGAAGGGAAAGAACACGGAAATTGGAACGCTCAGTCACTGGAACAATTTCCTGCCCAGGGAAGTGGTGAAATTACCATCCCTGGAAGTGTTCAAAATGTGGATATATGTGGGACTTCGGGATATGGTTTACTGGTGAGCAGCTGAACTTGATAATCGTTACGGTCTTTTTCAATCTTCATGATTCTATGATTATAAAGGGAAAATAGAGGTATATAAAAATGGCTTGCTTATTGTCTCCAGCTTCCAAATGACATTCCACAAGCAGTACTCACCTTCAAGAAATTACTGGGACTTCCAGTTGCTTCATACATTCACATATGCATAGGGTGTATCAGATTTACTACTGTATTCACTATCATATCTGATTAAAAAAAGAGTTAATTAAGATGATCCAGACATTCTATTTTGTTACATGACAAAATTATACACAATGAATAAAACAATTTATCAGAGATGGAAATATGTCCTTAGGCTCTAGGACTGATTCTGATTTTCAGCTGTCCAGCTGAAGAAACATGGCCAAAAGGTATCACTCCGATTTAATCACTACATGACTCTTGGATACTTAGCCAGGATTTACAGAAATAATATAAAACTCTGACTTGGCTGCAACATCTACAGCAAAGGAATGGGAAATCTAGAGCTGTAGGGCATCCTTCAGAGTTTCCATCTTCTTTGAAGCAGTCAGGACTCGATGACTACATGCTGTAATGACCCTTGCGAAGGTGAAGAACCATATCCTGTGTTTCAGGATTCACTCTGTTCTGTGATTTGTGAAGTCTGTGCCTCAGGATGCCTCAGGCCATGCCTGTGAAGTATGCTGTGGCTGCAGAGCATGTTCAGATGAAGATGGGTAAGGGCAGGACACCACTTCTGGCAGTGTGGTTATCACAAGCAATTCAAGTGAGGTTCTGCAAGAGGGCAGAAGGACCACTCAGGCAGTGCACATTCTTCTCAGAACAACACAGATATTCTCTATCACAAATCACCTCTCCTAATAACATATCTGCTTAGCTCCTGAGGAGATGGATTGGAAAAAATTGTTATTGATTCTAGGAGATGTTGCAGCAAATGAGTTAAGTAGAAGGTAAGTAGCAGAGATGAGGATAGGGAGGGAGAATAAAATGTGGAGAAGCATTAGTTCCAGGAAGTCCCCAGAGTAATTCAGCTGATAGGGAATTCAGCAATATATATAAAAAATCTGATTAGCGACTAAAAAGGGCAACTATAGTTGAAGGAAAATTAAGCAAGATAGATGATCTGAGGGAAATGAGTTCTTTGTAACAGTTTAAAAAGAAATCTTTAGTGAGATTATAAGGAGAGTCTGTTGGATGGAGAAAGATCTCACTGCAAAGGATGTAGCGACTTCCTTCCGGGAAGAATGCTGTGTGGTGTGGGTTAATATGCTTTTTTCTATTTTTGTACAAGTCCAGCTGGTGAAGAAGTTCTTGTAAAATAAATTAGGACATGACATTTTGTAGACCTGATATGTGCTCTAGATTAATTTTTGGTTATTTCTGCTGCTTCTGGGAAGTATTAATCTGACAAAATTCTTCTATCAAGAATAGTTCTTACTGCCTAACCTGTGACAAAACTCTGGAAGATAAATGCAATATAAATATGCAGATCTCTCCTCTGGGGACAAAATAAGCAGGTGAAAACTTTTAGAGTACAATTGTGCAACCCCAGTCTATATAAACAGTCTGAACCTTTTCTCTTCAATCCACAGTAAGCAGGAATCTGGTGCCTCCTCACCTGAAAGCTGTTTCCTCTAAGACAACTCACTGCTGCCCCCACATTATTTATCTCTGTTCTTTTGTTCAGGCATCAATGTATAGCCCAGGGAAGCAGGTATCATAGTATATGGAGTAATTAAAAGCACTGTAAATAGAGGCAATTATCCAGAATTTTCATTGCCACCCAAAAAAACAGGAACTTAACAACAAAACAAAGGTCTGCTTTCTAGAGGTGTAAAAGAGATTAAAAAAACCAAAAATCTGTGTTCCCTCCTATATACAAACAGAGTCTTTAGATATAAAACAGACCAGAGGGTAAGGAATAACTTGGTTTTGAGCAGGAGCTTTGTGGTCTCCATTTGAGTCAGCCTCATGGCTCAGAGACCCTCAGGGTGAGGAGTAGCAGCAGTGTCCTGCTGCAGTGAAGATGTTGGTCAAGGCACCTTGTAAAATGATTGAAAAAAGCATAATTTCCTTTCTGTGGTTCAGACTCCCCAAGCTATTCTTGAGGATTTTAGGGAGACAAGTGAGGCAAACATAACATATACGCTAAAAGCAAATCAATCTGCCTGACTTTTTAAACTTCCTTGTATGCCTTTAAAATCCTTTTTTTTGTTTTTTTTTTTCTTGGCATCTATCTGACCTGTTTCTAATAAATATTGCACCTTACCATCCAATTTTTCTGTCATTAATGTAGATCAGGTAGTAAGGGATGAGTGTAAGCTCTACAACTATTTGGAAGAATGTCTTCAGTTTGCTGTTTTGGGAATGATATATATTCCTTGGGATGGGCAGTGGTGGTGCTGTGGGAGTGGATGCTTACCATGGCATGAAGCAAACAACGAAGAATTTCCAAGTATGCATGTTGGCATGTAAGCACACCTTCTACACATCTGACAATGACAATTAGAAAATACTCTATCAGGTCAGATCAAAGGTACTTCAAACCAATGTGTTGTTTCTGGGAGTGATCAGCAGCAAATGAATGGCAGAAAGTGACACCAGGCTAGGGTAGAGCAAAGTTCCCATGGATAATTTCCTTTGTAAGGAAAGCCCTTGTAGCTATCTTTATGGCCCTCCTCAGGACTCCATCTAACAGGTCCACATCCTTCTCGTGTTGGGACCCCAGAGCTGTAAACAGCAGTCCAGGGTCTCCTAAGAGCAGAGTAGAGGGGGAGAATCTCTTCCCTCAACATGTTTCCTCATGCATACTTCTTTTGATGCAGTCCATGATGGGTTTGAGTTTCTGGGCTGGCAGCTCATATTGCTGGATCATGTTAAGCTTCTCATACACCAACAACTCTAAGTCCTTCTCCTCAGACCTATTCTCGGTCCATCTCTTGCACAGTCTGTACTTGTGTTTGGGGTTGCCCCTTGTAACTGGCCTTCTTTATCTTCATGAGGTTCTCACAGGTCCACCTCTTAAATCTGTTAAATTCCCTCTGGATGGTATCCCTGCCCATTGTTCTGACATGACAAATTATGTGTGTCCAATTGAATTATTTACTTCCTGTAAGTAAAGGTCTACTCTTTCTCACCTACAACTAGCCTTAACAGCCAAAGGAAAGTAACTTTGTTAGTCAATATATTTGAATAGAATTCTGCCTCAGCACTGTAGAAAAACAGTGGCTCACAAAGTCCTTCAAGTCTTTTGTTTCTGCACAGATTCACCTCTATCAATTCATGCTTGATCCATCTTTGGATAGATCTTCTTAAAGTCTTTCAAAGACAAAAATTACACTCTCAGTCAGCTTCATCTTAAGTTTAACTACTACTCCTTATACTCTTCCTAATGTCAAATGTACAATTCTTTTGAGTCCATTACTCCTTGTCCTACCCATGGGAACAAAGGAAGCAGCTTCTAAAACTGAAATTTTCTTTATTTGAAGACTTATTCTTCAAAACCCTTGTTCTGTTTTGACAACTTTCAAAGTATGAACAGAAAACAGGTTTTACACTTTGGAATAACATGAGATCTCTATCATCCCAGTGGAAATGAGACATGAGGCAAAGTACAGAAAAAGAGATGTCAAACAATCCTGAAGAATTATATAAGGTTTATTTTCATTGCTAAGTGACAAATTCATGAGATGACCTACACGGTTGAAAAATAGATAGTGCAGCAATCTCAAAAATAACTCCATATTGCCAACAGACCTGTGCTTGCACTTCTGCATGAGTGTAAGTCAGAGGCATCTGGGAAACTGTGGGCATTTATGGGTGCCTCTCTGCTCTCATACAAGAGATGTATGCTTTTGATTTATATTTTACTTAGAAGCTTTACTTTATCCCACAGCTTATTAAAATTCAGAATGGGAGAAGTCTATGGGTGGCTGACTTAAGACTGTTCTCTTCAAATATGTCTTCTGAGAGTGATAGGCAGCAATCACAGAGAATTTTCTGATGTAAGCCTATTTTGAGAGTGAGACTCTTCCAATTCTAAGAAAAGGAATCAAAAATACCCTTGGAACAATGAAAACATTTTCTATTCAAGCTTGAGGAGATTAGATGTTTTCTTCTCAAAAACATAAATTCAAGAGGTAAAAATAAATTAAGATCTTAAATCCCAGCATTGTTATTCTACAATTTGATGCAGGTTAAATGGTAAAATATAACTTTTTAAAACATTAAAGCTAAGATGAAAAATGTTATCCAGTATACATTCCTAGAAAAATTTAAAGGCAGTTGGAACAGGATGAAAATTAGCATTATACTTGAGATTTTCTGATCTTTAGAAAAGCTACAGAATTTTGATCAATGAAGTTAAGAGAGTCTAAAATGGTCTTTAATTAAAAAAAATTTAAAAATCCTGTTTCTTCTTTAAAACTAACACTGTGACAAAAGGAGTCTTGGTGTAAGGTAAGTGATTAACCCTTAAGATCTGTTTCCTTTCTGCTGTCCTTGCAGCAAGTTGGTATATTTTCCATGACTTCTTTTTAACTCTTTCTTTTTCTGATTTGTCTGCACCATCCCAGAGTTTCCACCCAGGACTAGTGACTCACTGCACACACACAAACCACGTACACACATCTGTATGCAGGGAAGGATTTGTGAAAGGGCAAGTCCCCAGGGTTTGTAGCTCTGTGTTATTGTGTCCTGATAAAGAGAATCTGTTTCAAACCACGGAGTCCAGGAACTGTCTCTTTTCTCAGTAAATCTGCTGTCAATTCTGTTCACGTCTCAGTTTCTTAGTTACAGAGATCCTTTGTGTAGGTAAGGCATAGAAAAGCGTGTGGCAGGCAAAGGGGAAGCAATACTTGACCACTTGGACAGCAATTGTTCACTTGTACCAG
>VWYI01037799.1:16096-88867 GCA_013399455.1 Anthoscopus minutus | reverse complement strand
CTGGCAGAGTATTTAGAAATTGGATCTAAAAGATAAAGTATCACAGGCTCAGTGACTTATGAGAATACTGTTTTCTTCAGTATCATTAATGTGCAGGCATAATCAGATGGAACAAATGACATTCAGGAAGTCAGGTTCCTTTAATTTGCAAAATGCATTTGGTGTACTGTGAGTTTTTTTATGGTCTGTGGATTACCTGTTTCAAACGTATCTGATATTGTTGAGAAGAAAATAAATACTATTGTCAATAATTTCCTTTTGTAATGCATTCTGGACAGTGCTTCTAGAAATATGTTCTTCTGACACAGCTTTATGATTTTTTTTTGTGGTAATAGTTATTGAACATAATACTTGCAAGTTTTTTTGATGACTAGTTAAATTGTAATTTGAACTTACAATGCTCTTTCTTTCAGAAAGACACTGTATGGCCATACCTTCCTAGGACAATAATGGGGAGGGAGTTTTAGGGTTAAAAAAAAAGTATATAGGAAGAGTTTTTTGAATTGGAAAGTATTTCTTGAACTAGAGAGATTAACTTTCTTCTTAATATGTAGAAATGAGTATAAAAATAAGACTAAAGGAGGCGTACTTAATGCAAAAGCTTTATTAGTTGAAACCAGATTAGTTCATCTTGATGTAAAAATTGGGTTGAACATCTTACATAATATCAGAGAAATACATACTTTCTTAAGCGTAAGAGTTTCCGTGCATGTTTGAAATAACGTACATGTAGCAAAGCCTGTGAGGCTGTAAGGTTCCTTACATGTGTTTCTCCTATAACAGGAGAGAGCCTTTCAAAGATTCGAAGAATAGGTAAGCAAAAGATTGCTGTCAGTATTTGTTGGGAATTGGGCTTCTGATTTCAGTCTGTTCCCTTGGTGTCAAAAAGCAGTCAAAATTTTATTGCTTGCTTCTGTGTTGTGATGTAAGATGAAAGATTTTGTGGGCATCTTATTGAGCATAGCTAAACTGGGATGCTGTTGTAGCAAAGAGAAGGTAGTTTAGGAATGCTGGAGTTCTTAATGTTTGCTTGCAAATTTCTTTGGCATCTCTTTATGTGTGGATTTTTATACCTCACTTCTCTCTTCCTTTTCTTTTCAAATTCTCTGTGTAACACTTAGAGCTGTGATAGCTCTTAGAGCTGCTCTTAGACACACCTTTCTCAGGTGTCAGTGTGGTCTTCAGCATATGAAAGGACAAAATTTTGCCTGGAGTATTAAGAATACTGTTTTCATGAGACAGCAAAAACAATTTAATGACTTGCTATGGTCAAAAGGGCTGGTCCTGGGCTCTTTCTTGTGCTAATGTACAGAAAGTTGTTACCCTTTTTTACTTTAGTTAATTATCTACAGGTTTGGTAAGCTGGATTGGCACACTGAAGTGTTACCAGAGACAAAGTATGTAGCTGAGAGAAGGGGATGGAAAGACTGCCACCCAATTGGCATCAGTGTCTTGAATTGGCAATTTCCTACTTGGGGATGCTCATTTTTTGAGGACTATTCAGTCCAAATAATACAGCCAGCCACTTATTTTTTCTCCCCTGCTGGTTGCTGAATGTCTCTTCCCATCCCTGCAAAATGAAAAAAAAACCACAACACTCCCAAAAACCCTCTCAGAAAACCACCGAAGAACAAACAATCTTTCCTACCTCTTGCTCTCTGTATCACAAAAAATCTTGGGGCTTGAAAAGAAAGGGTTCTGTTTTCTAGAGGTAGGTGTTCACTCACATCTGTATTTCAAAAAGCAATGATCAACTCTTAGAAGTCATGATTTGAAAAAATGACTAAAAATAAGGATAACTTTTTGAGGACTTAAATACTTCTTCAGCATAGTGTCAGTTCTTGACTGCTGTTAGACTGAAGTAATGCTAGTGCTACTGTACAGTTTGGTGTAGTACTTTTGACTTCAATGGAAATCTGGTCATAGAATACCATGAAAAAGCGAGGTGGATTTTGCTATTAAAAGGAGACCGTTTCTTTTCTAATTTGTAAATCCCCTAACTTCCTTCCCTTCCCTTTGTAATATGCCTATTAGTGGACACAGTTTAACTGGTCTGCAACAGTTTCATTTCTTTGTGCTGGTGTTTTTAATTCCCTCTGTAGGAAGTCTTCGGTCTTGCAGTTCATCAGACTGCTTTAGTAAAGTGATGCCTCCAAGGAAAAAGAGGAGACCTGCAGCAGGAGATGATTTGTCTGCTAAGAAAAGTAGACATGATGGGTATGTCATCTTACCGTGAGCTAAGACTGATGGAATATCTGAAGTTGAATAGCTGATATATCATGTGTTTAAATACTAATGGAAATTACATTGAAATTTGCTTGGTTTCTCAATGTGGAACCATAGCTGGTGATTGAACTGTGGGATATCGATAAGTATATGCAGGTTCAGTTTGCATCTCACCTTTCTCTGGATATACAAGAAGCATGTAGGGAACTTCTCCTTCCTCTAGTTGCCAGCTGTCAGAACACATACTTGATTGTTCAAAAACAACTTGTAAGAGATACCAGTAGTATTTTCCCAAATACATGCATGAGATCTGGATTGGATTTTACCAGTCTCTAGCCTGTCAAAAAAGTGCATGTAGTTATAGTCCAGTCAGCCCTTGAAATCCTGCTAGTCTCTCCCTGTTATGTTGTGATTTGATACTGAATATAAAAGGAGAAATTTCCCAGGTAAGGTGATAGCCAGTGGTTCAGTGGTTATTGAGGTGCTTCTCACTGGACAACAGAAACCAAATAAGTTTTAGAGTGTGCATGAACAATGTATTAATACCTTTGGCATAGGTATTGGATAGCTGAGACCTTTGCAAGTGTTGGATTTCCAGTATGTGTAGTGTGTTAAGTGAGTCATTCAGAAACTATTGCATGTGCTCCTCATGTGCAAGAATCACTATTTACGTGGACTAAATTCAGAAGCTGAGGCAGTATATGCACATTCCTGCATGATAGATGCAGGACTGTTCTGATGTTGAAAAGTGGCTTATACAACTAAAAAGTTTGCTTGGCACTGCATCAGTTAGTAGAATTTGAGCTCTGTTATGTTCATGTATTACTGGTGTCTCAGAAAACATACTTTCATAGCAAGTACTTTTAGGGACTTTAAAAGAGGTATTTTTGTCCTGTCAGCCTGAAATCAGGCTGGGTACTCTCCTTTTTATACTCTAGCATGAGTAAGAAAAATCCTCGTGGCCAAATTAAGCCTCTGGTCATGCCCCTATAACTCTATTGTGTTTAATAGAGTTGCACAACTGTAACTGCACTGGAATTTATTAAATGATCTGTTGATGCAGAAGAAAGATTTCAACTCTTTCATTGCTTTGTAACACTAACCAGAAAAAAAAGCAGTTAGTGTTAATATCTCTTGTTGCTTTTCAGAAATAATGAAATATAAAAGCTAAATAGTTGACAGAGGACCTTACAGCTTATTCAAAAATAGGCATAGTATGGAAGCAATATGAGGACAGACTGTTTCTAGAATAGAAAGAGGTTGATAAAAGTGAACTCTACTGCCTTAGCCAAGACACTGATGATAGAAAAAAGCAGCCCCCTAAAAGTAAGCTTGCCTATAAGAAATACTGATTTGTGTAATTACAGAAGAAAATTATAAAAACCTGATTTTTTGCTCTATGAATACTAGATATTTAATTGTTTGTAAGAGCTCGTTGAAAATGTAATTTGAAAGTTTTTTTATATCTGTCTCTCAATTTATAAGTAATGGATCTAGTCTGCATTTTACTGCCATCTTTATTAAAAGGAAGACCTCAGCCTGCTTTTAGAATTGGAGGAGACACAGAATTGCTAGTCATGAACCCTGGGGTAACATCCTCTGATGTGGTTCCAATTTTTATCTGACTTCATGTAAAGGTTTTTGAGGTTTCTCTGCTTCTTTTGTTTTGGTCTTCACGAAAACAGTTTTTTATTTCAGCATGGCTGGCAATATGAAATTATTTGCTGGACATTCAGCCTGATCTTGAAGCTATATTTTCTTTCAAGGAAGGATTTTTACACCTATAATCTGTGAACAGGTTAGTCAAAAAGCAGTCTCCTAGTTTTGTTTGTCAGGTGGAGTACATACCTGTCAAGTTTGGTTTTTGGATCAGACATCTCAGTTAGTGTAGCAGAAATCAGGAAGCTCTACAGCAGTGTGCTGTAGCATACCTAGTTTGCAAAGCCAGTTGTTCTTACATTGTGTTCAGAGAATGCTATATACAGTAAAAACAGTATGGATAGTGTAATGCCAGTTTATGGAATAAGGAGCTCCTAGGCTCAGTTCTCAGCTTCTGATTTAGAGACAGGCTTCCTAGAAGCTGCATTCTAGTAATTCAGGATAAGCCTTCATGGGACTTTAGTCTGTGTGGATTCTGTATTAAGTGAAGAAAGGCAGTCAGTGTCTGAAAAACTATACAGTCCTCTCCAGAAGATACTGTATTTCCTAACAAAAGTGATTAGTCATCTCAAATACTTAATGGAATGACATAGATTTTTGAAGGTTTCTCAGTTACAGTAGCATACTTACAGGGTCAACATTAACAAATTTAGTAATTGCAAGTCTCCTGTTCTCAGTGTGAAAATACTGGGTAGTAGTCCAGAGATATTCAAGGGATGTCATCATTAATGGTGTTACTGCAGCTGGTCCTTAATGTTGATGATTTCTCCTGGCTTGTTCATGACTTTTTCTTTTAATCTGTAATGGAGTGTTTTGTTGGGTGGTATTTTCAGTCTTCACTATTTTTTATTTGTTCTTATAATCTTTTCAAATCTGATAGATTTTTAGATGTGCTTCTTTCCATAAAGTTTCTTTCAGTGGGTCTCTGTGCTCAAAGGGAAGATAGTTTCTTAAGACTCCTAAAGTCATAAACTTAAACATGTCTTACACCCTTAATTCCAGGCTGTTAGTAATAGAGCCTCATCTCAGAAGCATTAGTGGAATTCACAAGTAGTTGAGGAAAAACATTTATAGGAGCAAATCTAGTTGTGAAATTATTTGGAAACGCTGATCTAGTGCATCACTAGATTGTGGAAGTGATTGTGGAAGACTCCAAACATGTTCATTAGTATTCCACCCTTACATAATAAGAACTCAAATTCTCTTAATTAGTGTTCATAGCACCACCATGAAGCATGCATGAATGCAGTGGTTCAATGGAAAGGAATTTTTATACCAGATGATGTATAATAAAAAGAACTTAGTGTTTTATAGATAACAATAAGATTTATCTTGCCTTGAAGAATTGCTGTTGCAATTAAACAGTTGAGCATGTGCTAACCTGAGCATAGTGACTTGAAGACTTAGTTTGTATTTTCATCTCAGTATCAAAGTCTTGACTTTATTGTACTTAAAACTGTCCTGGTATATTCTCAAATTGTAGTTAAAATTACATTTTCTGTACATTGTTCTTCCACTGTGTTAAGCATTTTAAGTAAGGTAAAGCAAGATTAATGTAAAAATTACTTGATAGGTAAAATGATAGTCATCACTGGGTAATTGTCTTATGCTGCTTATCTGTTACACAGTACCTAGCCAAAGAGGGAAGAATGAGCTGTATAATAGAATGTCTTATGTTTTGATAGTCTCATCTAAAAAAAAATTATTCTTCTTCTGGAGTCACACTGAGGGCAAAAGTCTTGCAGTATTGGGTATTGTCACCTTAGGAGGATGAAAACTAGGCATATTTATCTACTTCCCTGAAATGTATGTTTTCAAACAATTAGATAAATGTTTTCAATGAATTTACCCTTATGTGTATAGGAAACACAAAAGGGCCTGAAATTTGTGAAAAATGTTTTCTTTATTGAATATTATACTCCATACTCTATAGTGGAAAAATGCAGTTTTTGAAATCACAGTGTAATTAAGGTGTACTAACTTTCAAAGTTTTCAAAACCTTTGGTATTGGCAGTTGGTTTGGTTTTTGTTCTGTTGTTGTTTACCAGCTGGCTTAGTCCTGCCCCATGCAGACCTGTGTTTCCAGCTGTCATAGATGTGTAGATCTTTTTCCTTGAAGTAAGGATTTTCAGATACCCACAAGTATAATTTTTCCTTTTTCTATAGCTTTTCAGTGCACTTCACTTAAACTGGACATGTGACTTATCAGGATACATGTTGTTACACATCCTGGTCATTAAGTAAGCCTGATAAAGTTCCATACATTTAACAGTTTAGAGATGATTGTTTTTAAACAGGGGGACATAAGGTATATTCATTTATAAAACTTAGCAATGAAGTAAGTTGATCCTGAGGGTTGCTTTAAATAGTTCTTTCATGTCTTGCAAATGGCAAAGCATCTCTTCTCCCACTCTTCTGTTTCTGCTACAGTTTCTATAAAACTATTGCTAGAATTGTAATTGTGAGTGAACAGATAAATCTTTATTAAAATACTTTCATTGTGCTGCATTGATGAAAATTCTCAGCCAAAATTTTTAATTAACTAGTATTAATGGAAGTAGTATGGGGCATCTTCAATCAAAAATTGGCATGTTTTGAAATATAAATAATCTGGAAGCAATTATTTACGCCATTCAAAACTGAGACAAAATTCATTAAAGATTTTGACTAAGTTCTGGTTGCTTAGAAACAAAGCTTCTGTTGGTGATCATTCAGTAAGTAGTGACCATCTGAAATAACCAGGCTATAGATCTTTGTGAGAGATTAACTTTTGACTAACCATAATAAAATGTAGCTTTTTTCCCCTTCCTTTTTTTATTTTCTTTTTACTCCTCAGTAGAGTATTACCAGCTTCCACCATGAAGAGAATGTTTTGTGTGACCCAAGCTCCATGTTTTCACTGATCTTGGTTTCAGTATTCTGGAACTACACAGCCCAGAGTTGCTGCAGTGGGAGGGGCTGTGGGTGGAGCTTTAACCAACTCCAGTACAGGTGAAACATGCTCAGGGCAGTAGATAACCCAGCTTTGGAGACTGCAGCAACCATCAACTCTTACAATGATTTGCCTAGTCACCCACCCTATAGTAGCTGGATGGCATTTTCATGCTTTTGCTTTCCCACCAAATCAGTTAGGAAGAGAAGGAAATAATTTGGAAAAGATGTGGATGACAGTATGTTCAAAGAAGCATGACATGCCTAGACACTCAGTCTTAAATTTTTTGTTGTTGTTGATGCTTGCCTGTAGCACTTTCAGTTATAAACTACATTTTCTTACTTTTTTTGCTGGTATGTTACAATTCCTTAGCTCACATGAATATTTCAAATATTATTTTAAACATGGATGTTATGAGTCAGCTATTAGGTCATGAAGGAAGTGCAAGCATCTGTGAGAAAAGTATTACATTTTGATGTGGTTAGGTGACTGAAATCACTTTTACAAAATTTAGACAGGTTATCTCATGTTGCTTTTGCCCTACCCTGTCCCACATTCTTTCCTCTCTCTAGCTGACGAAATGGCTGTTAGAAAGAGATAATACAAAAGAAAAACCTAAATGCTCCTTACAGGGATATTTGTCCAAATAACTTGTGTACTGCTTTCTCTGTCCTAGCACGATGTCATGCCAAACTAAAAAAAATACTATTTTTCAAGTGAACATTTTTGTGAGTTATTGTACCTGCATGTTTGTTTCATCTGAGAGGCAAATACATACTTATGTCTGTAGGTAATACTTTTTTTTCCTTGCTGTTCCTGATGGAGGTCATGTCATGATTTAGAAATGGAAGGGTAATTCTAAAAGCAAAGGTAGTGACAGGTATAGCAGACACTCCAGGATAAAATTGTGCATGCACCTTTCTAACTGATGGTGGAGAAAATGCTCTTTAACAATCCTGTTTCAGTGCCAGCATTCTTCGACAGTGTGCAAATTCTGGTACCAAAAGTACCAGGTATATTAATTTGCTCTTCCTTTATGGAAGGTATCTTTTTTGAGTTTTTTACTTTCCCCCTGTGCTTTGCCCTTCTCCCACACCCTTCTCCCGCCTTTTTTTTTTTTGTAAGCAATGTTTCATCTGGGGTGTGACTGACACTGCAGTTTCCTCTTACAGACCATCAGTATAGAAGCAAATTACTGAGCAGAACTTGGTTGGCATAATAGTTGTGCATCTCTTTGAAAGTACTGGTGCTCGTCTTTTGAGGAAAGCTGTGAGCCATTGAGGGCTCACTGTTTGAAACTCAGATCTGTTCATCAGATGTTTGGTACTCCCACAGTATTCAGATATCTACCCTGTGCACTCTGGCAGTGTATTTTTCTGCATAGCAAGAGTTTATGTCCTTAAAACAAAGGCAAGGCACATCATCTTGTATGTACTGAGAAATTCCAAAGAGATGAGGAATACTGTAAGATATAAAATGGGTGCCAGATGTGTCTGGAAGTTTGTGTTTTTCTCCTCTGCAAGTATAGTTCTTGAGATAACCAAATCCACATTAATCATAGTTCAGTGGATGTAGTCCTTGAAAATACCTTTACTCTGTGCTGCCAGGTTCAGCCAAGTTGTCCTAGACTGAGTAATCTCAGGTACTTGTCTACTTACTTGTTTGCATCTCCCCACTCATCTTGCTTCACTAGGCACTTCAGAGATTAGGAGTCTCTCACTAGTAGAAATAGCTGGCTTGGCTAGGCTAGAGTGAGAAATTTATGTAAGGTTTGTTTGGAGTAAGCAGGGAGAGAAAAGGGTTTGTCATCATACATGAGATCGCTAATTCTGACCATGCATAGTTTGTTCTCATCATAATACCATGTCACCTGCACTGTTAATACGTCTGGCTAATTAGCTTGTAGCAGAGAGTAGGATAATTCAAGATTATATCCCTTTTGACTTTCTTTTCTGAATTTGTGAACTGGCACAATTTGGAATGTCTGTAATCAGTTTTGGTTCCTCAAAAAATTGAACTCTAATGGCCAGGTATTGAGCTTTTTAAACAATCATAAGTTTGAAGTGAGAGCATTTTCTTTGGAGTTACTTGGCTGTATGTTGGGCACATGGACTTAGTATTGTTATTTCCTGCATTCCTAAACTGTGACCCTAGCCTTAAACACAGGTGACTTCCAGTCTCATATCAGTTGTCTGAAATTGTTCTCCTATGTGCAGATGCAGAGAATGTATAAAAAGGTCTGTTTTCTTCTGTTCTTGCTCACCATTCCTGGCACTGATGTCTTGTTTGAGGCTGCAGTATTTAGCTCTGTTATTTGTAGATGCAGGAAACCTTTTTTTCTCTCAAATACCTGAATGACTTACAGCTCTATCAATAAGTCTGTTTCTCAAGAGTTCCTTCTTAAATGCACTGTTTGCATACTGACAGCTTGATATGTTGATTTACATGAACAAGCAGGGCAAGGCAGTTGGTTATCATCCCTTTGTAAGAAAAAGCATTGAGTCTTGTGATAAATGTCTTTCTTTGTAAACCTCATTAGCTTTGCCGTGTCCTCGGTTCCAGCAGTACTCTTACAGACATCTTGAATAAAGAGAATAGAGTAAAGATGTTGACTAGCTCTTGCTACAGTTTCCAACTTGGTATTCTAATTGGCGTTTGTCACGTTTGTTTGTGACAAAAAAGGGGATACTGAATAATTAAGACTTTTGCCAAAGTGGCAGAATGCCTCCTTTCTTTCTCTTGATTGCTTTGAATTCAGAATAGGCTAAAAATTGTTGGATAGATCTTTCATAATCACAGTTCATTCTGCAAGTATGAAAATGTTATCAGACCGATTAAAAAAATTAAAAATTACTCCAGCTCAGATTTATACCTTCTGGATTAACTTTTTACTTACTGAATCATGCTGTCAGCCTTTTCCTTTGCAACTTCAGTAAAGCTTATGGAAAATAGGTAATTCAGATAGGAGAAGAGTGTTTTCAAAATGAAAAAACCCCAGACCTAAAATTGTGGGTGTATTAATTGTGTTTGGAACACATATGGCTGACATTTCTATGCAGTGTTACAGTTTGTTGCAGATCAGTGTGTTTCAGTATAGTGTCAATTTTTTGTAAGAAATTTCTTAAGAGCCTCATTTGTATTTGTCTTCCAATTAGCAATTTATCATTTTTTTCTGACTAGTAATACTTTTCTAAAGGTTAGCTGCTTTAAAGGAACTGTGGCGTAAACATGAAATATTTCTTTAAATTCTTGTCAGAATGATCTGTGTGCTGTTAACTTCTAGCTACAGCTCCTCATAGCTGATAGCTGAGCTAGGTGGAGGACAGTGGGATCAGTGTTCTCTAAGCTCATAAATCTAGGTGTCTTTTACATGTCTTTCTAGAAGGACGAAACAGTGAAGAAATCAACTCCAAATTAATTTCATTATTCAAATGGTTTCAAAATTCTCCTTGAACCAGTTAGCTGCTTCATTGTCTTCCCCCAGCAGTATTTGACATTGTGAGAGGAAGCTCTGCATGCTTGGAACATTTACAGAGCTTTTCTTGGCTACCTCCTCTAGACTAAACCATTTATTTGTTGCTCTTTTCAGCCTTTATGAGCCCAAGCTACTGAAGAGTGGTGGAAATGGATCACAAAATGCATATGCAGCAGTGGATAACTACTTGGACTGCATGTCCTCTAGCAGACAAATGATATTGTCTCTGTTTTAGAAGGTCTAACTGGGGGAGCAACCCTTCAAATTCTGTTGTGTTTTCTGTGCTTTAGGTGTTTCAGGTACTAAATTTGTTTCCTTAGTGTAGTTAAAATTCCTTTTACTTGTTGAAGAAGAGCAGTACCCTGCTGGTAGTCTCTGGGGAAGGGGGCCAACTTTTCAGATGGTTCTTTACTCCATGATGAATGATGTTCCTTGAGTTATTGTCAATGAGGACTTTTAACCTTTTTTCTGTTTCTTTCATGTTACCAACTTACTGGCTTTAGAATAATGTAAGTGTAGGTCTTGTCTCTTTTGGCCTGTATGCCTTTTACAGACTCTTTTTGAAGTGCCAAAAAGAGTATTTGCAGTTTCCTTTAGTTAATAATTCAAAGTGCATGATTTAGGAGTGCACCTAGAGGTAGGACCTGTGTTGACTGGCACAGAATTACTCTGGCCTTAGACCCAACAGCTGGATTGCAGCCCATCAGTTGACTGTGGTAACTCATGGTGTAAGGCAGAGCCTTACTGTGAACTTGCACAGAACAGTTAAGGGGTTGAATTTGAACTAACCTGTATTCATTTCAGGGGAAAAGGTCGTTTGCATGGGTAATGAGTATGAATCAGTGGAAGTATGACACAAAGTATTTAGCTTCAGTGATTCTTAAGCATTGTTCCAAATGACTGGATATGAGGACGCAGTGTTGAGTAAACTGGAAGGAATAATGTTTCTGCTAAGAGTGGCTGTTGACTAAAAGATTGCTTTTAAAAAATATTGATGAATCAATTTCTTGTTTCTCTTTCTTTTTTCTAAGTATGTATAGAAAATATGATTCAACCAGAATAAAAGCAGAGGAAGAAGAAGTCTTTTCAAGTAAGAGATGCTTAGAATGGTTCTATGAATATGCAGGTAAGTCTGAAATACAAATATCCTACCAATAACAATTTAATTTATACTGGAATTTGAAAATTGCATTAACTGAGCTTTCAAAAGACTGAATATAAAGGATTTTTTGTAAAAGTCTCAGCGAAACTTTCTCCTGTGTGATATGAGGTTGAAGAGTTCAAGGTTGTTTTCTCTTTGTCAATATTTTATAAAAAGAATACAAAAGGTGTGTAATTTGAAATGTTCTGGAACATGTATACTTTACTATTCAAATCTACAATTAAAGTTGTACTTCTGTTGAAAATGTCGTTACCTCTCTTGTCATCTGCCATGTCAGTGCTGCATGGTACAGAATTAGCCTTAGAAGGGGTGTGTCTTTAATTAAAATACCCAAAGAGTGAAGGAAGTGGTAACACTAGTTTTGTTCCTGCTGAATCTGGTGCTTTTGGTTTCAATCAAAGAAGTGAATGATTTCAAATATCCTGTACTAGTTTTATCTGATGGTTTTCCATCACAAGGTGTAGGGAAGGTAGCCTGTATTATTTATTCTTGCCCTTGTGTATGAGAACTTGCTTCAGGCAATACTTCTAGGAATATTAATTATGACTTGCGGTCACAGAAGATGATCCCTTTTTAGGGAAGTTGGTTGTTGTATTTGTTTTCCTGCACTTATTTTCTCAAAGGAAGAATTTGACGTATGGGGGAAAATGATCTCATGACTGTAAAGACCAAAAAGAAATGAAATAGATGTTTAATGTCATCTTGCAGTTTTCTAGTGCTGTCTTGGATAACATGTCTAACAGCTTATTCTGTTTTGTCTGCTTTTTAAACATAATGAACAATGACTTAATTTGATGTAATAAAACATTTTTTTCTCCTAATAAAATTATATGAATGAAATGAAATACTTTGAGATCTCACTTGTCTGTGGCAGTCTGTGAGAAGAGATTGAGACCAATTCAAGACAAATCTAACCCATTAGATTGTCTGCCTTTCTGACCAGCTTGATTTATTTTTTTACTCTAGCAGCAGGCATGACTCATTTTTGTCAAGACTTTCATGGAAAGAAAGGATGAAAGGAAGGCTGTTTGTGAAAGAACTTTGGGGTTTCCACTGGATGCACACACCAAGATAAAACAGAAAAGTGGAGAGGACGATTCTGTTTACAGTATTGAGTAACATTCTAAAAATTGAATTTTCAAGGAATAATCTCTTGTGTTCTTGCTTCATAAGTCTTCTTTATGTATGCAGACGGTTGACACTGCATTTGAGTTTTTTTTCCCTCCCTTGGTGTGTTTTGCATTACAGAATGAGTCTTTTTAAAGGCTGTTGTGTACACTCTGAGAACTGAGAGGCTGTTATGAGAAGATGGGAAAAGGCATAATTAAACCTTGTTATTTCTAGACTAGATCACCCAATAATAAAATACAGATTGATCTTCCCTTTGTAAATCCTGTTTTTCTTGCACATATGATCTTTATACTGGAGGAAAATATAGTTTAAGACTATATTTTTTTTCAAAATTAGCCCTTTAATTAGCCTTTTAGTCATGCCTTTAAACATGACTCAAATATTTCTAACAAAATTGTTCAAATACTTAGTATGTTTTAAAATACAATTACACAGTACAATTCTAAATGCCTGTATAACTTTTTAGGAGTATTATAGAAGTTACAAATATCTTGATTTAAGACCCTGTTTAATAGTGGTGCATTTTAATAACATTTATATTTTGAATCTTTTTTTCCTTTTAAGTAGGCAGAGAAATGACTGTAATTCATTATTTCCTTCCTGTTCCATTTACTGTTAGTCAGATGATGTGTGGCCATGGTGTAGCAATATGAATAAGCAGGATAACATATAAAGATAGTATATGAGACAATGAGGAATAAGAGTCTGGGAATGATGTCTTATATCCTGTGTAGCTGTAATTCATGTTTTTATGTGATTTGATCTTGTGATAACAGTAGAGATTCCAGCCAGGGAATGAGTTTCACTAGCCACCATCCACTCATTTAAGTGTGGTAATATTATGTGGGTGTTCTTTTAAGTGCATTATTAAAAATCTTAGTAATTTACACTTCCAAGATTATCTCAGTAAATGAGTAGAAAGATTGGCAGGGATTAAAAGTTGTTTTACAGTTTCTCTGTTTTCAAAGGTGAGGTGAAGATTTAAGTGTATCTAAGTCTGATAGTAAGTGTGGAGATATTTATTTCATGTCAAAACAAACAAACTACATGAAAGTTAGGTTGCACTGTGTGATTGCACTTCTTTTGTGCTGTAAAGGATAGGCTGATTTAATTTTTAGAGATAAGTAAAATACTTTTTGTTTTCAGGCACGGATGACATTGTAGGGCCAGAAGGTATGGAGAAATTTTGTGAAGACATTGGAGTTGAACCAGAAAATGTAAGTTCAGAATTCATTTTAAAAACGCCTCATCTGCTATTTAGTACTTGAGCTAGTCTTGCAGTTCTTGCTTTTCCACCAAGGATTAAAAAATTCTTGAGGGTTTAAAAAATTTAAAGAAATTTTCAAAACCAAGGAGGTTTTGAAGCACATTTGGGAGCACCTTGCCATTATTTTAAACCCCAGACTGTCAACCTGTGAAACCTCGATTTGTCTTCACTGCCACTCCTTCTCTTTGACTTTAACATTACCAACCTTCAGTCTCTCCAGAAAAAGAAAGATCTTAAAAATAAATCCAACAAAAAAGTCCCCGATGATTGTCTTTCCTGAAACAATGAGGCAACATTCAAGATTTACTATACCAACTAACAAACAAGTGGGTTCCTTTGAGAACCAAAGTTTAACAAAGTGTTTCCTTTGGGTTTTCTAGGACAGGAGATTTCAAATATTATGGGCAGTAGTGGCACTACCATTATACCATTTCAAAAAACAAATAAGGAATATAAATATATTTTCAGATGCATATTCTTTATGTGAGGTGTGTATAGATGTGGATGTGTATGTATATATATAAAACCTAAACAATTATTGTGCATTTTACAGGCTTTTTCCTAGTGCCTGTTTTTTGTTTTATAAATGCATTTGGAAATCCCGTGTTTTGCAGAATTCACAGAGCATCATATAAATAAATGAGAATTGTGGCTTTGAAAGATGTACTGGATAATGATATGTAATTTGCTAATTTCAGAGTTTAGGAAAATAATAAATGTGATTTATGCAGACATTTGGATGTATAAGCAAGTACTCTGATTTCACATTATAAGCTGCACAAAGCTGCAGTAACCTTAACTAGTTAATGGCTGAGTTGCAAATTTAAATTACTTCATTTTTTTTTCTCCAGGTTGGCAGGGTCAGTTATCCTGCAAGTTTTTATTTCATATATTTATCAAAAGTGGTTTCTTAAGTTGATGAATGAGATAATAATAATCTTATGGTATTGCTTTAAATAACTTCATTCATGCTTTGGTCTTCTGTGTGAGATGTGAAAAAGACTTATTTCCTTTTGGGCAAAACTGAAGTATTTGTGTATAAGCCTATGTTTTGATGTGTATTAATGTTAGTTCATGTAGATTTACTTATCATCTGCTTGAACTGTGGGATCATTATTAGCTTTCAAATAATTGAATTTTGTGGATTGTAAATGATGTTCATTGAGATGAGGGCTTAACAAATGTCATGTATAACTTTCCAAACTGATACTGAAATTTTGTAGTTACTTTGGAAAACCTTTTCTGTAGCTTTTGTACCAACTAATCTCATTGTGTTGCTCATGAGATGACAGATGACTTGGGTAGATGTTCACTCTTTATATTTGCACTGTTGCCTTCTCTTTGTTTGGATTGTGTACAGGTTTATCACTTACAGGGTTTTTTTTTAACTTCTAAAATAGTGTAGTCTATTTTCATTTCAGTTCCAAACTTTCCACTTAGACAAGTAAAAACATTTGTAGCTCACTAAACAGTGGTTATTTGTAAAACACAGGAACACAGGGGTCTTTTTGTTAAATTCTCAGTCTCCCTTTTTTTTTTTTCTCTTTAAAACAGGTAGTTATGCTTGTGCTAGCATGGAAGTTGGATGCACAAAACATGGGCTACTTTACATTACAAGAATGGTTAAAAGGAATGACATCTCTACAGTAAGTGCTTTGAAAAGTCACTTAAGTTTGTTATAGTAAACAACAGCTTTTCAGAAAACACTTTAGTGTTTTGACTCATAACACTTAAAGCAAAGAGCTCTGCCATGGAGTAAAAATCAGAAGTTTTTGGCCTGATCTATGATGATGTGGTCACTTAGAGACAACTTGAAACTTCACATTGCACATGTAAATACAGTTAGATTAAAAGGTCTGCAGTCTCAATAAATGAGAAATGTCATGAGGCTTGATACCCTTTTTGTCCCCAAGGACATCTTTGTTGCTGGATTGCACATATCTTTCAGATATTGGTATGTTGTTAGAGTGATTTAAAATGCTGGATAATATAGATCCTTTCTGTAACTCTGCATTGCTCTTTCTAAGAGTTGCTTGCTCCAGTTAAGAGCTTTTATGGCAAAATTAACATAAATAAAGTTGACTAGTCGTGTTTCATAGAGAGTTGGAGAAAGAAAGAACTGTTTTGACTTACCTTCCAGAAGAGAATTACTAAAACCATGTAGGAAGTTCTATAGTTTCAGCAAGACTTTAGAAGTATTTTTCACTGTGATTTGATGTTTGCCATGCATGGACAAGCTCTCAGTTTTATCTGTTGGAGAGTGCATTTTTTACAAAGCTGCTCAGTCCCAGTGTAAGACTTTGCTACTTTATCTAAATTTGTTTCACACTATGGGTTTAATAAGGCATTTTATGCAGACAAACTCAAAAACATGCCTCTGTACAGACTCATGTGTTATGAACAGGTTAATGGGGATACATGTTAGAGATTCTTTCCTTGAACATCAGACATCTCTATAAGAATGTAGCCTCTAAACCCACTTGGTGCTTGTTTTGTAGGTGTGATACTACAGAAAAATTGAGAAATTCTCTGGATTACTTGAGATCTTTATTAAATGAGCCTACCAATTTTAAACTTATTTATAGATATGCCTTTGACTTTGCACGGGTAAGTACTGTGCATTTGAAATGACAAACTTTACTGTCATAAATAATAATTGAAAGACTGTATACTTCTGAGTTTGTTTCTTTGAAGGTACCACTCAAGATTGCTTCTAACAAATGGAACTATTTGTGTTCTAAAACAGTATATGCAAGATGTCAGAACTGGAAAAGAAAAGTGTTTGTAATGCTTAGTGATTTAGTGACATATTTTTTACGTCTCTGCCTCAAGCTATTTTATGACTTCAGGGAAATCATTTAGGCCCCATTCTGTTGTATATTGGAGCTTTACCACTGTGTTCCTCTGACTTTATAATTACTGTGTTTTTTCTTACTCTGAATTTTGTAAGCATAAACATATTTAAAACAGGAAGACGCTTCACACATTTCAATAGCTGGTAAAAATGGGTAACATGATAAAAGCTGGATAGGATATAAATAAATACTGATTCAGAAGATTATTGGAATGACTATAATGATGATTTCAGTATTTATTAAAGAATACCCTGATATCAGTCTTTCTGCTATAAAACATGCTTTGGTGAAATTTTACCAGTAATGGAACTAATAGACATAAGACTATTCATACTTGTAGGGAGTAATAACAGAACTTTATTTTCTGAAATAATATTTTGAAATAGATTTGGACATCCATTTTGCTAGTGTGGTGGAATGTACAGAAGGTTTAACATAAAAAGGTAAAACTGGATCTCAGATTTCAGTGCAAGAGAACTAAAAATACTAAGAAAACTTGCAGAAAAAAAGTAGTGTGAGGAAATGAGAAAAATAAGATGTTGAACTGATAGCATTTCTGATAGTCGCTCCTTATCAACTCAAATTTTTATTCCTCAGTGCTTTCTTCATCTCGGCATTCAGATTTCTGGTAGTTCACTTTTAAACGAGGAAACTTGCAGCTAAATATGAAAAAAATGCATGAGATTAGTATGAGAGGAAAAGAAAAACTCTATCAACATCCTAATTACTCCTTTGCTGTATGAAGCTTTATTCTGCCAGTTTTGCTGAATGAAAATGCAAAGGCATTGCCTAAGATGTTCAAGATACTGATGAAATATTTGGGATAGAGAGCAAACCTATGCCAGCTGATGGCCTGTCAAAAGTAAATGCAGATGCTTAAAAGGTGGATAGTGTGTGTTTTCAAGAGGTACCAAACTGGTGTGACAAACAGTGGTCTAAAAAAATAATTTAAACATAGTGACACAGGTGCTGTGACTTCATTTGTGACAAAAAGCCCCTGCAGATTATATAGCTTCAAGTCAACAACATGTAAATTGGGAAATATTTGGCTAATATGATTACTGAACTTGTGTACTACAGACTTGAGGAAAGTCTATAAGAGAATGGCATCCAGTATGAATAGAAAAGAACAAAGGTACATGTATATATAGATGCCAGATTAAACTGGGTGTAATTTTTGTCAGGATTATTGAAGTGATTGATAGAAAAAAACCTGATGGTTTCACATTCAGGAGATTGCATAATTTCTGTCCTAAAGATAATTCTTTTAGAGAAGGGCTCCATGGCAAAAACTCACTTGTCTAAACTTCCTGAGCTCTAAGAGAAAATTTTTTGAAAGAGTCTGTTGATTTGGCATTTAAAGTTAGTTTGTGAATAAGAATGTGTCATCGAGGTTTCATGTGTCATGCACGATTGAAGTCAGCATAGATTTGAGGAAATAATTTAAAACACCATATGTTGATATTAAGCACAGATACATTCCTTAATCCATATTTGCCCTTATTATTGCCAAGTTTGAGAAGATACAGATGCATATATTACATGGCTTAAACAGATCTTTTATGTGAAATATTAGGGGGAAAAATCTCAGGAAGACTATCTATCATTAGTGTAAAACAAATACTCAGATAAAACAAAGTTTGTTAATAAATTCCTTCAACTGTATCCAAGGAATGTAAGTGTCTAGAATGTATGCTAAGAATGTAATTGCATTGGCATGGTAGATGTGCCATTAGGCAGTTGGAGGTCGGTAGAAAAAGCTTATGTGGACAATTTATTCTGATCAGTAGTCAGAGAGAGAGAATGTAGAAATCTAACGATATAAGGCATGAAAAGCCAGTGTGGCCAAAGTAAAGGCAATAGAGCCTGATTTCATTAATACTTGAGTGTATGGAAGAATTCAGAGTATAAACAGTAAAATGAAATGTATTCTGACCAGCAGTATTATTTATGCTTAAAGGTATTTGTGACAGAAGTGTAGATGGGCTTATGGAAAGAGAATTAGTTCTTAGAACTTTTTGAGGTTGGAAGTAAGTGAAAGATTTATATCATACTAGTACAAAAATGCCTTCACAGATTTCTTTTTAATCTTTATTACTAATTGAAAAAGCTTTGTTCATCATGGAAATTACTTTTTTTCTCTAAATTCCTCTTGGATTTAGTGCCTAGAATGCAAAACAGTTTCATATGTTTTCAGAATTGCTGGTCTCCCCACTATACTTTCAAAACAAATTTGCATTAAATTCTGTTCAGTTTTAGAATTGAGTAGCGCTTAGAATGAAATGAACATAACCTTGTGACTAGGGCATTCAGTTGTTGACTGAGAACTGGGATCTTGCTCTGTCACATTCTTCCTATGTGATAGAAGACAATTCAGTTATGGTTTAAGCTTGATTTTTAATAAAGATGTGTATTCTGTAATACATAGAACTGCATTTGTACAGGTGAGACATAAGGCTCAGTTCCCTTTGTTGTGGGCAGCTAGCTGTCTGCAGTTAAACACTCACTGTGTCCAGAATATCCCTGTGTGGGGTATGTCCTGGTGGAAAACAAGATCTCTCTGAGTCAGTAGTTGGCGCTTGGGGCCAGGAAAGCCAGTGGTGTCCCGGGGTGCACTGGGAAGGGCATTGCCAGCAGGCTGAGGGAGGGGATCCTGCCCCTCTGCTCAGCCCTGGTGAGGCACATCAGGAGTGCTGTGCCCAGCTCTGGGCTCCTCAGGGTAAGAGAGACATGGAGCTCCTGGAGCAGGTCCAGTGGAGGGCAGTGAGGTTGGTTAAAGGATAGGAGCTTACCAGTATATATTAGTATCTGCAGGGAGGGTGTCAGAGAATGGATCCAGGCTCTTCTCAGTGGTGCCAAGCAATAGGACAAGAAGCAGTGAGCACAAAGTGATGCACAGGAAGTGCTACTTGAATATGGGGAAGAACTTTGCTGTGAAGGTGACCACACACACTGGAACAGCGTGCCCAGAGAGGTTGTGGAATCTCCCTCACATGAGGTATTCAAGAACCACTTGGGTGCAATCCTGTGCCATGTGCTTTAGGGTGACCCTACTTGAGTAGCAGGTTGGACCTGGTGACCCACTATGGTCCCTTCCACTTACCCATTCCATGATTCTCTGATACTCTGTCTTTTCTGAATTTAGATTTTGCAGTCTGCTGTCATGAGTACATACAGAGAACAAGGTTTACATTAGCTAATATGGAAATTTATTTTCTGTGTTTTTATTAACTTGTGAATTTGTAGCTCAGTGCTATAACCAAGGCATAAGAGTGTGGGGGCTTGTCTCATGTCTCAGCAAAATTGGTTTAATTTTGTGATAACAAATGTAGATGAATAAACTCTTTAACAAAATGGAATCATACACATACTTTGAGATATGCAGAGGTTATGTTACTAAATATTTGCTACTGATTAACAGACCTGCTGGGTGTAGATGCTGCTGCTTTTACTTAGCAGAAGCAACAAAAAAAATGTCAGCCCTTAAGTTTAAATATACTGGTGTTACATTGAACTAAAACTGGACAGTCCACGGATGAGTGTAAATGTGCTAGTGTATTATGTTTTGTCTACTCATTTGATAATATAATCTGAATTTCATGTGATCAGTTAGAACAACAGAACAAAGACCCTCCTTTGGCTCACTCCGGTGTAGTGAAGGAGGTGTCAACTAGCACTGACTGTCTTTTGACAGTCCAGGAAGTTGTAATGATAGGGCAGGAAGTGGGTACAGCACCACTGTTCTGAGAGGTGTGGCTGTGCAGAGGATATGTGCAAACATGGCTGGGGATCTGATGACCATTCCTTGCTAGGGAGGTCTGAAGTCAGAAATGTCATTAGGCCTCATCTGCCATAACAGTGCTGTTTTATTGGGAACATGTATAGAAAGCATCATCTCCATATAAAAAGTCATTTCTTATACGGAAGAAAAACTTACTGGCAAGTTGTGTTTTATTAAAAAGCACTGTTGGATGCTGCTATATATTATTTATTTGTTAATTTATTTTGTCCATGGGTGAGCTGTGAGGGAATTGAAAAATATGAAATTCATGCATTGTTTTCCTTTTTGACCTTTTCATGCAGGAAAAAGACCAGCGCAGCCTAGATATCAATACTGCCAAGTGTATGTTGGGCCTTCTTTTAGGAAAAGCATGGTCCCTTTTTCCAGTATTTCATCAGTTTCTAGAGGTATGGAATTGGAAACAGAATGATGGAGTTTTTTAATCTGTCTTCTCTTACCCTTTTAACTTGAGGTAGAATGAACAGCTAAGAATGGTGTGTTCTGACTTAGGAAATAGTAACCACCAAAGTAGCACATGAGCTGGTTATCTTTCCTTTCTTCCTTTTTCCCAAATTCCTATGCTGTTAAGATTTGTGTAATATAGAACAAACTATAGAATGTTATTTATTTCCTTTGGACTTCTATTTTCTTGCTGTATGTTTACCCTTTAAAAGATGTCTTAATCAGAAGCATGATTCAACACTAGTTTAAATACTTACTGTTTTAATCCTTTTTAGTTTTAGATGGCACATACAGATAAAAATAATAATGCATCACTAAGTTTAAATTTTCTGTAAGAAAATCAGAGTTTGAGACAGTTGAAAATACATTTCAGTAATTTCTCTTTCTTGCCTCAAGCAGCAATCAAAATACAAAGTTATCAATAAGGACCAGTGGTGTAACGTTCTTGAATTCAGCAGAACAATTAACCTTGACCTCAGTAACTATGATGAAGATGGAGCCTGTAAGTACTACCATATGTTGATGTTCTAAAATAATTTATTTCTCTGAGCTTAATCATTCAGTGTCCTTTTACAAAATTTTGTAAAATACAGTTATTTGATCTCTCTACAGGGCCAGTGTTGTTGGATGAGTTTGTGGAATGGTATAAAGGAAAACAGATGACATAGGAGTTTAACTATGCACAGCCACTCAAGAGTCACTGTTACCACAGTTATGTCAACCATTAGCCATAAACTGCTATTTGTATCAAAGTGCATGCTGCTTTTCTTGCACTGCATCCCTTTGGCAGGGAACTTTTGATGTTTGCTATTTAACAAGCTAGCTATGCTTGCTGTTTAGCATTGTTCTCTTTGAAGGCTGCTTTGCATTTTGTATTTACACTACGAATTGGTGAACTTGCCAGAGTCTTCACTGTGATTATGTGTATATTGCTGTCTAAATTTTGTATATGTGTATAAAAAAAGGCTTCACCTAGGAATTATTTCTGCAGAAATGTATTGTAAAAATAATCTTGTGGCATATTTCTAATCATCACTTCCATGTCTGTTGAAACTTTAGTTATTTTGTTTTTCTTTTGTTCTCAAATGTAGCATTTCAGACTTTCTGGACATAGTTATGTGAAGAACTATTTACAGTTTCAATGTTACTATTTGAGATGCCAATTTCTGAGAAGACATGCTGTGATTTCCTTCACCAGAATTTGCCAAACCTGACCTAATGCTTTTAGGAATGAAACATTAGTATCTTAAAATATATATATACCTATAAATATTTAAACACTGTAATAGTTGTACATGCCACAGATGATTTCCATTTGAAGAAAAAAGTACTGACTTTTTAATGTTAAAACTGCAGTAGTCATTACACAGGTACAAATGAACAAATTAAAATACCTTTTAAAAATGGGTTTTAGCCTTTTGTAAATTGGCTTTGGCATACTCTTTTCATTTTTGGTGTGCTAAGAGTGTTTGGTGTATGTTGTGATCTAGTGACCCAATGACATTGAAAGTTCTAGTTGAAATTAGTGTTTTGGGGAATGAAGTATGCTAACTCCTAGCACAGACATAATAAAGGTTTTGGGGATTTTTTTGTTTTATAACACTAGTCTTTCCAAGGGCCTCCAGCTTCATGTTTCTAAGTACTTAAAAATATGGTATTGGAAGAAATATGTTGAATAGTCAAAATACTACTTTTTCTTTCCTGTTGGGGATTAAAGTTTCCTGGCAGAGTGTCCATTGCAGGCAATGGGCATGGGAGACACCAGCATTAAATGACAGTACTTTTTAGCAGGGACCACTGCCTGTTTCACTCATCTTTTTATCTGTATGG
Organism: Anthoscopus minutus; assembly: GCA_013399455.1. Taxonomy (NCBI): domain Eukaryota; kingdom Metazoa; phylum Chordata; class Aves; order Passeriformes; family Paridae; genus Anthoscopus; species Anthoscopus minutus. Next base: position 66,087 of record VWYI01037799.1, on the reverse strand, counting down.
GATGGTTCTAGTGATTATTTTGGGAAAAAATGAGTGAATGGAATAATGTTTAAGTTCTGTAATTTTGTCATGTTGTCTTTGCCTTACCCTTCTTTATTAAGTAATGTTAGTGTTGATATTTATAAACAGGTCCTTAAAGTATCTGGTGCTATTAAACTTTGATCCCCAAGGATTTATTAAAATGTTATCGATTCATGGAGCATTTAACAACAAAGAGCCAGTGGGTGTTTTGGAGCGACAAATACCATTACTTTTCTGTAGAAATATTTTACAAAGTATTGGCAGTTTTGTTTCTTCCCTAGAATGCGATCCAGAGGAACAGGAGGAAAGTGTTTTATGTTGAAAGTAAAATTTTCTTCTATGTTGATGGGTCTGTCCTTGCCATCAAGTCAGAAACAGCTGCCATTGACTTGACTCCTTTCAGGATTAAGAGTAGTTTAGCAAAAGCACATTAGTTTGCTGCCCTGGGCCAGGAGGTTTTACTTGTGGTGATACAGGTGGTCAGTTGTGTTCAGATCTGTTTGTTGTTGTTCTTGGTTTTTGTTTTTCAAGCTCAGCTGCCAAAGACAAACACTGTGTGTCTGTTTGTGTATATTTGTATATACGTAAATATACAATATACATGCATATACAAAACCTAGAATTTCACGATGCTAAGAAGAAAATACTACCTTTCCTGTGAAATAGCTACATTTGGATTTCTGTAACACTAAATACCGCTTTTTAAAGTTTGTAGTGGTAAAACATTCACAGTCAGTGCTTTCTCATGTATTACTGCACGTAACCTTAATTCCATGTTTGATGCCAGTTTGCACAAAAAATTAATTGAGTGGAGTGTGATATTTAATGTTTACAATAAGCCTCTTAAGAAAACACAACTTTTATTAAGACTTCTGATGTAAATGTGTATATTACAATAGTATTACTGTAATGAAATACCAGTGGAGCTGCTGGTTTAGTTCTTCAAAAATGAACTTAGAAGCAATATAACTTATAACATTAGACCAAGTTGTGATTGCCAAGATTTTAAGTGAAATAGGTGTAATTGTTCTTAAAACATTTAAAAAAAGCTAGCTGTCGACTCTAGTAAACTGTTCAGCACAAATTGGTGTTAATCCTGCAACAAATACAAGTTTGTATAAAAGGTTTTGTATGTCACAAATAACTGAGTTTCCAATAATGGAAGCAAGAGCCAAAGACACTTTTAATCTATTACTGTTACAGGTATAGCTTTCATATAACGGGGTTGACAGAAATCGGTTCAGCCAGGTGTTGGCAGTTTTGCAAATGTTTATCAGAATAAAAAATTTAATTAAAAGTAAAGAAACAGGGAAGGAAACCTCAGAAAGTGCTTGCGCTGTGTAAGCAAACAAACTTGGTTTTTTCAATTCGGCTAAAAGTAATTGAGTGATTGAATGGAAGAATGTATTTGGAAATGAATCAGATGCTGCAAATTTTTTATTCCGTTTGAAACAGTATGAATCTGTAGCCATCAGCAGGTTTATAAACATGCATCTTCATAAAGTAAACCACAGATTCAATTACAGCTAGTAGAGACAGCTTAACTGACATTTATACTGAACAAATAGACTAAAATGGACCTGTGTGGTTTGATGAGCTTCCCTGTGCTATCCATCCTGCTGGTTTTGCTATATATGCTGATATGCAGAAGATCCTAACATTGCCTGCTCCTGTATATTGGAGAAACTTTTAATAGTTGTGGAAACTTAACTAACCTACTCAGTTAATCTTGTATTTAGTACAAGTGTGTAATTTTTTTTTTTGTTTATTATGCCATCAAATAGCTTATGTAGATTATTTTTTTAGTTTGATTGTGGGCTCCCCCCAACCCTTATGAAAAGTAATGTACAAGATATGCTGTTTTCTGGGACAAGACACTGAGAGGCCATTCCTGAAAAAGTGTCATGGGTCTTCTAATGTTTCTGGAGTCCTGTTATTGAACTTTTAGCAGAAACTTGATCAATCTACAGTTCATTTTTGGTATTTGGGAGATATAAATTGGAAATACAGTTAGTGAGAGGAAAACAGTGTCCAGAGACTATAGTCTTTGATGTTCTTTGATAGATGACAAACATTTGAAGCTTTTTGGACTTACTAATCTTAAGGATCTTTTCAACCTAAATGATTCTATTAATATTAGTAACTAAAACAGCCCGTGAATTAAATTTCCTTCTAAGGCAAAGTGATAGTAAGTATTTAAAGTAGTAATATAATTCTCTATTACTGTTGTTTTTTCTCTTTTTATCTTTTCCAGAGAAAACAAGCTGAAGAATGTAGAAATACTGAAATTATTTATGTACTTGAGTTTTCAATTAAAACCTCTTTAAGGTTGTCTTTCAGCTACAATAAATACTTAGGTTATCTTTGTGTAGCCATTTCTAATTCTGTAGAGGCTTCTCCCATTTTACTACAAACGTGTTTCATTTAATCAGAAATATGCTCACTTACAGTCAAAATTAGTTACAGCTTATTGCTACTTGGTTAGTGTTCCCAAGTTACTATTTTGAAGGACAAGAAATGGACTTCAGTTGTGTTAAGGTTTTCCCAAGTTTCTGTTGACCCTTAGTCACAAGTCTAACAAATTGTTTAATACTCTTGGAATTTATATAGGCAGCTTTAAAGGTTAGCTTGTGCCCTGGTTTTATTGATAGCTGCTAACATACCTCTTTTTAGGCCTTATATTTTGTCTTTTCATATTGTTCTAAAAGTATATAGAATCCTTTCACAAACTGAATACTTTGTTTTCTGTAAATAAGACCAAAATCCAGCTTATTTTTTTTTGTTTGCTTGCTTTTATTTTTTAAGTCCTCACCTGCTCCCCCACTGTGTGTGTGTGCATGTGTATGTGTGTCAAAATAGCACCAATTGACACTGCTGTTGGAGGAACAGCAGTTAACCTGTAACTGTGAATGCTTTATGTCTTAGTTATTTGGCTATTACATAAATAAGGTGTGCTAAACTCCTGTGACTCACAATATGATGAAAATACTATTATGCCACCTAACATGAGTTAATACAGTTGATTTTTTAGGTCTTTTCATGGTGTTGTTGTAAAATGGCATCTCACAAATAAACAGTATTTGTGTTGGTTTCAGAAACTGACTTCAGATTTTTCTGTGATTCATACTTCAGAAATTCTCATATTTGAACATACATCAGCAGGCAGCCTTTATCAAGTATTAGCAGGGAATCTGTGTGTAGGGTCTTGTCCCCCTTGTTTCTAATAGTAGAGCAAATCAGTATTTAAAACTGTTTGGAACAGGTACATGTTTCAAAAAGGCTATGGCTCAAATGGAGTGTGTCAGTGTAAAAAAGTACTGTAATACAGAAAGTTTCTACAATAAGTCAATTTGAGCAGAAATATCTCAAGATAAAATTTTACGGAAGCATAATTGTTACCCACTCATCTTGATCCAGCCTTTTGATCCACAAGGTCTTCATAGAAAAGCTGTTGATGGATGGACTGGATGAGCAGATAGGTGAACTGAAAACTGAAAATTGCAGGGCCCAGAGAGTGGTGGTCTGCAGAGAAAAGTCTAATTGGAGACCAGTAACTAGTGGTGTACCCCCAGGGTCAGAGCTGGGTCCAGTCCTGTTCAGCAGCTTTATTACTGACCTAGGTAATGGGGCACAGTGTCTCCTCAGCAAGTTTGCTGATACAGCATATCTGGAAGTAAAAGGATGATATGCCAGAGGATCATACTGCCTTCCAGAGGGACCTCAAGCATGCTTGAGAAATGGAAAGCAGCTTGGCAGAAAAGGGACTGGGGGTCCTGGTGGACACCAAGTCGGAGATGAGCCAGCAAAAGTCCTTGCTGTGAAGAAGGTGGGTGGTTCCTGGTCTGGTTCAGACAAAGTATTGCCAGCAGGCTGAGTATACAGTACTGGTGAGGCCACACCCAAATACTGTGTCCAGTTCTGGGCATCACAGCACCAGAGATGCTGTGACATTCTGGACAGGGTCCAGTAAAGGACCATGGAGATAAGGGATGAGAACTTCTCTCCTATGAGGAAAGGCTTACAGCTGTTTAGCCTGGAGAAGAGAAGGTACTGTGGGAAGTATTTAAATATCTGAAGGGAGGGTGTAAAGAAGGCAAAGACTCTTCAGCCCAGTGACAGGACCAGAGGCAATGGGCATAAACTGAAACATAGGAGGCTCCATCTGAACATCAGGACCTGCTCTCTTTCTCTGAGAGTTGCCAGGCACTGTTACTGAGTCTATCCTCAGAGATACTCAAAAGCCATCTGAACATGGTCCTGTGAACTGGCTGTAGGTGGCCCTGCATGATCAGGGTTGTTGGATTAGGTGACCTCCAGATGTTGCTTCCAACCATGACTTAAAATAATACTTGAAACAAATGTATTTGCATTGCAATTAGAACATTGCAGAACCCATCCTGAAGAAGTTTTTCATTGCATTTATGTTTCTGAAGAAGCCTGGGATTGTCTTTGCCAATTCTCAGAATGTAGGCTGTTGCTTATATGTATCTATCGGAGGGAGTGAGTCACAGTCTTATCTGCCATGAAAAATTTACTACTACTATCAAAAAAAGTTTATTTTGTTGGTTATGTGTAGGTTAAACATGCATGTCTTCTTATATTTTAGATCTATATTCCAGCCCAATTTTCAGCATATTCAGGAAAGATTGAAATGCTTTATACCTAGAGCAAATAACTCGATAATTATCAAACTGTTACAAGTGTTTGAAAATGAGTTTTGTTTCATTCTGATTGCTGTATTTGAAGTTCTTGATCTGCTCTTAAAACTTCTGTATTTTTTCCTATCCTGATTCACTGTATGAGGGATTCTGTGTCCTGTTGATTGTGGAGCTCAGCATGCCATTGCCCTGTGAGAAGGGAATGTCCAGACTATTGCCATCATCCTTTTGGCTGATTCCTTATGCTTCATTTACAAATGCATACAGTATATGTTCAGGCACCTTTTTTATTGAGCTTCTTCTGTGACTTTGTCTGATTACCCACAGTCAACTGGGATAGTAACAGCAGTGGGCTTCTTACTAGTATAAGTGTCCTAGAAAATTCTCAGTGGCCAAATAAGCTGAATCAGTTTTCAGTGTGAACAAGATGCAGTGGATGAAATGTAAAGAAAAGTGAGGATACAATCTCGGGGTCAGTGTGTGAGGGACCGTGTAACTAATTGTATACAGAAGGGCAAGCTAACATGGGGTGGGTTGGGAAGAGGAGAGTATGATGAGTACTTTACTGAACTCACAGAAAATACAAGGTTTTGTATTAAAGAGCAGTTGCTAATGAAATGAGCTAATATGAAGGAGAATTAGCTGAGTGGATTGGAATGACCACATGATAGTAAGAATGGAGAGATGACTAGTAAAGGACTGTGGCAAGATTAGGCAGAAATACAAAGATAAGTTTGAGATGAAACATAATATTTTGACAGAAGAATGAATACTTTGCAACATGTTAAAATCCCACTATAAAGGAGTGAATTTACTTTGTCTGACAGAAACTTTTCCACTACTTTATGGCATAAAGGGAATCCTGGAAATCTAGCAGCTTCTCACAAGTGGTGTACTGTCTGCCCTCACCACTGCAGCATTCTTATGGTAAGAAAAAAAGATGAGAAAATAATTTTCCAATATATATTTTGATATGCTATTGGACTGTTGCACAAGCAAGTGGCAAAACATTTAAGTGTATGACATCAATAGAGCACCTGAGTCGGTTTTTTCCCCATGATTCACAAAACTACCTTCCTTGTATAGTTAGATTTCTTCAGTTGCAACAGCCAAAAGACAACAGGAGAGGTATTAGTAGTGTTTTGATGGCACATAGATACCAAAAAGAGCAATTCAGTACTTTTTTCATGCATTGCATGTTTAAAGTTGTTTTGGCCACAAAGAACTTGTGTGGATAATGAGCTTTACTTAAAGATGGCAGTGGCTCTTTGTTCTTAGTTTTTTCTTTAAAGGTAGTTTCAGTGATTTAGTGTGCCATTGAAATTGCTCCTCTTGTGATGGAATTGAAATGCGTTCCTTCTGTTTGGAGTTTTTAGGAGTTAATTGTGTCTTCGTGAAAGAGTTTTCCCAGAGTTGTAGCCAGCTTCCTACATTTTCCCAGAACTGGGTCTGCACCCTTTCATGATGACATTTCCCTTCAAGGACTGCATCAGTGGTACTGAGTCTGTTTAAAGGGCCATGGGCTATATTCAGATACCATTTTACCTTACATTTGCTATCTTTTGGCTACTAATGTTCTAACACAGCAGTTTTGAACTGCTCTTGATTTTCCTCTCCAAAGTAAAATTTTCAAGTGAGTATAGGATCCTTTGTCTTTTTTTAAATTACCCTGCCTGTCACCACATCTGGAAACTTCAGGTGATGTCCCAGTATAGCTACATTTCTATAACTGATGTTTCTGCGAGAATTGAATTCTATTCTGTTTCTTTCAGAAAGGTGGCTTTCTCTCTTTTGCCAAGTTAAAAAGTAATGTTTGAAATGTAATTGAATACTGCTTGGACTTTATTTACCTTTGCAACATTGGGAATTCAGAGATAATGTACAAATCTGGCTCAAAAAGCAGAAGACAGTAGTATGTACTGTTTCGCTGTACAGGTTGAGTCCCATAAGAAAACACAATAATAGTAATAATGTAAATTTACAGGTTGCATTTATTTTAGACAAAAAGATAGTGAGTATCTGAAGCAAATTCCAAGGAAAATTATATTAATTTTTTGATATTAATATCAATTTGATATTAATATCAATTTTCAATAATGAGAAAGTAAATATAATTCAGCACAGCTTTACTAATGTTCTAGAGTAGCTTTTTATAAAGTCTGTTATTGGTTTTTTTTATGAGTACCCTTCTAAACAAAAGTAATTTCACTTTAAAACAAAATGTTTGCACCTGCTGGAATGGCATAAACACTGTGGGAGCTTTGTGTTTCAGCTATTGAAGTTTGTTCTCCTGCTTTGCAAAATATTAACAAATCCATCAAATGCTCTTTTCTTCTTAACAAAAAACTGGTCCTGTCCTGAATTTATCTGACTTTTTTGGCTGAGATTTTCACTGGAATTTTGGAGACATTCTACAGTTGTTGTAGAATGATTCACCAGTTCTGTCAATGGTTCTACAGTTCTGTGATCCTTCATCTTGCTGGAATCAGTGCTTTCAGAGGTTGTATTTCCTGTAGGGTTTTGTGGGAAGGCACATGAACTGTATGGTGTACTTTCATTGAAGAAACCTTGTGGGATTGAGAAGGAATATGCATCCTCATTGCTCTGATCCAGTTGGAAGCGATCATCTATTGTGAATTCTGACTGTGTTCTCCCAGAACTATGAAGATGCAGCAGAACTGCTGTGGGATTACATGACTCTATTTCTTCAGGCAGGCTGCAATTGCTGGTATCCTGTAATTCTGTGAATCCATTAGAATTTTTCTCATCAGAACCTCCATGCATTTTTTCTGCACAAGCCTGCTTCCCCTGTGGTAGGAAGTCATCTTGCTGTGTAACAAACATGACATGTTTTTCAGCTGTGTGTTCAGGCAGCAATTGAAGAGATGATTCTTTGCTGGAATGCAGCTGTGATGGTACTTCATTTAAACCAGTATCAATGGGAGCAAAAATAAAGCCATTGTCCTCAGATTTACTCATGCTTTTTAATGTAATGTCTGCTTCACTGTGATTCTTTTCAGGGGAGTTCCTGGCTATGTGCTTATCTGTACTTCCTGCTGGTGCATTTTCTTTTTGTTCTGTGTGACTGAAGCTGAGGGAATGCTGTGGTTCTCTGGGAAGCAGAGAGAGCTGCAGTTCTTCCTCTACAGAAGTTTTCTCTGTGTCATGTGTGGGAAAATGTTTTAAGTTGAGTTCTGTGTTACCAAAATCTGAACTTTGACTATGGAGAGAATCAGAAATGGAATCTTGTACTGTTGACTCTTCATTAGTAAAATAATCAAATGTATCTGGAATTTCTTTACTTGAAGAACTAACTGTGTCTGGATCTGACATGCTTACATGGCCAATGCATTTATCAGAGTAAGGGGATGCTGTTTCATGCATGGTGGTATCTGATCTACAATTAATAGTGGTTTCAAAACAGGCACTGTTTTCATCTTCTTTTTCCCCAATCTGCTGAAGTTCAGCCGTAATGTCTGGAGACTCTGGTGGTGTTACGAACTTCTCAGTTCCACTGTCTGTATTGGCTTCATCTAGTGATGACTGACAGACTCTCAGGTTGTCACTAACATCAGGTTGTTCCAGTTCAAAGTCTGCTAAAGAGCTACAGTCACTCATTGTGAATGGAGTCCCCTCAGATGAGGAACTGTCACCAAATATATCAGCTAAAGCATCTTTTTTAAATGAATGTATCCTTTTATCATCATGTTCTGTAAGGGGAGATTTTTCTATTGTTTCATAGATGCTTAAATTCTCAATATCTGCATTTCTTCTGGAGCTACTGGGTGAAATAAAATCTCCAACATCACTAGGTATATTTTTGTTGCCAGTTAGAGCAAGTTGTTTTTCACAGCTTTTCCTTCCCTGCATAAATTTTGTAGTGTGCCTGGGTTCATTATGTGAAGCAAGACCTTTTCTTTCTGGAAAATGTGATGTAGCTTTTGTGATCTCAGACTGCAGTAGACCAGAGTTGTTTCTTACTTTTCTGTTTGGTGTTATTTCACTGCTTTTCTGGTAATCTGTCCTTACAAAAAGTAGTCCAGTATCATAAACATTTATACTTTCATTATTGTCAATACTAGTTTGGACTTTTGAAAATGCTGATATTTTCTTCATGTTGATTTCAGTATTGCTTTGTTTCTGATGCTCTGCTTTGGGATTTGGTGAATGTGCACTGCTGCCAGTGACATTTTCATACACGGTAGAAGTTTGTGTAGGAAAAACCCGTGTGTTTCTTAAAGAGTTCTTATCACAAAATAATGTATTTTGCTGCGTATTTGTAGGCTTGCTTGTAGAATGCTCTCTGCTCAAGGTTTCATCTGAAAAAGCTTGATTAGAGTACATGTGTTCTGAACCTGAATTTTTGTTCCTGTGCATGAGTCTCCACAGGCTCTCCAGGAAAGGTCTAGCAAAAGCACCCAGACAAAAAGCACAAACAAATGTAATGAGCACAGAGAGGGAGACAGCCAGTGCAAAGTTTGGCTCTGTTTCTTTCTGTCTAAAAACACTGTTAGTGGCCCTGGCTTTTCTAAACAAAAATGCTGAAACTCCTTCTTTCACCTCTATATTGTAAATGAGATACTTCTCTTTTGTTGTATTAAAAAGACACAAATATAATCCTTCAGCAGTTTTCTCAGCATTGTGTATCACTAAATTATTCATTTTATCCAGTGTCATATGAGGAAGACTATGATTTTTTGAAATTCTGCCCTTAGGTGTCCACCAAGAGACTCCATTGCCTGAAAGGAAAGAAAAGACAAACTCAGTCTTTTTAAAAAGCATGGTATACTTGGATAGCAGGATCCAGTGATATTTTTAAGAATATACTTTGAACTATCTCTCATAATTTTAACAGTCTATTATAAACCTCATATTCCTTTTATCCATTCCAAATAATTGTACATGGCATGAAGTCTGTTAAACCATGTTACAGGCCTGTCCCCAATGTTTCCCATCAAAAAACACAGTACATGTGGGTCTTAATTGCAGACTTTACAAGAAAAATGGTAGTGTGAGGGAGGAGGTCACTGAAATCATCTAAGCAAGTTCAGGGTTCTGCTAGAAACACCTGCTGATCTTCCTTGTGGAAAAGACATGTCTACAGCCAGCTGCTCTGCAGCCTGGCCATGGTCACTGTGTGCAGCTGTGGGATAAAACATCACCTCTTAACTGTCAGTGTTTCAACCACTGCAATTATCCTGTAGTTGCTGATCTGACTTCAGAAAAAAAGTCTGTAAATCAAGGGTATTTGTACACACTGAGGAACTGTCCCAAACTTGAGCTAGTGTGGGCCGTGGCTGGTTGTTGGCTTTTTAGCAATTTGTTTCAAGGTCATATTTTTGGCTTTGTCTTTGGATCAGCTTTTGTTCCCAGCTGAGTTTTGCTGCAATCCAATGTGTTGATTTTAATCCTGGTTGCTGTGACTTTTACTGTAAACAGACAAAGCAGGTGGTATTTCTGATAGGTCCTGCATATTTTCTTTTGAGGATGAAGAATTACCAGGGCAAAGCCTTACCATCTCCAAGTGCCATTAGTCCATTAGAGTTAAACCATTTTGCCTTATGGCACAAATACACCTTTTGCTCTAAGTTTGGTCTTATTTTTCCATCTGTGTAGTAAGTCTTGGCTCTATAGGTTTTGTTGCTTATATGCTCAATGTTCTCTATTAATTTTAAATGTAAGTGAAGTGTGTGCTACAGTAGCTGTACTTTTTTAGAAGAAATAGAATATTTTTCTCTGCAAATAAACCTTTTCATTTTGCTGTAACTGAATACTGAAAACTATTGCATCCTTTTTGCTTTTCTACACGCCTCAGAAGTGCCACTCCACTATTTGGTGCTCTGTTTCAGTCCAAAATGAATCAATACATTTGAAATGCATTACTTACTGAAACTTCTTTGTATATAACTTGGCATCACTTCCTCCTTTAATGTTAAGGAAGGAGACGAAGACCCGGAAACCTAACTTTCAAGTATTCTAAGCAGAATACTATTTTCTAATGAAATATTTTGCCTGTTAAAATTGTTATTCAGTTATCTTAAACAGCGTCTTTAGAAATACACTTTCATTCTTTTGGATTTTAGCAGCATTTGGATCGAGTGCCTGATGTACATACCCCTTACGTTGTCCAAGTTACAGGTCAGCACTACTGTATTCCCTGTTGGGACTGTGGCCCTTTTGAGCAAAACATTGTCCCTGCAGTTTAAATGGAAGCTTGAAAGATACAGCAGAGGTTTCTGGGAGTTGTTGGCAGACTTATTGTATGAAAGGCTCCATTTTTCACTTGTGGCGTCAAAGACAAAATGAAATAAATATTTAAAAGCATTTAGCCTGCAGTTTAATGTCCAGGCATTCTTTGACAAATACACTTCAAGTTGAAAAAAGTTCAAACTGACTAGTATCTGTGGTAGAGGGACTGTCAGAGCATTTTCACGGAGATCCACAACCTATTTGGAAATAATACAGAATTAATTTGATAAGGCTTATGATGGGATTGTTATTGCAACATCTTATAACAGTGTTTTAGTGTACAAGCACTTCCGTAGTTCTGTGAACAATACATCTGCTTAGGATTTCAGTAATGTTGGTCTGAGCTTGTCAATGTAGGTGAAAAGTTTAGATTGTGCTGTTTAGAATTCTCCCATTGTATACTTATGTCTTTGTGAATAGGGAGCTGCAAGGTTCTTGCCTTGGATGGGGTAGAAAGGGACATACATGTTTAAGGCAGTTATGGATTGGTTTGTGGTATACAGAAGTTGTGAATTTATGGTTATATCTTGTACATTTCAGCATATGTGTTTTCCTACATACAAAAAGCAAATATATAAAAATATATTCACCATTTGCTCTAGTTTTTTAATTGTACACTACTATTAGAATCATATAATCATAATGAATAGTTGGTAAAATATCTTTAATGATTAACATAAAATATTGAAACAGTTGTATTGCTTTACAACCTGTAATTTGTTGAGATCTCTGAAGGCATCAAGGTGAATTTTAGTTATATTGTTGTTTCGCAGGTCAATGTCCTTCAGCTGTGAACAGTTCTGAAAATCCTTTGGGTCAATCTGTTGTATGGCATTGGATGACATATGAACAGTTTGTAAAGACTGCAGGAGGCCTAGTCCTAGGAAGAAAAAACCCTATTTTATATTTCATATTCTTGTTTTCCCAATTGCATCAAGTGTCTTTATAAATTCTTTGCAACACAATTCATTCTATTCCTCACTATTGCAATGGGTGGCTGCAGCCTTTGTGCAATGCCTTTCCTACTCAGGAGTTGTCCCATTCTAAAAGCTGCACAGCTGGCACATTAAAACATTCACAGTCAATGAATGTCTTAAAAACTGACACTTCTGTAAAAGGACTGACATTTCTTCATGGTATCAGAATTATTCTGACTGTTATCTCTGTACTTTGAGCAAGCTTCTCTGGAGAACTGGAGGTAGGGAAGGAGTGTGAAAACAGTGGAATATATTGAGTTGGCAAATTCCAAATATGTTAATTTTAAGTAAAAGACAAAGATGCAAAGGTGATATAGTTATCTCCTATCCATTTGCATGGGCAGTTTCATGGGAGTTTTTCATATGTGGCATTTTTTGAACTGTATTCATAGGTTGTAAAACCAAATGAAAACAAAACCATACTGTTGCTTATGCCTGTCTGAATTATGAAGCATAACAGTACATTCTTCAGTGTATCCTAGTTACAATAACATGCCCTTGACATAAGGAACAACTGGATTGCTGGAGAAACCTCATTTTTTAAAGTTGCTGTGAAGGCAGCCCATGAAGCTCCAGGCTGCAAGGTCCAGTGGAAAGGCAGGCACTTGAACAATCAGCATCCCCACTGACACTGAGTGTTCAACACCACAATGTTACTCCAAATACAGCATTGTTTAGAAGCTACTAGTTCTTAAAAATTTTGCCCTTAGTGTCACCTTGTTTACCAGAAACCTCATTTCTCAGCCAGCAGTTCTGTTTGCTGAGTAATTGATCTTTGGGTTTATTGTGAAAGCAGAGGGAATAATTAATTCCTGGTATAAAACTAGAGGTGGGTGATAGGAAAGACATACAGAAGTTCTGGCAGTTCATAAATTCATCAGTGCACATGCATTAGGAATTGTACTACTTCCCTGAATTTAAGTTTGTGCCAAAAATATACACTGGTATGGCAGCAGTGGGCAGCAGCCTTATTCTCCTGGGGGGGTTGCGGGGGAGCTGGGAGAAGGGTTTCTCTGTGGGAAACCTCTACTATAGAACTGCAGTCTGTTTTCTTTCCAGACTTAAACCTCAGAATTTTAGAGAAGTATTTTGGACAAGAATAAGGTTCTGAAAATGTATTTAAATGAATATAGGATTTAAGTATAACTTGAAGTAAGGTGGTGCACAGCAATAAAGAATTGAGTCTCTTATAGAAGAGGATTGATCTGTCTGACCCTCTGAGGTATCCTATAATGGGCAGTCATATTTATCTATCAAAACAAATCAAATCTTCATCAATATATTTTATAATGTAAGCAATTCTCTACCGTCTATACAAATATCTTGTCTGTACAGACACTGCACAATCATTACATGAAATGGGTTTCCTGTGCACTAGGGAATTAAATTTAATAGCATAAAAGGAGAAAAATGGAACTTTCATAATCTTGTGATCATGAAAATATTATGCATTATAAATATATATTATCTTTGTGTGACTTTGTGGGATAAGTGGTTATTTTTGTCATCACTTGTCCTCCTGTATTTTCAAACTCTAATGAATCTGATGGCATTATCAGACATCAACATACTGTATAGGACAGGGTTGGTCATCTGGTAGCTTCTGCTTCATTTTTAAACCGTTTGGCCACTGTGAATCATCCCTGGTTAAAGGCTAAGCTGCCCAGCATAGTTCAGTGACCAGCAAAGCCTTTCTCGAAGGCTCTTGGAACCTTACAGCCCTCCCCTGTTACACCAGGGTGTCACTGTGAGTATTAAACAGAACTGTTTGGAATGAACAAAATATATTTACCTGTCTCTGAAATAATGAAACTGCAGCAAGTTTTATTTTAAGACCAATGACTTTCTTCTGAAGGGTAGTATGAAATTCATGATCTGTAATTTTTTTGACCTTAAGGTTCATGAGTGGGATGTGGAAGCTGGTGTTCTTCCAAAGAACCTTACTCTGCCTTTCTATACAACAAACAAGAATACTGCTTGGGCTCTTAAAAGATAAATCTGATTATATTTGACTGTTATTAATGCAGTAAAGTTGCTGAGACTGTATTAGAAAAACCTAACAAAGTATACGAACAACCAATTTACTTCCACCTCTGTATCAGCTGGTGGAACTTTCCCTCACCTTAAGCATAATAAAATAAGGAAATCACATTATGGATTCAGTAAGATGTATGAATTATATCCAAAACCAACCTACCCCTTGGAAGTCAAGTCCTTGGGAGTCAAGTTCTTAAAGATTTTTGAAATGCTTACCTCTTGGAACTGTATGCAGTTTATTTCTTTCAACTGACAATACTTTCAAAGCAGGCAGGAGATGATCAACAATGCTGTACTTTTTAGACCCATGTGCAGTTGTAGGCATGTCCAGTGTGAGGGTGTGAATGGCATTACCATTGAGGTTTAGAGTTTCTAAAATGGGTAAATTTGTACAAGTAGTTAAAGTCAGTTCAGAAATCAGGTTGTTACTGAGGTTCAGGTGTTTTAGCATCCACTCTTCATTTCTTCCATCAGAGCACACAAAAGTTTTAATATTATTGTAACTCAAATCAGCTGTTATAGCTATTTGTGACATATCTTCTGGAATAGTAGATATTCTGGTAAAAGAGCAATTCAGTAAGAACTGCCCATCCCACCGGCAGTCTGAATGGTGATGTGTAGCAGGAAAAATCCACTGTGACTTGGTTCCCACTGATCCAGGAAGATTAAAGTAAAGGACCACAGCTATGACATGCAAGTGAAGGTTATCCATAGTATCTATGTGTAAAACGTAGAATTATGGTTAAATTCAGCACAACAAGAATAGAAAGCGAAAATAGTCTGACATTAAAAAAATCAACATCAAATAACTAGAGCATTACCAACATTCTGCCTTAAACATTCAGTTTTGGAGTCTTACTTATTTTCAAAAAGAACAATAAACCAGTAACCTCCCCTCTCCCTCCATCTATCCCAAAAAACAATTAGGACCTTTTTTTTTTCTTTTCCAGCCTGTTGGTCGAGAAACACAACTTCTTGGGGAGCTTGAGATCTAACAACAGTGGAGACTTTTGAACTCTGCTTCAGGTACTGCACACAATTAGACTGAGCAAAGTCCACCACATACAATCTATGACAAACAGGTGTGGAACAATTTTTATACCTCTAGTTTCTGTATCAATAACACAATGTATTTTTAATGAAAAGCTATAAAACTGCAGCTGCATCTTAGAATTTATTGTTTTATTTCAAAACAAACATTTGAAATTCTATTACCTTTCACCCACTGGAACAACCACCACACTTACAGATGGTGAGAGCTCTTCACATACAAGTTGTTTCAGTGTACCCAGTATGGCATTTTACAGAGCCATGTAGAATGCACTTTATACACACAGAATCTTAAGTGCATCTGTGAGACTGAAATAAACAGTGTCCCACTCAATGTTTTAAATACATACAGAAAAATGTACCATAGGCAGTTAGAAGATAAACAAGTAAATGCTCAACAGAAGGCAAGTGTGGTGCCAACGTTTCTCAAACTGTGTAATATAAAACATATTAACAATACATAGTGGCTACCAAATTTGATAATTTATTTCATTTGGTATTTTTATGATTGGTTTTGCTACATTTTGACAAAAGAATCCACACTTCAAATACAATTCTACAGATCATGATTTAAGAGTACCTTTGTGACAAATCTTTCAGCTATACATTGCACACAGTAATTTAAGATAAACACTTGATAATTACAAGAATCCAATACAATCCAATACAAGAATCCAATCCAATAGGCATGTCGGTATTAATCAGAGAAGAGCTTTAATACATGTGTAACCTACTTGACCAAAGCATTTTCAAGATGTACTTCAGCTTTGAGGATAATGCTTTTTGTATTTTTTAAATGTGTTTGCATTTGTATACATAAAAATAGAGTGACAAACTTCCATTAGCATGAGAGTGAGAATTCTAAAAAATGTTAGTTTATTTCCTCCTCTTAACTGTAACAGATACCAACTGAGGCACTGCTTAGCAGCAAAGATGGGTGTAAAGCAGCAAAATGTGTGTTAAAGTGTTTAGTAACTATTAACTCTAACAAAACTATGAGGTCCATTAAGGTAGTACGCAAAATGTTAGTACTTCCCCATAATCTTTAATGTGAGAACTCAGTGTTTTTTGCTACATTATATTCTGCTTATTCTGATTTTGTCAGAACAGCTCCCCTGCTGTCCAGCCCCCAAACCCCAGCAACTACTGAGCATCAAAATCTGGCTTTGCCTTTGAGCAGTCCTGGAAATATGACTCCTCTGATCTCCCCCATGTGCTGTAATGCCTGACTTATGAATACCCCTCCAAAAATCACTTCCACCCATACACATTCTGCATGAGTGCTTACTGCCTTCCACTCAGTTCAGAAAATGGGACCTTAGATAGGAATTTCTTGTTACAGCAGGAGCTGATTTGTATTTTATGGAATCATATGTACTTTGAGCGCTGTAAAACAAGGGTAGATAGTCTACCTTCCTGTAACAAATAATCAATTCTGAAGTTAACGTGTAAAACTCGCATAATTTTTGGGCAAAAAAGTGTGTGCTTATCAAAAAACTTGCCAAAACGTTGCTAGAAAGTCCCTCTGAGACCTCCACTCTTAAGGTACTTGATGCTACAGCAAAACAAAGCTATTTTAAACTGAAGAAATACATGGGGTTGAGAAAGAAGGAATCTTATAAATAGCTTGTCAATTTTAGCACAAAACACCTCACTGCTGCAAAAGCAGCTGGAAGGCTGTAACAGGACCCAGTTCACCATAGTTTCACTGTTGACAAATTCTGATACACATGTATTTACCCTGATGTCCTACCATCACATTTAGAATTACAGACTTGCAATTTAACTTCAGAATTTAATTCTGACGTTCTTAGTAATGCAATAATACTGACATTTATGGCAGAAGAGAGATCTGACCTCAGACACTGCTGCAAGTTATGCTTAGATTATTACCTATCAAGTAATGGACTCAGACATTTTTCACATAAAAGCACCCAGGAAAACACTATTTTTGGGTAGTAAGCAAGTTGTAAGTACATCTTTAAGAATGTACTTCTACTATAGTTTTTTAAGTACTTCACGTAAATTAAGCAACTGCAGAATGCATTAACTGCACAGACAAAATGGAAGTTTAAGCAACACTTCAATAACTGCAAGACTACTTCAAAATTCAAGTTACATTTCCATACTCAGTATTATGTTGCAAATATTATTTATGATAGCATAGTTTTTTAACAACATGAGAACACATAGCAGAAATAATGTGATATTTTAAAGTAAATCTGCCATTACCCCTCTCAGTACCCATCTGGTAAACCACCTAAGTTTGGGGTAAATCAGTGTATCAACAAAAATGTCTGCCAGTTCAGTCATCTTAGGAAAATCTATTTCCAGCCAAAAGTTGACATTCCTGTTGGAGTACTTCATACTGCAGTTGTGTTATCAGCAGTCTTAAGGGTCTTGGGATATAGGACAAAAACCTCCTCTAGAGACAACTGTAGGCAGTAGAGTTGTTGCCAAGATCATGTTCTTTACATATATTCCACTGATCCAAATTTGAGAAGGTACTTCAGTAGGCATGTACACTGAAAGCTTACAGATTGTGCCACTATTGCAGCAAACAGGATGATGACCTAACACTGCTGACCGTAACAGCCTTTCCTTAAAAATACTATGTAAGAAACGTTAGTATAAACTGCTGTAAAAAAAGAAACCCTCGAAGGCATGCAATTACTTCATAGAAAGAGATGTGAACACAAGTGAGACCTGTCCCAGCAGCAGCAGTTTTAGTGCGTGGCCCCACACGGGTTGACAGAGGTCTGACAGCCCATGTTATGTCCGGTCACCTGAACCTTGAACAGCGTCCCATCCGCACACATGCAGAGCTTGAAGCGCAGCCAGTTGCCGTTATTGAACTGTTCCCCGTAAGAGGAACTTGGCAGTCGTGACGGGCTGACCATCACAGTTCCGTTCAGGATGATGCTGTTTTCCTATAAAGGAGAGGGGAAAAAACCCAGAAAGTTGCAGAATTGCGACTTCTAATGGAAATAAACCAGATTGCTTTTGAGAAGGACAAACTGGTTTAATGGATAAATAACATCTCTAGGATGGCTGTAGAATCAACAATAATAAAAATGGTATGTATACAAATGTTTATTTTTTTCATGAAAGTTATAGGAATGCCTGTAGATTTCTTGACTATAGTCAGCAATGTACTTTGCTGTTCCAGTGGTGGATCGATATTGAGAAAGACAGCAGTAGGGTGACTTTTCACTTTACATTCTTATTAGCAAATGCATTAAATGTAAAATATGGTCATGAAACAGGAAATGGTGTTTGAATGCATACACAAAATTCATTCACACTTGAAAGTGCATATACCTTTATTTTTATCCTTCTTTCCCATCCTTCCATATATACTGCCATCTTAATCTCCAGAAATCTTAAAGGAATGCTAGTGAATCTTACAGTAACAGCACAGAAGGTAATGCTCCAAACTATACCTCTGCTCTTCTGGCAAAAGTTGCCAACCCTGGTTAAGCTTCCAGAGGAGATTAACTCCCTTTGGTATTATGTCAGTACAGAGGCCAGTAGCTTAGCTTTAACTACACAGTAGGTTTTTGGTGTCTTAACAGTAGTAAATCAATGTTACCTGAAGCTACTCAACCACTACTTAACAGCAAAGTAATAAACCATCTATTTAAATCCTACAAAATATACTGACTTTTATGCATGAGTAATTTATATAAAATTTGAAAGTATATAAAGCTGTATCAGTTTACTATCAGCCTAAATTGGAATCTAAGCTGTTAAAAAAAGTGCTTTGATTTGAAATACTTACTGCTTTAAGTTCCATGTTTCCACCCATTCGAAACTCAATTGTCTTGCCTGTGATGAAAACACCTTCATTTCCCCGGACAATGGCACGACCATCAACCTTTATGTTTAGATCACTGGTTGCATTGCTAGTAATCTAAGAACATAACCAAAAAACCTGTATTACCTGATTAGTGAAAATGTGCCACTTCTGTTTGAGTAACTTTAATTACCTTAAAAGTAGTGCTGTGCAATTTAATAAAAAACTTGAATGCACTTTTTGCCCTTCAGCCATTGGCTTCTGCATACTTGTTATTTTCCACATTCAATTTCAAAACAGGATTACTGAATTTTGGAAGGTATGTAATATTAATTTTTTGTATAAAAATAGCAATTCATATGACAATTTTATGGGATACACTACTAACACTTGTTAGTGTTATAAATACAGG
Source organism: Anthoscopus minutus (assembly GCA_013399455.1). Lineage (NCBI taxonomy): Eukaryota > Metazoa > Chordata > Aves > Passeriformes > Paridae > Anthoscopus > Anthoscopus minutus. Next base: position 46,887 of record VWYI01037799.1, on the reverse strand, counting down.
CTTCCTGTTAAGAGATATTATGTAAACCCCTCTGTTTTCACTTATTCTGTTCCTCCTATGTATTTATAGTTGTGGGTGTTTTTTCTGCAACAGGATTGCTCAGTGCTTCCAAAGGCACACTCAACTCTCCATAAAGCCACTAACCCTACTCTACTGTTACCCACACAAACAATGGGTTGTATTCTTATTACTTACAAGAAATAAAAAGAGACATACCCTCTCTGTAGAGGCCTTTTGTACATTCAAGATTTTAACTCCATTGGGCAGATGAAACTCATGAGTTTCATAGTCGGTGCTGAACAAAGTATTTTGTGTTCGTGGGTCAACAAATTCCATGCCAATATCGCTGGTAATAGAAGTTTTGTCTTTTTCCACGCTAAGCTTGGTTGTTCCTTGCTGAAATACAATCTTCAGAAACAAAGCCATGAACTTAATGATGTTTCAAATGTAACATTTATTAGCAATGTGAGTGTAATTCTCTAGTGTTGCTCACAAACTTTTAATTCATGGTATAACTTACAGGCTGATTATTCCCAGTGATCACCAAGTCTTCATTCCGTCTCCCTCCTACTGTGCTTTTATATAAGGGATGTATAACACCCATGTCAGACACTTGCTTAAACCGCAGCAGGCCACTCTCATGGAACTCCATACTGTCACAACCATTGGGACCAATTCTTATCACTGCCCAGATAACCAGGGTAATCTGAAAGAGAAACACATTTTCAATGATTATGTTGATTGTTCGCATCTTCTTACCACAATTATTATATTAATTAGATGTTTTATTTGAACAATTGTTAATGCCATGTTTAAGTGAGCTTTAAGGAACTTTAGTCTGTTCCTACTGAAAACATTATAACACATTTAATTAGGACAAGCATTTTAAATTCTTTTTAGATTTACCTGAAACAGTAATTAAAATGATTTATATACATAAAATATTAAATCACATCCATAGTTGCATCTTTTTTCTGTTTAAGGGTAATCATTGACTAAACAAATTTCCTGAACAGTTCAGCTTGGTTTATACTTAACGCTGAACTGCAACAATGCATCCTCACAGACGGATGTGCAATTATGAAAAATAATTTATTACCTCTCATTGACCAAACAATAACAATGTGGTTATTAGAACAAGGAAGCTTTAAATTGCAATGGCTGGTTAATTCTGAATGTTCACATACAGGTCTGTAATATAAAATATAACCATGTTTTATATGCCATATATCCTGAATGCATATGTACTAATAACTCTCATGGAGTGACCATGATAACCAAAGTAACCATGCCTGAACTTACACCATTCTTCCATCTAATCTTGCTCAGACTACAAAAGAACTAAAAAGGAAGGAGAAAAAACATAATCTCCTTCAGTACATTATAAGTCCTCAGCCATACTGGAAAAACTTTATTGAACTGAACTGTCAGAATGAATTATGACCTAATGTTGCTTACACTACAACTATTATACTCACAATCAGATTGATGACGGCCAAAATAAAAAGAACAACAATCACACATATGGCCAAGTTGCCTTTCCTGCCACGTAACCCTGTCTTATGAAGACGGTCTTCATCAATTGGAATGTATCCTGCTTTGAAGTTACTGTTGTGCTCCTTATTAACATTCCTGCGTTCCACAGCCTTCTCTCGCATGGACTTCTTCACTGGGCCATTAGAACTTTGCTGTAACACAAGGCATGGGTTAGCTTTAAAAGGCATGTAAATTAGCTACAATGACACATATGTGTGCAAAAAATGTAAATTGACTAGTGGAATATACCAGATATAATGTTCAGTATTAGATTTCAGTCTGCCACCGTGCTGTCAGAATACACACATTGAACCACAGTAACCCCTGCTAACACAATGACTAAATTTAAAATCCAGATACTTTCAGGCAATATGGCTTTGCATCTAATTTTTATCATGGCAGATAGGAATTATTAGTTACTTTAGTTACAGCTAACAAACTAAAACAAACTACCTACCAAGAAATCCATCAAATTTTTACCTCTTAGGGATGATACAGGACATAATCCTGCAGGTCATCAACACATGATTTTAGTTCCCTCCATGTTCATGTGTGATAGACTCTCACTGACTATTCAAAAGGAGTGTGGTGGATACAGTTTTAAATCAGTTTGACAGCAAAGGGTTTGTATTCAATTCCTGTTGCTTGCACGGAGCATTGAGAAAGATACTGTGAGGCTTCAAACCTGGCATGGGGAACTTGGCCAGAGTAGCTTTCATAATAATCTGGAGTTGTGCGATTGTAAGGGATATCCTGTCAATGCAACAAATTAATAGAGGAAACTCTTGTACATATTCATAGTTAAAAAGAAACCTTTAATGTATTTTCGTAGCTGTCCAAAATTTTGTTATTTAGGGATTCGCATCTTCAAAGAAGGAGCTTGATCTTTTGGACAGAATTAAGTTTGTTCACTTGAAATGAATCCTAAAGCTACACCTTAAGTAATTGCACTCGCACATGTCTATGCTGATGTAACAACAGCGTGTTGTCTTTTGCTGCTGAAGAACTAATAGAGATGGTGTTGAGAAAGGTGCTTGACCTGAACTAGTTTATGGAGGGTTCGGTCCCTCGGAGATGTTCAGGACCCACTGTGACCCTGCAGAACACACACAAGCTGCGGGGCTCCGCAGGCACACCGCCTCCCGCCCCTCGTCAGCGCCAAGCGCCCCGATACGCGCCTCACTCCCAGGGCACTGAGTGTTTCTGTCTGTCACACACCCACGCCTGCGGGCAGGACGGCGCCGCTCCGGGCCGCCCCGCCCGGACAGCAGGCTCAGGCCGCCTGTCCTCGGCACGGCCGAGCCCGTCCTGCCGCCCGAGCGCTGTGCCTCCCCTCCCCGGCCGGAGCGCTCCGGCACCACGCCAGCCTCGCCCACTGCGGCGAAAACGGCGCCCCCTCCGCAGGCAGCACCCCCGGCCGGACCGCCTGCTCCCCGCGGTCCCGCTCCCCGCNGGTCCCCGCGGCCCGCGCCCACCGGCGTTACCGGCAGCGCCGCCTGGCGGCTCCGCGGGAGGCGCCGCGCTGCCCCCCGTGCGTTACCGTGGCAGCGCCACCGCCGCCGCCGGCCCTCACGTCACCACCGCGGCTCGAAAGGCCCTCGGACGCGGCCCAGCCCAGGGCAGGAGGGCCGGGCTGACACTACCATCTCCGAAACACCTGCGCCGCCCGAGAAGTGCTCCCGGAGGCACACGGGAGTCAGCGCAGCACCCCCGGGAGCGAGCTGACATCTAGCTATGGCCGAGGACTTAAGGAGTTTAGTGGGCGCGGGGAGCGTCCGGGAGCTGCAGGAGAAGCTGGAGAACTGGCATCAGGACTACGAGGTGGGTCCTGCCGCTCCTCGGGGAGCGCGGGCGTTCCCTCCTCGGGGAGCACCGGCCCCCGCTCGCGTCCCACGGGCCGGTTTGGGACACTGCCCTGCACAGGCTCCCAGTTAGCGCAGTTTTAACACCTTTTCAGCATCCACAGCTTCGGTTGTTTGGCTTTTTGTCCATGATGAGGTTCCCTGAAAATGAGGGTCGGAGGTTGAAAGTGAGGTTTGAGAGGTACTGCCTGCGTTTAGAACAGAAGGGAGCGTTGGAGTGAACGACCGGCAGGTAGAAGGACCACGGCAGGGGTTGTGCTCAGAAGGAATCGGTTGTGGCCCTGGAACGGTCAGGAGAACGTGAGGGAAAAGGGTGCTGAAAGTGAGAACGGGTTATCCAGCATCCCAGCTCTTCTGGGTGGAGAGACCTGTTAAGGCTGAGAGGCTGCTGCAAGCCAGCACGGCCGCCGAAGGGCTTCAGAACGAGGCTGAGGGAAAAGTATCTGGTATGAGGAGAAAGCTGCAGATAGGTGTAGTGGAATCCATGGAGGAGTAACAGGAAACTGAGGAGGTGAAACAGTGGAAGAAGTAGAGGTGTAAAATCAGGGAAAGAGGAGGCAAAGGAACGTGAGACGAGAGCTGTGACTTTGCTCCGTGGAAAATCTTTAGTTTCCACTCCTGCATCCCCAGGTTTCTGTACTTTCAGGCTGCAGGTAGTTAGTCACAAGCCTGTAACCACCTACCGTGTGCTGTGGCTGGGGAGAAAAGAGATGAAGCGTTTTCAGGGGAAATCAGTTAGTTTCTTTTACTTCATGTTTGGATAGGAGTTACGGTTACATAGCCAGTGTAACTCTCTGCAGGATTCATGGCAAAGGACAGTTTTAAGGAGTTTGGGAATAGCTGGTAAAACAACCACAGAGGAGGAACAGTGCCATGCATTTCAAAATCTTGCAGACGGATGGTGGAGGTAGACCTTAGGAGGGCTGAGCAGCACTGGGGGCTGACCTCTCCATCATAAGTTGGTGGGGAATAGTCTTTCAGGTCTTGGGAAATTAAGATGGACAGTTTCAGGCTGCTATTTCAGAAAGAGAGGAGCTGGCAGATGGAAACATCGTGTTATGTTGCTGTAATGAGCTGGAAAAATGCACTTTGCAGCTGTGTTCTTGTGGAGGTGAGCAGGTTGACTGTGCTCCCCAAGGCCCGAGGAAAGCATGTTGCAGCAATCAAAACACAAGCTGATGGGGGCATGGGCGGGAATTTCAGCTGTTTTGGAAGCTTGTAAAAACCATATGGAGTCATTAAAATCTGAAGACCTAGAGGCTGATCTATGTGGAAGGTGATACACAGGTTACAGACAAAGATTAAGGATGCAGGTAGAACCTGTGTGTTCTCCCGGCAGATGCTGTAGTTTCTTGGACAGATTAACCCATTCCTTTTCAGAATTTCATTTGCTGAAAGTGGTGTAGTTTTGCTGTTTCCTAGGCATAATGTTGGGTTTTGCATCTTCAATAGTATATGTTTCAGTTTGTAACTCATAAAAATTAGGTGAAATTGCATGGAGGCTTCATGTGACTGCTAACAAAACAAGATACGAGCCTTATATGTATTATTTCAGCTAATATGTAAAACCAGATTTTGGACTATTTTTTTTAATCCAACAATCTGCTAGATTTTTATTTTAATAACTGTTGAAAGATTTGAACTCAGATTCATAATTTCTATGATTCTTCTTTTAGAGACACTTGTGGTTGCAGCCTCTTTATGATGGAAAAGGAGTACTTTTTCTCAAGTTGTGAATTATGTGGGTGATAGAAGTCCTGATGTCTTGTTCATTTGCCTACCAAAAATGTGAACCTTAAAAAATGACTATTCTAATGGATCCAGTAAGAAAAGGTCGGGAAGATGTAATTATAGGGGGGAAAATTGCCATGACTGTAACAGGAATAACTTTAAGTAAGAAAGCCCACACAGATGTAATAATGCACATTAATTTACAGATTAATTCCAGTGGTGAAAATATGAGCCGATGCTGTGAAATATTAGAACTGAACACTGCGATACAAAAGCAGCTCTTCTCAATTCTCAATGAAACATCTCAAGAAGGTAAATCAGTGCCTTGTCTAATTACACACATTTCACATGTGGCATTTTTTCCAACTCTGGCTCTCTCTGTAAATGTTCTCACCATTTCTTAATGTACGTGTTTTCTTAGATTCTGATGATAAATGTGAAGCACCATTAAAAAGCTGTCTTGCGCCAAGCGTATGCTGTGCTGCTTCAGGAAGTGGAAAGCTCACTCGGGTGTGTAAGAAACTTATTTTAAAGGAATAGAACTACGTGAATTTATACCTGCAGAAGAGCATTACTGACTTTCTGTTAATATTAGCCTCCCTCTCTGATTTTTCGTGATGAAATATGTCCTTAGTTGCTTGTGGGCACACCTATGGAGACAACCATGCTATTGTGGAGGAATTTTCTTTGTATAAGAAATCTGTGTTATTAAACTAATTTTGCTTTTCTTGGTAAAGATTTGCTATGTTTACATTTGCAGAGACATCATAAAAGTATTTATGCCATGTCTCTTTTAGAAAAAATAACACTGTGAAAATACATGTATAAACTGAAGGTTTGCATAAACTTCCTGCATTAATCTGTGAGCTCCATTTTTTTTTTAAGAAAATATTCTAAGAATATCTTAATATTACTTCCTGAAGTGTTAAAAGAAAGAAGTGCTCATATATGTCACGATACCACCATGCACCTGCCATGATATTTGGAGTTTGTATGCATTTTTTACTTACTGAAGGGGTTGTAATACTAATAGTTTGGTAGAAAAGACAGAGATGTTGTGGCTTTCTGCTTTAAAAGAAAATAAGAGAGTTGGCTAATTCAGACTAGGGGAAGATCTTCAAGATCCTGAAATTTGACAGTGATGTCTCCATGTTCTTTAGTTTCTCATTTTTATACCTGCTCTGTCAAAATCTTTCATTAAAATTTAAATTAAAATAGGACAAATAAAAGGCGGTAGCCTTTAAGAGTATAATGCAGGAGTGGGGTTCTGCAAAAAACTCCACAAAATATAAAATAACAATGTTAGTACATTAGGCATACCAGTTACAGATTTGTCATTGTATGTGACATTCAAAATTTAAAGAAAAACCTGTTGCACAGTTACTTATTTAATTCTACTACTATTCGGCAGTTCTATAGATTGTTAAAGGCAGCTGCATTTGTAGTAGTGTGCTTTCTGGAATGACAGGAATGACAATAACTGCTTTCTGTGTTCTAATAACTTTTTCTGTTATTTTGTGTACATAAATTTCCAAAACGTTTATGTTAGTTGGTGATGTAGTCAATCAGAAGTTGACTGCATCAGCTAACTGACTAACTGAGAAAAACCAACTGTGCAACACATCTGCAAAATGCTTTGGTTCTGATGATTCATGCAGTAAACTTGATTATGCAGACCTTCCATAATTTCTACCATAAGGTATAAAATAAGTGAATATTTTTCTTTATATACATGAGTCTTTGTTTGGTGTGCCTGAAAGGTATTACTTATGTCTCAGAGAGAATGCAATTGTTTTTATTCCCAGTTTCATTAGAAATGGTTGTTGCTGAACTATTTAGAAATACATCTGCCCATAATGCTATAATACTTTGCTGAAGGTATCTGTAAGTTTGAACAGTCAAGCAGTGTGACTTCATTTCCTGGTAGGATTCAACTGGGGAAGAACTACAGCTGAGTGATTTGGCCAGCAATCCTAAATGTCGACTGCGAGAGCTGGAGGAAAAACTAGCTGAAACTCGTATGCAGATCTGCCAGATGCAACACGAGTAGGGAAATGAACTGCAATTCCTTTTGTTTTGCTTTTTGTTTTTCAATAAGCCACATTTTTCCCTTGACGTCTAAATATTGATGGAGAATCATAAAATGTTTCATTTCTGGCCTAAAACCAGAGTTTCAAAATGCATCTAGTCTCTGTATCATGTGTGTATCCAAAGCAGGGTACAAATTATACAGCCACTCCCACATTCATAAATTGACTTGGTAGGTTTTGCTTCTGGCAGAGGTATTGGGAAACGTGCCAGTATTCTACATAAAAAGATTTTGTATAGTCCATGACAATCCCATGTGGAGTTATAGTCTATAAAATGTTGCATCCTGAGCAAATCCTAAATAAAAAATCAATTGAGTAGCTATAGTGAAACATTTACTGAAGGACCTACAACATGCCACAATTAATTATGCAATGCAATTGATATGTAAATATCTGAGAAGATAAAAGCCTCTATCGTAAGATGGACAAAGAGAGTTGGATTTCCAGATAAGTGGCTAGGCCTGAACAGATTTTGCCTAGTTGCATAAAACATATTTTGTGGAGCACTATAATATAAAAGTTACAAAATTGCTTCAGATACAAATTTGTTGCAGTTATTACCAGTTCTAGGGACATTTAAGAGGTAGCTCCATGTGGCAGACACATGCATCCTGTTAGCATGAGATCAGTGAATGTTCACAAGTCTTGGGTCAGTACATTAAGTAATATAATTTCATGCCCTTGCTGAGTGATTCCGAGAATATCAGTCTGGATTTTCCCCATGCCTATTTCTAGGACTCATCTTCCCAAATCTACTTTTCTTTCCTGGTTGTCCTTTATAGAAGCATTCTTTAGGCCTCTTTTACTACTGCTCCTGCTAGAAGTCTTTCCTGAAGGAGCTGACTAAGGATGGAACAGGGCAATCTTTCCTCTTAGTAGATGTTGCTGGCCTTATTACCTGTGGTCATCTCAGTCAGCCTGCTCCGTAAAAAGGGTGGAAGAAGAATCTTGTCAATTGATAAGTGTTAGAGCTTTCATCGGTTCAGATCCTCAAAAATCTCACCGGAGTCCTCCAGTAAAGAAAAGGAAGGACAGAGTGAATAGCTTCAAAATAAATAGAAAGCATTTTTGTAGTTTTTCCTTCCACTTTTGGTAAGAGGAAAGCAACAGTAGTACTGGTGTTTGGAGGGAAAGAAGGATGCTGGGATAATTTTTAATATTAAGTAAGAATAAAGGACAGAAGATAAACTTGCTTCACGGGTTGTCTGCCAGTCTCTAAGAAACTCCTTTTGGGGACAGCAGGAGAGGAATTGTTAGCTTTTGGTATTACTTGAATAACATCTGTGAAAATGAACCTGATAGAAGAGGTTCTATCTGTAGGTTTTTAGGTTCTAAATTTGTAGGAAAGAAAACTGAGCTGGTTTAGTTGACATATTAAATATGAGAAAGAAATTAATTTCTTTTAGACCTGATCATTTGAGCTAGCATAAGGACAACAAATGTTAACCAGTGATTTTTCCTACAGCACAGAGTACTATATCCACTCTCCTGCCACATTACACTTACACAATTTAAAGTAAGATCAAGGGTGTGCTTTGTTCCATCTGTTTTTAAACTCTTGGTTTTTCCTGTATTTCAGCGCAAGGAAAGCATGCTGAAAATATTCAGCAAAGCATAAGGAGCTTGCTCAATAATTTTTCTCTTTTTCCTACTCCTGTTATTTGATGATAAGGATTAATTGATAGGTAGTTTACATTGTTAGAAGGACATCTTGTGACTGACTGTTTGTATGATTAAGTCTGAAGGCTACTCATTCTAAAGACTGCAAAACCTTGAAGAAATTACATCAACTGAATGACTATGAGCGTCAGATTAAACTCTTGAGGGATGAGATTTCTGCCCTGGATGCCCAAAAGTCTGCTCTTCATTGCAGGTAGAGGCCTTACTCAGAGAAGCCCTTGAATCATAGAAATTTGTTGTATTAGGTAGCATGAATGAATTGCTACATGAATTGCTCCTCATTTGAAATTGAACTATAAATGAAAGCTAAGCTTTTTTCTTTTGTTATGAAGGAACATAAACTCTTTAGGTGATTTCTTCTAGTGCCCAAATATTTTATTTTAAAGCAACTATGTTAAGTTTCAGACAATAATGCAGATAATGTCTATTTACAAAATACATTGAGAGCAACTATATGGAATAAAAAGAGAGGTTTTTTTTTGTTAATGAGTCCTCTTAGAAAAGGTTCTGCCCTGTAATTTTGAAGTGTTCAACTTTCACTTGTTTGACTTCAGCCATACTCTTCAGTGGTACTGAAAGAGGAACAAATGTCCAAAATATTACTAGTTAGAAGTGTGTTTCCTAGGAACAAAGTGCTCAGTTACACATGCTCTAGGAATTACTTTCGTTTTACCATTTATGCTTTAGCCCATAAAACATTGATGAAAATGCCTTCATATTAGACTAACCAGCTCAGCTTCTTTAATTATGTTGGCACAAAATGCTCACCTTACTCTTGGAAAATTAAATTGACAAAAAATCTGCCTTAGGGAAAAACACCTGAGGGTGGTAAAGTGACATGAAGCTTCTTTGCATGTGTGTCGTAGGTTTGCACGGAGCTGCACTCCTCACCCCTGCCCTGCGAGCCCCCGCCACTCCACTCACCCCTGCCCTGCGAGCCCCTGCCACTCTGCTCACTCATGCCCTGCGAGCCCCTGCCACTCCACTCACCCATGCCCTGCGAGCCCCTGCCACTCCGCTCACCCATGCCCTGCAAGCCCCTGCCGCTCTGCTCACTCGTGCTCTCCGAGCATCTGCCCGGCCTCCCACCCATGCGCTCCGCGCGCCTGCCACCCCGCTCACCCGTGCACTGCGAGCGCCTGCCCCGTCGGTTCCGTGAAGTGCTGGTCACCCTGCCAGACCAGGCGGATCCATGCCTCGCGTCGCGCCTGCCTCATAGCTCGCTTCAACTTCATCTATGCTAAAGAACGCTTGGATGCAGAGGCCCGCTTGAGACCATTCGTCTGTGACATGGAGATGGTGCAGAGGATCATATACATTGCAGCTGTGGTGAGAAAGAAGTAATATTTCTTATTTTACAGGCTGGAGGTATGTTGTAAAACAGTGTCTGCACTGGATTAAAATGTGGGTAAATTAGCGTTTCTGTCAAGTGCAGAAAAGAAAAGGTTTCTTCCTTTTTTTATTTTGATTTTCCTTTCTTCCCCTCGCACTTCTACATTGAATTCTCAATGTAGTGTCCTACCTGACCTGTCCCAAGATTGGAACAGGGTCAATAATTTATCGTACAGGTCCTAAAAGAAGAGTACAAAGCTAAGAATCTTTCCATATCATGCTTTCTTTATGCTCATAGCTATGTACTTTTTTGGTTTAATTGGGTCCCTTGAAACCACCTAGATACCCAAAATGTACCATTAACTCAATTTGAAGAAAGTTGTTTTCATTTTTTCTATATTGAATCTTCTTTTCTATAAAAGTAATGTAACACATACCTGTGTTAGAGAGGCAACATCTCTTAATGTGTGATCCCAAGCACATTTAACTTACTGAAGATTTTTTTCTTTCAACTGTCATTCAGTTAAACTCCAATTCAGCCTCTTTTCCAAACAGATGAGGTGTTCCTGTTTTACATGTTAGGCTGTGGCACATAAAATACTATTTCTCATGATATCCTTGAATGTGACTGCATTGATCATGAGTGTGTGATGGAATCCTGTGCAAATATAGGAGGTTAGGTGGGAAGCTTTTCAATCTTCTGCAAATAAATTACACTCAATCTGAGAATTCCTTTCTGATGAGTTAACTTTCTCCTTTACAGCAGTTATCAGATAACTGATGAAAATTAATCTTAGTCTCCTGTGTTTAACTAAATATTCTTTATGTTTGCAGGAATCTTTCCGTGCAGCAAAGCTGGCCTTCTGGAAGATCAAAATCAATGTAAAAGAGACTTTGACTCTGTGTCACCTGGCCGGACCTACATCGCTTGAAGTTGCTGTTCTGGATTATATAGCCAGCCACAAGGACCTGTTTGACGTTTGTTGCAGCGTCCAGGTAAGGCAAGGGCAGTGGGGAAGTGATGTGGTGATCTCTTTCAGGAGCTAGTAAATTCAGTATATGTAAACTAGAAATGCACTGTAACCTGAAGGAAAAAAAGGTTACTGTATGGACTTGGTCTTAGCAGTTTACTTTCCAGAACAATATTGCTAGGACTAGTATATGTATGACTTAGTAATAGTTTATTTTTTTATAGCAGCACATTCTTTCTGAAGATATTGTTTTCTGGGATAGTCTAGGGCAACATTACTATGAGCTTTTTATATTGATTTTTAAATGTGGAAAGCTGAGAGGCATATTTAGGGGGGATTTCTATACCTGCTTGTGAATAAAATTGTTAGTGAGTGCAAATTATTCATGTATGTTTATTTTCAGGAAGTAATTTCCGCCATGAACATGAACCCAAAGCTTCCATGTCCAGGAGAAGTTGATTTCACTGTGATCAGCTCTTTGATTCGAGAGTTGTGCTGTTTGGCTTTTTCAATGCAGACAGTCCTTCCTCCTCTTGATATTGCCGTTGGTGTTGCTGGAGAAATTTTCAACAGGACCATGTAAGAGATCTTTATATTCAGTCAGACTCTTACCATTAAAGGTTGTGTAGTCTACTTGTTTCCTAATTAATACACAAGTTTAACATTGCTAAACATTAATTTGGGGCAAAAACCCCTGGCCTGTAGTGAATTTGGTGTGTCTTTAAGGTGTAGGATAGTGTATAAATACCATCATGTACACAAAAGTTAACAATTTTTTTTTGAACAGCAGAGCAATTTTCTGGATAAACTTTGGTCAAAAGCATATTTAATTTATGATTGAAGAAGAAAATGATAATCAGCTTTCCCTGCTTAGTCTCTATCTGCCTTTTTTAAAGCGTTGCATCTTTGTTCCTCCTTACTGGCCTGTTCTGTAAAAGTCATGTTTACTGACATCTGGCAGTTGTTGCCGTTACCAGGGTCATCAGCATGTTTGCTGCAACATCCAGGCTGTGGCTGCTGTACAACATACAAGTATTAATATGCTTACATCTCTTCTGGTTTAGAGCTGAGCAAAGCCAAAACTGCCTCTTAAAACCAGGAATTTTGTAAAAGAAATTCACACCATGACATAATTTTTCTTTTTTCTGTAGTGTCAAGCTGCTTTTTTAGCAGGCAGAGAAGGGTGCTTACATGTTGTCTAGAAAATTAATGGGATTGATAGGTCATAAAAAATTGCTCTCAAAAGCAAAAACCTTACATCACTGAGGAGGTTTCTAGTAATAATTTAGAATAGAATGGGACCCAGGTGGTGAAGAGCTTGTGAAGTCAAGGGGAGAAATAAAGATGGAAGTAGACTCTGGATAGAAGAGAGTGCAAAGTCATACAGGACTACTCAATGATCCTATCCAAATACAGGGCAGCTAGCTTTTGACAATCGAAGCTATTGGCTAAATTAAGAAGCACTAACAGTGTGGTATAGTCTTGGGCTGCTTTCTCCACCTGCTTGGTGTGTGTGGCCTTAAACCACATGTAATATGTTTTTCTGTGCTGCTGTGGGAGACACATATTCATATCTGTCTATCTAGATAAATGTGGCATATGTATATGTTTACATGTAAAGCATGTACATGTAGTACATAGAGATGGAGCAAAACTTGTAGGAATTAAAATGTCTGTTTATTATGTGTGATTGCATTTTATAAAGGGTCAGGCAAACATAATTGTACCCTATTGCCTTGCTTCTTGCTTCTGGTTATGACAGTGTTTTATATAACTTGCTATTGTAATACATTATTAAACTATAGATGAATAGCTTTTTAAAAATTTCTGTTATTTGGTATTTGTTCTGAGTTTGAATCCATAAAGTCAGATGTGTTATTTAGCCAATATTCCAGACTTAGAGAGGTAGTATATGTACACCTTTGAATTAAATTTTCATAGCTAAAATGTCAGTGTTTCATTATGAATATATGAGGATCTTGCTAATCAAGTTGCCCATGTCTCGTAAGATACTAGGATGTAAATTTATAGTTGAGACTTTCTTTAATATCCTTTATAGGAAGCTTGCTTTAGCAAGATATTTCAGAAAGAGGGGATGACTGTGTCTGCCAAATTGCTGCTATCAGTGGACACACAGGCCTTGGCTTGTGTGGGGTTTATGCAAAAATTAAGATCTAGTGGCCTTCTGAAGTGTGAGATGGTTTTATTAGAACGTCTGTCAGCATAAGTAAACAGTACTTTCTGCTGTTTTCTATTTCTTTTACAGGATCACGTTAAGAATAGGTGTTTTTGTGATGTGGAAAGATATTAGAGCTATAGCTACTTTTTATCAGCATTATGATTTGAAACATATTTATCTTTTGACACTTACATGCAGACATTTCTTGTACTGTTTGTTTCAACAGGTACTATCGCAGCTGTGACTCAGACTATTCAGCTCCCTTTGTGGCCTATCACGTCTGGCCTGCTCTGATGGAAAACGGTGCTGTGATTGTGAAGGGAGAAGTAGTCACTAAAAGAACTGTTCCGGTGTGTATTTTGGTAAAGGAGTATGTTAAGAGGAGTAAAGTGGATTTCAACACTGTTTTTAAAATTTAAAAAGATAAGTTTTTAGCTGTTCCCTATATGGGTGGAGTAATGTATCAAATATCAATTAGGTTTTAGTGCCTCATCCTGTGTATGGGATGAAAAGTTCCATTTTCCTTAATGCATTAATTATGCATATGTGTGGTTGTTGTCAGAGCCTGTTCTAAGGAGAAAACTTACTGTGTGTCCTGAAACCTTGTCTCCAACATGGCAAATTTGCTTGCAGTCTGTCTGTATTAAATCTTCTCTCTCAGAAGAGGTTTGTCAAACTTTTCTCCTGTAGTGTTGTCACAGAAGCAGAATTAGAAGTAGAAGCTGTGGATGTGGCCGTCGTCTCCTGCCTGGTCAAGTAAGCCTCAGCTGAATGTTTGTAGCGTTAACAGCATCAAGTATTTTAAATAGGAATGTAGGCAACCTGTTAAAAATACTGATGTGTACATTGTAACGCTGAGAATAAATGCCTTTACTTAATGGTCTTGGATGAGGTGAAGCTGAACTGACAGATAGTTATTGGCTGGTATAATGATCTGTAGAGATACTGTATAAGAAGTAGATTGTAGTTAAATTCTCAGAAGTATCCACTATGTATCTTGGAATGCTTTCCACCTTTTCCCCTTGCTGTAGTGCCCTTCTGAATAAATAATTCTGGAAGTGTTTCAGTAATTTTGGACTACATATACATTCCATACAACACATTCCTGATTCCTGGAATTAGTAACCTAAATTTACTCGATTTACAAAATACATCAAAGAGGCGAAAAATAAGTGTAGGGTGAGCAGGAAGAGAAGGTGGTACTAATAAGATATGTGAAATTTAGCAGAGTTCTGCATATGGTATGGGTACACAACATTTTTAATTATTTCTGTAAAAATTGTGTATATTTTTATAATTGTTAGCCCATCTTATTAAATGGACATAGGTGCCCTCAAAATGTGAATACTGAAAATGTGAGGGGTAGGGCTCACTTTTTTGTGTGTATGCAGGCTGGGAAAACAACTTAGAAAGTTGTTGAACTTGACTTTGTAACAGTAGAGCCGCACTGATAAACATGTGTAAATTTTCTGAATGTTGATGGGTCCCCGGGTGGCTTTCTTGGGTACAGTTATTTAGCACACCTGATTTTCCTTTTCTGTTTGTCTTGCAGGTGACTCGAAGCCGCAGTCTTTCAGCAATGAGGGCCAAAAGTAAGTGGGCATATTTGTTCCTAGTGACTCATGGTTTTCACATTAAGCCCTTAACTGAACAAAGAAACAGAACACCATGTTGAACATCTTTGATTCTAAAATACTTGTCCAAGTCTTAATTTAAAATTGAGTAGCTCTTTTTTATGTATGGAAAAAGGCTGAGATTTCGGACTTGGAGGAAGGCTTGTTTTTTCACTGTACTTGGGCCACTGTCATGGTTTCTCTCTGCTGGTTGCCTTCATTGTGGCCAGTGTTGTAGTAAGTAAAATTTGCTTCCTTGCCTCATGGTTTCTCTCTGCTGGTTGCCTTCATTGTGGCCAGTGTTGTAGTAAGTAAAATTTGCTTCCTTGCCTACACAAGAGATAGTTTGCTGCTGCACACCTGCTGGCTTCCTGCCTTTCAGATTCCAAGGAGATGGCTAAGTGGTGACAATGAAGTGAGGGATTTCAGGCAATATGAATGTATGCCTATCTTGAAGCCAATCCAATTTAGAGATTTAGAAAATATAGTTGCACTGAAATGTACTTTTTTTTTCCATAGAGCCCTAACTGAACATCTTCCTGTGGTGTGGTGCATCTGGATTCAACAACTTTTCTGGTGCCTTTTCTCTTCACAAATACAACAAATCTCTCAATAATGTGAATGGCAATTGTCACTTCAAATGGAGTTTGTGTTCAGTGTGTTTCTTAGAATTTTAGAAGACTTATTTATAATTTTAGAAATGAAACTCTTTTGATTTAAAAAAAAAAGTGCATGCAGTACAGGATCATTTGGCAAAATTTGCAAAGCTCTCAAGAACTCATTATGTAATCCTTCAGGTGGAGACAGAATTATTGCATCTAGAATGTTTGCTTTCCACAGATTCCAAATGATGCAGTTTATCTTGATAGATAGGACGTTTAATATAACTTAAATGGCGAATGTTGCAGAATGTTGAGGTTATCTGTTACTATAATTGGTGCTTATTTATAATTTTAGAAAATAGCAATAATCATAGGATGTGCCAGTCTCACACATTAGCCTTTTAAGAATATTCTTGTGATAAACTGAATTTTCCAACTAGAATGCAGAATTTGCACAGAACAGTCATAAACTGCCAATACTCCAGCAATCCCTAGGGCTTTATTGATCTTTACGTATGAATGTACACCTGTCCTTTAGCAAGGCAGTAATAGTCCTTGCTTAAATACATTGTTACTTAGAAATTATTGTAATGAAATTTTGTAGTTTGACACTACTATTTTGAAAGTGTGGCATTGAGTAGGCTTTTGGCATTTGTAGGCTTGAAATACTTGATTGAGACCTCTTTAGTGTCACACTTAATGGGCTTTAATACCATATTGGTACATCAATAATTGTTGTGAATACAACAATCCTGTCCAGTTGTCTCTTACTATGGGCATTTATTGCACTTTAAATGTAAAAATTGGAGAGACGTGAAGAGATTTAGCAGTGATAAGATGTGGGATGACATGCCATCCTACTCATACCAGTTAGCTCTCTGAGCTAGAAAGAGATGGCTAGAGCCTGGGAGAAGGTGTGCAGGTCAGTGGAGAATGCCTGAAGGAACAGCAACCAAGGAATCCCAGCCACTCCAGGCAGAAAGTCAGCTTCACCAGGGGCCCAGCTTAAGTCCTCTAAAAAAAGCAGGTAGGATTGAAAGTAAACAGGAGAAACCAGAGACATGCACCAGCCTGC
Organism: Anthoscopus minutus; assembly: GCA_013399455.1. Classification (NCBI taxonomy): domain Eukaryota; kingdom Metazoa; phylum Chordata; class Aves; order Passeriformes; family Paridae; genus Anthoscopus; species Anthoscopus minutus. Next base: position 30,216 of record VWYI01037799.1, on the reverse strand, counting down.
AGGGCTATGATCTCATTGGCATCCTGAGAAGTGGTGAGATGGCTCCTGTGTCTGGAGAGCTGGAGTGGAAGGGCAAGGGCACTTTATTAGGGAAAGGCAGGGGAGATGAATGGTGTTGCCTTCACCGCCAACCAGCTGGAGTGTACAGAGCTCTGCCTGGGCATGGATGAGGAGCTGACTGACAGCTTATGGGTTAGGATTAAAGAGGAGGCAGGAAGAGATGTCATTATTAGTGGGAAACTGCCACAGACCACCTGGCCAGAAAAACTGAGCCAATGAGGCCCACTACAGACATGTAGGAGCAGCCTCTTGTTCACAAGCCATGGTCCTAACAAGGGACTTCAGCCAGCCTGTGTTCAAGGGATAACACAGCAGTATAAATGTGGGAGGAAGTTCAGGAAGTTCTAGAAATGCGTTGATGATAACTTCCTTCTCTAAGTGACAGAGGTGCCAATGAGGGGAGGTATGCTGAACCTCATTCTCACCAGCAAGGAGCAGCTGGTGGGGAGTGGGAAGCTCAAGGGCAGCCTGAGCTGCAGTGACCACGAAGTGATGTAGTGTGAGATTCTTGAGTCAATGAGAAGAGTGAGAAGCAAGCGCATGACCCTGTGCTTCAGGAAAGTAGACTTTGGTCTCTTCAAGGATCTCCTTGATAGAGTGCCATGGAATAGAGCCCTAGAGGGTAGAGGGGCCAAAGAAGAGCTCCATGATATTCAAGGGTTGTCTCTCCAGGGTCAAAAAATGTCTTTCTACAAAGATGAAATCAGGGAAGAGCACCAGGATACCTGCATTGATGAACAGGATGTAGATGTTCCTGGACAAACTTAAACAGGTAGCTTACAGAGGGTGGAAAAAGGGAAAGGTAGCCTGGGATAAATGCAGAGAAATTGTCCCAAAAGCCAAGGATCTGTTTAGGAAAGCAGAAACACCAGTAGAAGTAAATCTGGCCAAGGGATAATAGGTAAGAAAAAAGCCCCTTCAGGTGCATCAACAATAAAAGAAAGACTAGGGAAAAATGTGGGTCCTCTCAAGAAGGATACAGGAGACCTAGCTACCCAGGACATGAAGACCATCATGGTATTCAATGACTTCTTTGCCTCAGTCTTCACCAGCAAGTGTTCCAGCCACATTGCCAAAGTTGAAGAAGGTGAAGTCAAGGATTTGGAGAATGAAGAACTGCCTGCTGTAGGAGGAGAATGAGTTTGAGAGCTTCTAAGGAGCCTAAATGTAGACAAGTCCATGACATCTGGTGAGTAACATCCACAGGAGCTGGCCAAGGAAGTGACTAAGCCACTATCCATCATACTTGAGAAGTCATGACAGTGCCATGAAGTTCACATAGACTGGAAAAGAGCAGACATAACCCCTATTATTAAAAGGGATATAAAGAAGACCCACTGCTTGTGGGAAAACCAGATGCATCGTCATCATTTACACTCTACAGGACAAACAGCATTTTAAATATAAAAAGGTGTCTGGCGCTCTCTGGCTTGTAAGATGTTGATTTTGTTTTGACTCTGCAGAAAACTGAAGGAAAAAGCCATTAAAAGCAGAGAAGGCACGAAATCAGATAAAACTATCTGAAAATTCTGACAGGACAGAAGGGTTAAGATGTGACTGGCAATTGCATGTGTGCGTGTAACGCGCAGCAGAGCCAAGGACTCACAGCATGGACTTGGTTGGCGAGGCTGGTCTTGCTGGACAATGCAGAGTAGCATTGCTTGCAGTTGGGCTGGGTGCTCTCCGTCATGCCCATGGGGCCCTCCTGGCAGGATTCAGGACTTGTCTCCCTTGGCATGTACCCAAACAGGGGCTGTGGTTCATTGAACACCTGGTAGCAGAGCAAAAACCTTATGAAACTTTCCTATAGTGACTAGAAAGGGCTAGTGGGCACTTTAGATGAAAGTTCGTGTTAAACTGAAGGTGCCAACTTACAGGAAAAAAATTTACATCTCATTTTATTGAGGAGTTTTTTGTCTAAGAAAGGCTTTGGGCTCCTTTGTCCAGCATAGGACACAGATCTGAGTGTTTCCCAGGAGATGGCAGTATTGCCTAAAGAACAGAAAAATCAGGTTTTCATTTCAACTGCAGTTTTCTGAGCTATTATGAGCTAAGCCGTAATGAGGTTTGCCAGTAAATGCATAATAGTCACAGATCAGAGCAATATCAACAGGTGTCAAGTGGAGAATTAGTTTGTTGATTGAACTATTGAAGTTTGCTGCCTGATAAGAATATAAAAATCCTGACGAATATGTTGTAAGATGAAAATCACTATTGATAGATTATTGGAAAAACTCTGATTTTAGGTTTTTTTCCTATTGAGGGGTCAGTTTTTCAAAATTAAATTAATGAATCTCTCAAAGTGAATCCTATTTATCTGGCGGTATTCTGACCAATCTTTTCAAAGAACATATATAAAAACAAATCCCAAACTGAAGTTCAGATTGAAAATTAACTACTCTTAACATTTGTCATTTTAAATTACTTCTTACCTAGTTAAAGAAAATTACAGCTTGCAAAATTGTTATAATTTATGTGATTTGTCAGTTATAATAGCCTACTGGCAAATTTTTTCACTATTCCCCTTGTCTGTGACTGAAGTAGATGTTTTTCTAATGAAGTCTGCAATGTCTTTGAATCAGAAATGTACTCCCTGCTTTTAGCTGCACCTCTGTTCATTTTCTAATCAAAGACAGGTTCAATTGCACCTGCTGAACCCTCAGGATACAGCTGGAGGGAACACTGCTGTCACAGCAACAGGTTTGGATAATTACCTTCTTCAACTTATTAATTATTGTGTTAAAAGAAAGTTTGTTTAGCACCTTTCCCTGTCTTCAATTGCAGTGTTCCAGAATGTCATTCCTCTAATGCTTGGAAGTTTTCTTCTTCTTTCCAGCGCCAACTTATTCATTGCCAGTCTATAGATCTTTGTTCTTCTGCCAGTGTGATTATCTTCAGAACTCCTTTGGTATTTGCCCTATTGTTGAGAGCAATAATCTTTTCTCCCAGTTTTTGTTTCTCTGAACTAAAACCACCAAATCTTTCCATCTCCTCTGAAGAGAAGTTTTTCATTGCCTTGATTATCCTTTCTGGGTGACTGATGTATTTCTGTTTCAGTCCATCTTTCTTGAGTACAGATGACTAGAAATGGGGCCAGTATTCAGGATAAGGCGTGACAAGAGCTTTGAATTAGTGAAAACACTTATTAATTTCATTGTACTATTGTAGTGTGTCTGGAGGAAGTGGCTCAATATCTGTGATCATTGGAGTCTTTTCACCCCTAGAACTTAATTCATCCACACATTTTTTGGTGGACTCTGGATGTCTAAATGCTTTTCATATGAATAGCATGGCTGTTTTAGAAATGGTGAACTTTGGACATCCATTTGCACACATACCATGACAGTATTGTCTGTGAATGCCATAGTGCATCATGGTGTGTTTCTCTATTGCTGAAACTATTAGCAACTAAACTAATTGCTAAATTAAACTAGTTGCTAAACTAATAGCAACTCTATTGCTGCAGGGTCATTCTTTGCATTAAGGTGCCTGAACAGATTTTAGTAACCAGCCTTAAAAAGTTTCAAAATAGCTATCTGGAACTTGATAATGCAAAGGAAAATACCTTACTTAACTAAGTCCTAGGTCATCCAGAGCTTTGAAATGTGTTCAGTTGGTTGAATGGCGCTTTTCCCCAGGCTATTTGATGCTATTGCTTCTTGTCTGAATCATGCAATCAGTAATAGGCAAGCAGTCATTATGTACAGGATTGCTCTCTGTCACTGAAATACCCTGTTAATGCATCTAAATCTCTGTGCATCCACAGGATGTGGTTATTGTTCTCATGGCTCTTCCTTCACAGTCCCTCTACTGTGTGGCTTTCAGACTAAGATCTTTGGGTCAGGAACAGTTTCTTACATTTTGTGCAGCAGGGCTGGATTTCACAGGTAATGTGTCTACAAAGCAGATGTAGCCTTACCATTATCAGTGCTTGATGCAGTGTGTTCCCCTAGTCCCATGAGTCGGCTGAGGATCCATCTACCCTCCTGTTGCACAACATCAATCACTCTCTGTACCCAAGTATTGTACACTTCACCTCATATAAATAAAAATAACCCAGGCATCTGGATGAGTGTTTTTGCACACAAATTCCTAGGTAGGAAGGAGTAGAGGGAATATGATCAAAAGACAGATTGCCTCTTACATTAAGAGCCTTCCTAAGTCACCCCTGAAATATGTGGGCCTTTAAATGTTCTTGAAGGTAATTGTACACTTTCCCCTTATTTTTGAATAGGCTTAAAAGTAGCTTCCTCCTTATCTCCCTGAAGCATGGAGTGCACACAGGGAGCAAAGCTGCTCGGGAGATTTGGCTGGGCCAAGGACAGGAGATTTTTCACAAGGTCAGCTCTCCCCCTAGCTGCTGTGTAATAGACTTCTCAGAATTTGAATAGATGGGCTGTTCTTATAGGGGGATTTCTGTTGCTGTTGTTGTTATGGGTTTGGTTTTTTTTTTAACCTGGCCTTGGAATAATATCAGATAAATGAATACTTCAACAAATGGTGAAAGTTGCCTGAGAGAAATTGCTTTTGGCAACAGTTCCTCCTAATTAAAATGAAAGTCTGAAAAGCCTCAGTCTTTGGGAACAATTAATCAAATGCCAACACTAGATAAGATACAGATAATGCTTTGTGCCTATTAACTGCTTTCTACAATTAGCATGTGTGTGTTCAGCCAAATGCAGCCTGACCCTGATGTGGCAGGAGGGAGACGTTTGGATTGAATGGAGGGCAGCACCTGTTGCTTGCCCTGCTGAGCCAACCAGTGCCTTCCAACCTTCCTGCTAACAACAATAAGAACAATAAGTAAAAGTTTCAGTATTAAGAGACTTACAAACTGTCCCCAGGATCCTGCAGCAGGGGACCTTGTTCTGGTAGCTTAGATGCAGCAGATCTTACATCTTAGATGCTTACATCTCTGTAAGCATTTGAGTGGATGGCCAGACTGAAAAAAGAGAAATTCTCTCCTGCTGGGGTCCAAAGTACTAATTTCCCTGCTGAGGACTTAAATGCTGATCTAGAGTGATCAAAGATAGGTGTACAGGACCTCCAAGTTGTGTTTAGATCTACTTATTTCTCAAACTGTTACATAATTAGCAGTCATCAAAATCCTGAGGAAATCTGTCCTCTCTCTGCCCCTTAAGACTGGCAGCCACAAGACCGGGACACTTGTACAGGGACAGAGCTAATTTAACCCCTGAAGGGATTTGGACTAGCAGCTGGTGGAGGTCCTAGGGGAGGCTCTGCACCCTCAGGGACCTCAGAGGTTGATCCTATTCTCTGTCCCAACTTTTGGGAGGCCGAAAATCACATTGAGAACTGAGCAGGAGCAGAAGACAAAACTCACTGAGCAGGAGCAGCAGACAAAATCAGTGTGTGCACATGCGTGCAGTGGTCAGGTGAATCCCCCAGAAAAAAACATGCAGCCAGGGGCTTTGGGAGGTAGTGCTGGATTAATGGTAGCCCAGCAGCAGGAGATGTTACCCCAAAACCTGAGGGATGGTGCTGGACAGGAAAATGTGCAGGCAGGCAGCTGGAGGAAGGCTCTGGAGGACAGCCATGGATCTGCACGTGGGGAAGTGACATGCTGGAGCCTGTGGGACCCAGATGAGACAGAGCAAAGAAATGAAGTTTTGAGCCTATTATCTTCATATGGAGAATGTGTGAGTCAGGGGTGTGGGAGAGCTGAGGGTCCACATGTGCATGCATGAAAGGGAGAGGGGCAGGGAGCAGCCAGCCTGCTTGGCTCAGAAACAGCAGAGACAGGCTCTTGAGCAATGCCTCCAAAGTAAACCCTACTGTAAGGAGAGTTTCAGACAGCACAGAGTGAGAGTTGTAGATGACAGAGCAATGTCATCATTTCAGCTGGTGCTGCAGACCTCACCCCTGGCAGCTAAAGCATGGATATAGAAACCAGTCAGCACCTAAGAAAATAAAAGTACAGTACAAGATAAAGGGGCTGGCTGACATATCTATTCTAAGCAGGGCAAAATGTTACTGTCTGTAGGGGCATTTAAGCATAGGACAGGTACCTCATTCTGGGAATGATGGTCCCATGGGAAGTCCCATGGGAAAGCCTGAGCTAGATATGGAGGCGCTCAGGTGCCATGGGAAATCTTGCCTTGCCATCTGGATTGTGGCCCAGGCAGATTTTCTCAGCCAAGGCTCAGAGATATGTAGAAAAACGGTGATTAAGCAAGGTGATTAAGCATCTATAGGAAAGTGTTCTCAGAACTCGCTTTAGCCACTGCCACAACCTAATGGTTTCAGAAATGTCTGCAAAGTAGTCGTCCTGCTCCTCCACTGCTGGGCTTAAATTCTTGGGAGGGATTTATACTACAGTTCAGGGTGCCTGCATAAACCTGTTTTTCCTTTGCTTTGTGTGCAGGAATGGGGGTCTGCTCCATGGCTGTTCTCTGAATAGGGTTATTCCCAGAATAACTCCTCTCCCAGCCTCCTCTGCCCCACAAAAAAAAGAAAAACTTAAACAAATGTATAAACACTGGCAGCCTTCAGGTTTGTGTTTCTTTCTGAGCCTAATTTAAATGAACAGCAGACATTTTATGGGCTTTTCCAAGAGAACCTACAGGGGCTTATTTGCTCAAGTCTGACTTTCTGACAGCTTTCTACAAGCCTAATCAAAACCAGACTTAGTCTCGTGTGAAGCAAAATAATATATATTAATGCAGCTACAAAGAACCAGGCTAAATGTAGTAAGTCATAAACCACTACTATGGCAACAAGCATTCAATCATGTGTGTGTACCATACTTGGATTTTGGAACAAGGGGTGCAGTTGTTTTGTTCCCATTGTACAAGATAAGTTGTGGTGAGGAGTCAAGAAAACATGCCTTGCATATAGAAATTGTCCCACTTGTGTAACTTGGAGTTTGTAGCTACAGCTTCAAGGGTTTCTCTTCACTTCTGTTCCCACAGGTGGGAATGCTGAGTTGATGTCTCATGGCAGGGTGCACACAGTTCCCTTAGGGTAGCTGTGGGCATGGAAGGCACTCCCTTGGAGCTGGATAGGACAAATCCTAGGACCAAGCTGGATTTAAGGGAGATTTGTCTTTATCATCTTTTTACATTTTTTCTTCAATACATAAACCATAGTTCTGAAATGTCCACAAGTCTTTGTTTAGATGGATTCTGGATGGCATAGTTAGAGTGGAGAATTCCACGGAGACAGTAAATACTTAAAGTGTTTTGACAGACACCTCAACACTGACCTCTAAAAGAAGACTTTTTTCTCTTTCTTATCATCCCAAAGTGTTCTCATCACATAATACCACCTCTCTCTTCATAAGGATAAGTTCATGTTCAGTTCCTGACATCTGGAAGAAATTTCTACTTATCTGGCATGTGGATTTTCAAGTGAAATTGTGGAAAGAGGCACTGAACTGATAAAGCAGGGATGTACCTTTGGGCTGGACCAGATGGCGAGGTGCTGCAAGCAGAAGGCATTCTGCCCAAAACAAGGAGGAAGGGGAAGGAAATCTTTAGGATTAGGCCAAGATGGAGGAATGTGCTCATTCAGGAGGTGTCAGTCCCCTTCTAACAGAGACCTTAAGTTTGTCTTAAGGTGGAGAGACATCAGGCAGTTTTAGATTGTGAGCTTTCCTGTCTGATTTGGATTTCAGTGTTTCCAGTTTCTCTGCTGAACTACTGCATGACTGAAAATCTTATCTAGTAGCAGCCAGCCAGCATTGGCCACAGTGTGTGTTATATGGTCCACCTGGTTTCCTTATACCTTTTGTCTTTCAATATAGATCAGCTATTCTATGCTGAAGCCACAGTTGAGCTCTTGCTGTATTGCCTTAGTGATTTTAGGGTGATGACGATTGCATTTGCCTAAAAATCCCAAATTACATTTCGCAATATGCCTAGAGGAGAGATTTCAGCCCATGGGATGAGATTCCTTTGAGCACAGTTCCTGTCCAAAGGGACTATTGACATGGGGTTTTTGACATCCCCTCTTTGTTGTCACCCAGTGATTTCAAAGGAAATGATTCTTTCAAAACAAACCTGAGCTGCAGCAGACTAATAGTTTTTAATTTCTAATCAAATAAACATACTCGTGTCCATTTACCACTGTGCAGAACACATCAAGTTGAGCTGTTGGGATTCAGCGTTATTTGAGGTCCATCTGCACATGATGCAAGAAATAATCTCCCACAGAAAGTTGTAACAAGACCAAGACATAGATTTACATCAAATCCTACATGGTCATATTTGATAGCCATAGAGTGATTTGGGTGGATGTAAAAGTAATACCAAATTAATTTTGGTTTGTTTTTTCTTCTAGTGACTTTCACTGAGTAGACAGTGAAATTTTACTTCATCTGCATTGATTAGACTGTTTTTTTTGTGGACACTCAGAGCATTTGTATCTGCAATTTTGATTCAGGGTCTGTTTAACTGAGATTTTTTGTGAGTTTTGTTGTTGTTTGCTCTATTATTTCTTGTTTGTGCTCTTTACTTTGTACAGAGCCAGAACACAGACAAATGTATTAACTGCATGGGCCATATATTTGGTTTGATGCCATTATTTTTCACTGCTCTCTGCAGAGCATTATCACTAATTATTTTTTAAAATATGTTGCAGCCATTTGATAGGTTTTCCAGGTTTAATATCTCTCAGCACAATGCACTGCAGTATAATTTGCTTTTGGAAGGGTGGAAGACTATAGATAAAACATTATCTTGCTTTTAAAGTATGGTGAACCTTTTTATTCTTGTTTATGAGAACTATCCAGTTTTGGCATAAGAACAGCCATGCAGTCAGTATAAATCAAATTCTTTTAGATACTTACTGTTTCATAATTTTCTAAAAATGTGGAGGTGTTGACATTTTATGAAACCACCTGTAAAGTGTCTTTGGATAGGTAATTTATACTGCACCTTTTTTTAGGCTTTTTTTTGATCTTTCAGCCTGTCCACTTTTATAGGTGTCATGGTGATTCTTGGAAACAGGAATTTATGTTTCTTTATGTTGTTGTAAACAGCAACATAACCTATGTTTCTTTATGTTGCTTACAAACAGACAAAGTGAGACAAAGTTGGTTGAAAAACATCAGAATTTGGTAGAGTGCTTTAAACCTCTTTATGTAGAAGATGAAGCCATTGGAGCCCTCTGGGTGGCTTTTTAGCAAGACTGCTTTTCACTGTGGACAGAAAACTGACTCAGGAGCAATAATGTGACTCTATAAATACAAAGGGTTTTAAGGGGTTTAATAATGCCTGTTGCACTGGATTGGAATAAAATGCGGACACTTTTCGTGTACAACTGTAATCCTGGATTATGCATAAATTTGGTCAACATTTGAAGAGTGTCACCAGGAACTAATTTGCAGCCTGACTTATGGTGTCTTCCTGTTGCTCTAGAGACCAGGGCAGTTCAGACAGCAGAAGACATTTTTACATCTGAACACCAAGTTTTGTGTCATGCAGACTCACAGAGTGGAAAAAGCCTGTAGATGAAAAGCCTCTATGAAGAGAAAAGCCATTCTCCAAAGATGTTGAAAAAGTGACGCTTGGTAGGCTATCCATAAAAATGGGTGCAAAGGAGCATATTCCACACGTGCATGCACCTGACTTTACAGAGGACCCCACTGGCTTGTGCCCCTTTGGTTCTGTAAAGGGGACAAAAAAGGTGCATTCTAGGTATTTTCATACAGAAAATAATTGAGCCAATCTTTAGATTGCCTTTCAATGATAAATAAATTTTGCCTGTGCACTTGTATTAATGGTGAGTATTCAAGTTCTGTGTACAATTGAGAAAGTGGTTGTTTTTCTAAAATTGAATGCCTTGTCTTGCGGCAACCTAGTGGAAACCACAGGAATAATATTAAATCAGGTTGCTTTGAGAAAAGCAGAACTATGTAATTGGGAGAGAGCAGGTTCATTAGTGAAGGACAAAGGGTAGTAATGCACAAGATCAAATTGGTAAAATCAGAACCTCCTGAGCTGTATTTAGCAGTTCCCTAACTCAGTTATTTCTCATGGGAAACCAGCTCCTGCAGAAGAGAGTGCAGCCACATGAATGAAGTGTGAGTCAGTTTGGCTCTTGCCAGCAACAGCAATAATTTCTTTGTCTCATTTGTAGGTGATTTTGAGATCCTGTCTGGGTAGTTTTTTTCCTGCTTGTGTAAATAGTCTTCTACATTCCCGTTGTACCAAATCTGAGTCATAATATCAAACTCTAAACCCAGTTTTCTTGCACGTGGTGCTGGCAGTCTTTTCCATGGCCCCTGATTACTTGTGGTGATGTAAATACCACTGGGGTACCACATGTCATCCACAAATCACAGCCTGGTGAGGGCCTCATATGTGAACCCTCTGACTGTGCCTTTCATAAAAGGTTGGTTAATGAACAGTAACAGAGAAGGTTTTCTTCTGGACACAGAGCATCCAGGTATGTGTTTTTTGGACCCTTTATATAGATATACTCCAGATGCGTTCCTTGGTGCTTGGTAATCACTGCATTCCCCAGATAACTCTGGGATAATGATAATACTAGAAAAATTCTAGTAATAGATGTGAACAGGAGCTTTCAAGTATATAAGAATTTCCTGCTTGAAAAGAAGGAGGTTCAGGTTTTTTTTTTCTTTATTGTCTTACTAGGAGGATTGTCTTACATGTCTTTAAAAGGAGGAAAACAGACTGTATTTTTGCTACTTCTCTGATTGCCAGCAGATAACAGCAAAACTGTTTCACTGCTGCTATGCTATTATTTTTACACCTGGATATTATGCCAAAGTTTTCCTTTTCCTTCTTTCTTTTATTTTTAAATTTTTTTTTAAAGGTAGGGAAAAATTGAAGTTTACTGCTAAGTTATTGCTTGCCAAGCTTTTTCAGCTGCAGGATATAATGGAAGCCAAATTCTTTGGAACTTATTAAGCCTGTCAGTATAATCAAGGGGAATTGCATGGTGATAAAATTATGGATCTATGCCATAGTACTCATGTGTAATGGATGGCTGTAGACATATATATGCTTATTATGCCAGGGTGCTGTGGCATAGCTCCATATTTTTCTTCCAGTGCAATTTCTCTGGACTGTTGTATATGAGTGTACATACATATACACAGGAAACAGGAAAAAAGAAATATCCCCTCCCCTTGTGTTGTCTGAGTCTTTGAAGACAGCATCTGCTTATAATGATACAGTCATTGACAAGCAGATGTTCCAAAGTTGGGCTTAAGAGTGGCGTAAACCGAGATTTCAACAATTCCTTTGGATACAGCACTTTCAAAATGCCATGTATTTTGAATTTATGAAAGACAGAAATAGAAAGGCTTTCATTTTGTCTCATACCTAAACCCTGTAGTGTTTTCAGTTTTTTTCAAATGAAGAATTCCTTTATCAGGAGCCATGTTCTATGGCACACCTACACTTCCTAGTGGAAAATTTGAAAGAAGTAATTTGTTCAAAGCTGGACTTGTTCAGGCTGTCTCTGCCTTGGCTGGTATGTGCAATGTGCCAGCTTCCTTAGAGTACTTCCCATCAGGATATTTAAGAAGGTTTTTGTTTACCAAAGACATGGCTTTCACTCAAATATAGCATATAATGACTCTCACAGCCAGAGCAGCTCTTATGAAAAAAAGTTTTAAAGGCCCTGCTTACAACAAAACATGTCAAGAAATGTGTGTTTGAGTCAGAAAACCCAGCCTATGTTCTTATGCCTGCTGGCACAGGAGGGGAGAGAGGGGGCCAAGGTGAAATGTAAAGGGGTTGCAGGAGGATATTGCCTGTGTTATACCCATCTTCCCTTTCCCAGTGGGAATCTTCCTTCTAGGACAGTACAAGCAGCCGATTTGAGGCTGTGATAAGTGAGAGATACTCGACCATTGCAGTTTGCCACAGAGCCCTGCCCTGTATCAGCCAGCTGAGTCCTGTCTGCCTGTCTTCTTTGGCTTGCCTGTTGTGTGCTTTGAGGGGAAACTCCTGTCCACAGCTCACCCGGTGCTGCGGTGACACATGGGATGGACACACAGGCAGAAAACATCTAAGGGATGAATAATATCAAATGCTCCCAGAAGCCTGTGCTTTAGCCCAGAAGCTCTCTGGACAGCTCCACAAAGCTGAGATTAATGAGAAGGACATTATCTTGTGCAATTTCCAATGGGTTTTGATAGGATGCAGATAGTCAGCAGATCGTTGTGCGGGACAGTCTGCTAGGCAAAGACATGCTGTGGCCCATGGAGACCATGCATTTCCTGGGATCTTAGGCTCCCCTCTAAAGGGAAGTAAGACCAAAAGACTCCCCTCATGAAGATGATGTTTAGGGCGCTCCTGTGTTTTGACATTTGACTCAGAAAGTAACATCTAACAAGGCAGGAGGTTTAAGGAGGTTAACAAGGCTGCAGGAGTTTTCCAGAGTTGCAAAGATAAATAGGACACAGTGATTCTGTATTCTATAACTACACAGAACACATGGCAAGATCCAGCTGTGTGAGCTCCAAAGCAACAGTCTGTCTCTTATTGATAAGTATTTGTCATAGACAGATGAAGTAAACCCTCAACAAATCCTCGTTAGCTTTTCAAGATGGGGGTTAATTTGTCCATAGTTAAACAGAAGATGTTTATAGAAGCATTAGCTGGTTAAACAAAATACTTTAGAAGTTTGTTTATAAGTGATTGAAATCAGCTGTTGCTGAACTGAAAAACCAGCCACATAAGCTAGGTCTACAGCCCTTTGCCTGTCTGTTGTCTGTTAGTGTAGGGCTTTCTTCTTCCAGCAACATTACTAACTCAGGGAAATAACATCAATGGAGGATATTAATCTTTCACTGTGGTGTCTTTCACTGGTGGATATTAATAATTCAGGAATTAAACTCATCATTGAAGAGGTCAATTTTAGTGGGTTTTAGTGAGAAACTGCTCCAGTTATTATATTAGGATATATTTAAAGTATTTCCACATCTGAGAAGTCAAGCACTGAAGCATCAGGAAAACCAGTGCAGCCCCTAGCCAAAGTCCCCTTTGCCCCCAGCAGTTGTAAACCTAGTCAAAAGTGAGTGAAGATAATAGGGGGCCCTTCCCTGTCAGAGTCCTGCAGATCAAAATCCACCACTGCAGTAGCTACAATTAAGAAAATGCTGGTGTCAGTGTGAACCAGGCATCTCTCATCCAACCCTGCTGGCTGCCCTGTACAAATGCTGATCCCTTTTGTTCCGGTACCTCTTCTTCTATCCCCCACCAAGCTGTGGACCCAAGTACAGTGGCTTGTTTTGTACAAGCTGAGTAAAACAAAAAAAATGTCATTAGGGTAATGAACTGAACCTTACTCATGTGAAAAGGAGCTTTCCAGATGATGCATTTCTCAAGGTAGTTATGCTCCACTTGTGCCCTTCCTCTGGGCCATTTTTGTAGTATTTTGCTAACTATGAGCATTGCTTTGGCTCCTGTAAGATACTCAAACATATCACTGATTTCTGGGAATTAATCACTATGTTGATAAGCAGCAAGTTGCTGATATTTTTTTTCTATTTGTTTTTCTTCCTTTTACACATAAGTAAGTACCATTAGTTAAATAGCATGCTTAACTTGATAATATTTAAATATCCCAGGACAACCCCTCCTATCCTCATTTATGTGACAGCAGTGACACCTCCACAGCTCAACCAAACCTTGGCATTCTAACACCTGCACAGCTCAGAGCTCTGCTCTTCCTTCACATATTCCCTCTGGGAACATCACAGCCTTGACACCTTGATGTCTCCCAGTGGTGGATGGTTTTCTGGGACTTACTTCCTTGATGAATAACATGAAAAATGCTTTCATAACAAAAAATGCCAGAGATGCCTTTAAAAGATTTCAGTGCAAGGGGCCTGAACATGAAGTAAAAGGAAAACTCTCCATATTTAGTCTCTAAATTAGAAGTTTATTGCTGATGTTTACACAGATGCCATAGAGCTGGAGCCACTGCACATCTGGAGAGTAGGTGGCTAAATCTCTCTTTCAGTTTTTTAGTGAAAACACAGTCAGAGGAGGCTGGCTGACAGTATGAATAAATCAATGTGCTGTCCACAGGAAATAAGGAGATGGCTGGAATGAAGCATA
>VWYI01037799.1:323-16023 GCA_013399455.1 Anthoscopus minutus | reverse complement strand
TACATCTTTTTCAGAGCACTATAGTGAATGGCTTCCTTGAAAATTTCTGCAAGAGCTGCTCTAAGTGCACAGTTATGAATGATCTCTTTGCCTCCATGCAAAAGGTGGGATTAGCAGGATTCCCCATGGCCACAGACACAGAGGCAGGAAAAGATGTTGGAGACAGAAGACAAGATGGAAAGATCTTTTGATATATTCTATCCTATATTTGATAGGGGAATAAAAGAGCAAAGAGCTTTTGGTTTTAGCAACATGAAAAAAGTGGTTTTGTCTTTTCCATAAAACTTTCTGGATTAAAAGAATGAAGAGGCATGCAGTTTTTTAACCATCTGCTTTTCCTCGTAAGAAAAGTTCCCATGTCTTGTCTTTGAGAAGAATAGAGTTGCTTCCTTAGTCAGAAAATTTAACCACCTATTCCTTCCCAGTATTATTCTTCTCTGAGCAAAAGTTCTGTCCCCCCTCTACCTGCTTGCACTTGGGCATGGAAGGAGAGGTACCAACCCAAGGGCAGTGTTTGAAAGAAATCTGGGTTGACGCGGATAAACTTGGCTAATGTCAGCAGAACAGGTGGTCTGGTGTAGCCAGAAGTGCTACTCAGGGGGTGTCTCAGCAGTCCTGTCAGTCATGGCTGGGTGCAATTTTTCCTTGTGCTCCCACTGGTACCCGCTTCATGCTGGATATATACACTGTTCACAGCCTTGAAGTCTGCAGAAAACATCTGGAAGCACTCACTTGCCAGGTACTTCAGGGAGACTTGCAGAAGCCCAGGAAGATGGTGGCTGGAGACCGTGAGCTCCTGAGAAGACTGTTTTTTCCTGACATATTCTGTCAGGTTCCAGGAAATAAAATCATTTGGGTGATCAGAGCTTGGTCCTTGCTGAGCCAGAAGAGGTCCTGGTGTTGCCACTTTGCAAATCCATCGCAAGCCAGCTATACAGGGATGTTGGCTGGAGAGCTAAATCCCTGAGAAACACTATTACAGGAAGTTAAAACTCTGATTTGAATTCCAGTGACTTCTCATTGGATTATGGGCACATTAGTAGGTTTCCAAGCCAAAATGATTAGAGGAAAATGAAATAGTGAGATTTTCTGAATCAGTATGGTCGTATTTAATGCAAAACATATGCACGGTCCAAGGGAGAATGCACAGAAGATCCTGGGATAGGCACAGCATCTATTAATGAGAATTTGGGCTGCTGACAGAGTCTCTATTTACCAATTTGTGTGTTTGAAACTTTGTTTCTGAAGTAGCTGTGATTGCTAGAAAACACCAGAGCTGTGCCAAGGATCATTTATATTCAGATACTTCTCAGTGGTGATGTAATTGTTTATCTGTGAGGTCTTAAGTTATATTGTACCAGATCAGCATTATTTCATGGGGTATTTTTTGTGTACTCATGTCATAATGCTGTTCCCAAACCATGTGCAGTAGCATCTCTGTCCAGTATTAGGAATTTTGAGATACCGGAAATGAAGACAAAAGGGATCACGAGGGATTCTTAAAATTCCAGAAAATTTTCATTGCATTCAGGTGACCAGAGAAATATTCTCCTGCTTCCACTAGGTATGCAGAGTTTTTCCAGGATCCTGTAGAAGCTCCAAATGTACTTTCTGTCATGGCAGAGCCCTACAGAACTCTGCACATCTGTAAAGCTGAAAACTTGGCTGGTTTTGCACAGTCTTATTTTGCTTTTGTTGATGGAAATTCCATCCTTGCTGATCATGCTTCTTTGTTGATTTATTTTTTTTTAGCATGCAACATGTTGGAATTTTGATTTAGCCAAGATGGTTAGAGAGGTCTGCCAGCTATTCCAAGATCATGTCTTCTACAAGTTGTTGCAACCACAGTCTTTTCTGTTGACTCAGACTCTGTACTGTAGGCTTTCCCCCATCTTCTGGGTCCATCTGTCATTGCTTGCTTTTAAAATCCAGCACAGAAAAATTAATGGGTCCATTCTTGCACTGAAGGGTAACATCTGTATGTGTGCAGAATATGATATTCCTTCATGGTGACTTTGGTTACTCTTCTATGGCCAGATCTAACTGTTTTCTGATGTCTTTTGCTTAGTGATGACCAAAGTCTCTGAACAATCTTTAATGGCTTGTAAGATGACTTTGTCTTTTGCAACTACCAAATGATGGGGTGGTTGTTTCTAGAGCCTCTTCCCTCTGCATCAGTCTTTTTTTGACTGATGTCCTATGATTGATAATTTCTGAGATAAGGACAGTTCCTAAGCAAAACATATCTTCAAGCTGTATTGAAGGCATTAATTTAAGATCCACCACATGCTGTACTGAACCAAACTGAATCCAAATAAATGCAGAGAGTTTCTAGCCTAGAATATTCTTCATTGCTTCATGTCTTTCAGAGTTGGCATCTTCGAGATAGAGACACCTTTTTTTCCTCTTCCCAACAATTTATGTAGCTAGATAACTAACTGAGAGAAATAGGCTTCTTAGCAAATGGTCCTCCTCAACAGCAGTTGTTTTCCTTATTTGAACTGAAGCAATCTGAACTCTTCTTCTTGTACCTGTGTAGGCTACAAAAAGGTTGTGAAATTCCTGTTGTAGCAAAGTTCTCTGGTCTGTCCAATTTGCTTCCCAGGTGGTGACTTTCAACTGAAGTCTTAGCATCAAGTTTTTTATGGATCTAGCTCCTCTTACCTCCATAATTTTATTGGCAAGTCTTTGCTGGCATATATGCAGAGAAGCCTAGCAGACTGGCAATCTGAGGTTAAATTTGTAGTGAAGAGAGAAGCTGGGAGACCAGCAGAGACTCAGGGGCAGTGCAGGGACATGGTGCCTACTGAGCCTGAAGACCAGGGTGTTAGACCTTGCAGTAAAGGCTAAACAAAGGCCTCAGTCAGTGGAGTCAGGAAACTCTGGTGCACAAAGGCATTTGGGCTGAACGACAAAGATGGAAGATCAGAGCAAAGAGACATTGTCTGGGCAGACATAGAGATTACAGGAAGATCCATTTGGCCATTGCTGGCTGTGAGCTGTTATACTGTGGAAGATTACTCCTTGTATTGAAGGTTGAGAAATGGCTGACTGAGGTATCAGTCACTCCAGCAAGACTCATGTTAGCAACTTCCACATCAGTTTAAAAGCTCCTGACCTCTTTTGTTTCTTGAAAAGTCTGTTCCCCAAAAGTTAGGTCATGCCAGTGGTTTGAATTTCTCCTTAAATGTGAGAGAAATGCCTGCTTGCCTTTCTGCTTGCTCTGGTGAAATCCCCTTATTTTTAAAGGGCCAAAGAGGCTTATTTGCTTTAACATGAAAATAGTCAAAAAACAGATGACTTTTCTGTTTCCTTTCATATAGTCACAAGGCACATTTTCTAACACCTATCCCAGAAAACTCTCTGGTGGCTTTTATTGTCACTCTGTGACTCTGCCTGTGTTTGTCTTGACAGGCTCAAAAAGTGGGTGCGTGGAAATCTCATGAGATTTAGGAAGCCCAAGGGCAAGGTGCTGCACCTGGGTTCAGGATGTGAGACTCCTCAGCTGCATGCTTGGGGAAGAGTGGAAGCCTGAAATGGCTTGATGAAACCAAGACTGGTCTGATCTCCCTGTAACCATGCTTCCAACAGCTCCTTAAGGAAAGGGAGCATGGCAGAGAAGTGATTCTTCTCCTGTATACCCTTGAAGCCTTTGGGATCTGCTATCCCAGAAGA
Source organism: Anthoscopus minutus (assembly GCA_013399455.1). Taxonomy (NCBI): domain Eukaryota; kingdom Metazoa; phylum Chordata; class Aves; order Passeriformes; family Paridae; genus Anthoscopus; species Anthoscopus minutus. The sequence continues at coordinate 12,348 of VWYI01037799.1, read as the reverse complement.
AGCTTTGGGAAATCAGATCCTTCAGGCCTAAGAAAGGTAAAATTCACATAATTTCCTACCAGTCTTGGTATTTCCATATTACTAATTTCTCAATCATAGTATGAGCCAACATCCTACAGGCTGTTTGAAATTCACACTGTTACTGAGTAAAAGTCAGACTCTTACTTGTGTTCTGGGTTGTGATTTGGTATGGTTCCTATGAGTTAGTGACCATAATCCTGATGATGAATTGTTTTCTGGTGGTTCCTATGCTTGTGTTGACAGTACTGCTCTTGCCCCAGAAACGAACAATAACTATATTTATGTTAATTGGCTTTGAGGTATTAGCCACAGCTAATAATTCTGCCCTCTCTAGGCCTTTACTTTCTTTAGAAAACAGTTTAAAGATTGTCTGGTGCTCTTGTTCTGTTTTTGGCCAGACTCCAGCAAAACAAAGTCTAGATGTTACACAGTAATTAAAACAGTCCTTACTGAGAGCTATCAAGCCAAGAAGCATATCTGTATTTTCAACTCTGAACTTCCTTCCTAAGGACATTATATGTTTTAATGAAAATGAACATGATTTCTTCAGCATTTTTTTCCTCTTCATGAACTACAGAGATAAGGTCTGTCACATATGTTGTGTATCAGAGAAGCACTCAAATGGTTAAGAGAAAACCAAAATATTTTAGTCAGCCTGTATCATTGTGACAATTTTTTTATTTCTTTAGCAAAGGGGGGAAAATACTGACATTAGCTGCAGGCCCTGCCAAAATAGACATTTGTTTTCCATTAGCTGCACATATGCTTTCCTAAGGGCTTACTACGAACTGAGACACAGCTCTGAGCATAGATCTGGTTTATGTAAGGCATCTTCTATAAATATAAGTAAACTTCAACCTCAGAAGTCTTCTGTCTCTTCTAATTCTGCTTTGATTATCTTGCTACTTAACGTCCAAAGGCTGTGAGCCTATCTTACCTGGGGAGAGGTGTCCCAGGAGGGAGTGATGTAGTTAGGTGGCCTTCAAAGATTCTACAACAAATTAAAGAATAATGAACTATTTAAAGCTTTGGTGTCATTCTCAGGGCTTAAAATATGCTCCACCTAGTCTCAGGTGAGTCTTGTAGAGAAAGGCATGATTCTTCAGCAGAGTCCTTAGCAATCTACAGCAAGTGGAGGAAAATTTTCTTACAGACTTTTTTTATTTTTAGCTGAAGTGTGGACTGGAAGCAATCCATTGGCCAGTCTGTTACCAGCAACCTAGTCCATGCATGAGTGGTAACTTCTTTTGAAATCAGATTTTCACATGTTCCAGATGCAAGAAGCAGTTCATGGATGGCCACATGGATGCCAGAGGACTCCAGAAGTAGTTATTTCTTATAGTTTTAGACTAAAAAATATTTGAAAGTAAAATTCACCACAGACTTCAGTTGCTACATTTTCTATGGTGATAGGCAACACAAGTGCCTTGAGAGGTCACTGCCTCTCAAGAATCAGATCATTGATTCTTTGGATAGCACAAACTCCAATATAAATATCAAGAAGAGAAAGCAATATACAGTGGTCTTCACTACCATAACCCCTGAATGAAAGTGAATTGCAGGAAAGCTGAAACCCAGGAATACCTTGTCAATTCCCAGGCTTCCAGGCTGTACTCTGTTCCCCACCATGAAAAGCTAGAGGAAACAATAGTGTTTTCAGCCTTGTGTAGCTGAGAGATCTGTGGGAGCTGTGCCTTACCAAAAACTCTCTCCTGAGAAAGCCTCTGGGAGGCTCCTGCGTCTGTCTGGAAAGAGGCAGAGGAAAGTGGACAGGAAGCAGGTTAGTACAGTTCAAGGTAGACAAGGTGCTTGGCAGGGCATCTGGCTTTAATCACATCCCCAGCTGGAGGTTAGTAGCCAAGTTTGGGTCTACCAGCTGTGCCTGGCACAGTAAATGGAGGAAATTCTACTGTTTCTGTCTGTGTGGTCTCTCCACAGAGGGTTTGTTCTTGGATTGGAAGGGTGAACATCTGAAAATGAGGTGTGAGACTCTGGCTAAAGGGAGACAGGACATCATTATGGAGGTATTCTGTGCAGAAGATGAGCATGGCCAGAAATGCCCTGCTCACTTCAGGAGAGCCTCTGCTGTGAGCAGACACATCAGCTTGTGGGCAGCCCTCAGGAATCTCCATTCACCGAGTGAGAAGAAAATGCAGTGATCAGAATAGGAGTTAATTATTTTCCAGTCTTGCAGAGGAAACGCCAGAAAGACATAAATGACCTCTGTGATGAAAGAAGAGATTAAATAGGGAAATATTTACCCAGAAAAGTTCAACAATCTATAGCTTATGTTTCATTTTGGACAGTACAGTATGATGTAGGCAATGCTGAGGTTCTTTGCTGTTTAAAATTTTGATGAAGCTGATATTTGTCATGCTGATGCTGCATGCAGTATAGAGAATGAGGTAAGTTAATGATATCACTGAGATATCACAGTGGTTCCCAAAGCAAGAGACAATCCTCCTCAATGGTATTTTCATTTCTCATTGTTTGCTGGATTGATTATTTGAAATGATCATCACAGTGTGGAAAAAAAATTCCTTCGCCAATCTTAAAACCTGAAATTAAATGAGTATTTTCCTGACTGGAATTTTAAATTTTATGTGTTGATTTTTGTTTGTTTGTTTTTTGTCTTTCTCTGTCATAGGGGCCAGCATAGTAATCAGAAATTATTCAGGCTGTGAGATAAATCAAGAGTCATATGTGACTGAAATAAAACACCTAAAGTCTGGCAACTTTTTTCTTCTGAAGAATATCTGAGAGGTGGAGATACTCCTGTTTATATTTGGTTTTGGTTAAATCACTTTGGAATAAATAGGGTATTGGTCCCATCTCATGAGTGGTCTCAACCATCTAAACAAGCCCTGCTTAGACTTTGATGTCCATTAAGGACCTGTCTGCTTTGATCTGCGCTGCCCTCTGATTTGGTTGTTCTGGCAATGCACTTAATCTCCTGTTCCCAAGGACTGGAGCCTATAATGCTTTTCTCTGTGTGTGCTGGGGCAACCTCCAGACAAAGAGTTAGGGAGCTTACAACCAAATGTACCTCTGCTACTTCCATGAGAAAATGTGGAGGACATGTAGAGCAAATTGCAGTTCTCATGATGAGACTTATGGAGGGGGGAGATATTTCAGAAGCAAACTAGGACAAGTATAACTTGACAGGCTCTCCAGGGAAGTGGTAACAGCACCAAGCCTGACAGAGTTCAAGGAGCATTTGCACAGTGCTCTCAGGCACATGGTGTGACTCTTGAGGATGTCCTGTGCAAAGCCAGGAGCTGGACTTGATGAACCTTGAAGGTGTTTTCCCACTCAGCTTATCCTGTGATTGTGTGATTCTGGGATAAATGTCTTGGATATGCCTAGCTGTTCAAAAGCACCTGAAAAAGTGTCTGCTAAATAATGGCAAATGTTTTGTGTGGGGATCCAAATAGGAACAAATGCCTTCTTTTTTTTTATGAAAGGGAGTATTGTAAAGATTTACTCTGTTTTCCTCAGTGTTTGTTTAAAAGCTTTAATCAGCTATATAATTTTTGCCAAAAAAAGTAATGGATACAAATTCTCTAACATCTGACTTCTTTTAGCGTAAGGAATTTTATTTCATCTTTCAATAGGATTTTTTGGCAAATTGTGTTTTCCACCTATATTCAGTAGCAAAGACTTTCTGCTTTCCAGGGCAGTAACTCACAGAAGATGGTCCAAAATGAGATAATGAATTTTTTATCTATGCCTTTTTATTTTCTAGACGCATATGTTCCCTTTCCTAAAACATGTTCCTTCTGAGTAACTTATGCCAGCTCATCTTCTGGTCAAAATGAATATAGCAAAAACTATTTCAAGACTTTCTATGAGTGGTTTATCTGAGTCAATACTTGGATCTCCCAAACCTAAAGGAAAGAGGTACAACATTTTTAGAGGGACCACTGGAACCCTGCCCTTTGGCCATCCAAGCAGGATAGAGGCAAACCTAGGACACAGTGTTAGGATCAGCTTTTGTTCTCTTGTCCTAACATCCTTTCCCAGAATGAACCCTCTTGCTTGAACACACAGCAATTGTAGTCTGTGCCTGGGTCTCGGGCTGCATACAGAAACTGCCTGTGTCTACCTGTAAGCCCACTGGGTGATATCAGGTCAGAATGGATGGTCTCTGTTGGGCAGCAAAGCTGGCACTCTTCAATTCTTCCCCATGGAGGAGAGCAACAAGCTGGCCATTCCCTCCTACACGTGCCTGGGAAGCAGGGCAAAGGAGCAGATGGAATTCTGCAATACCCAGGATAGCCCTCCTGCTGCAGAAGGGAGCCAAGATGGCTGCTTCCTGGAAGGAAAGTGGGAATGGGGACCCTCAGGGGTGTCTGCAGTGTGCCTGGCATGGGGTCAGCACACTCAGCAGCTTGTGGGTGCAGTTGGGATTGTCAGCTACCAAACTAACAATTCCCATGTCTTTGCCAAGCAGCCATCTTGCTGCCTGAGCTCGCTGGCTCTTAAGCTGTTCCAATAGATGGATTTACGTTTAGCAGATGGATGATCTGTGATATCATCTGCCTTTCTGGAGGGTTATCTACCAAGGAAATCCCTTGGCAGTGGTGGATCTGGGTAATGTAGGGAGCTGTTGGGTGTGGAGACTGTGAGGGGATCCCAGCAGTGATTTTTTTCTCTTTGCTTTTGTCCTTGTGGGGTGGGCTGTCACAGCCACAAATGTGCATGTTGTGATGAAAGAGACTTGATGAATCGCGTGGTGAGCCCCAGGGGACTGGTAATTTTGCTATGCTGTGAGTTCTGCAGAACACCTCAGGGCTGAGACACTGTGCCATCACCTTTTGGCCCTCATTGCCTCTAGAGGCCAGATCACCACACAGGCTGTCCTTCTCCAGGTTATCTGCCTCAGTCTCATATGGATATCCTTGAACACTGACAGACTCGGAGGGATTCCAGGAGGCCCCACCAGTGTGGGAGAGGTCTTTCTAAAAGTGTGTACCCCTGGGACAGGCTGTAACTTATTTCTTTTGGCCAGCAGAGATAAGTGAGCTTGCTGTGAGCATATGTGCCCAGCTGTATAGACGTCACCTCAGTGTGCAAATTTGCATCTAATCTGGCTTTGGTGAATCAGTGTGACTCCAGCCAAGGACTCCATGCCTTGAGCCCTGGCTCCAGTATACAGGACAAACAGTTTACCAGTAGCCCTGCTGCAAGGGCTGACACCCAATACTCATTTGCTTCCCGGTCTCTGAGGCAGGTGGTCCCCATAGTGTTGGGAAGTATGGAATGACTGCCTGGTTTCCTGCCTTGCCAGCAGTCTCTATGCAAGGTCCCTTATGTTGTTTTCATTTAGCAACATAAATAGGATATTTGCAGTAGCTAACATTAGGTGTTTTTGTGGTTTAAAAAATGTATCAGTTCTCTGGGCGAGTTCTCTGGGTGTGTTTAGGTGTGTTATGCCCTTATTTCCTATGGACTGCAGGTGTTCAACTCACCTGTGTTCAGCCTCTGGAGGGGCAGCATATTCACATCTCCAAGGGCAAATGGGTAGTTTGTGTGGGAAGTAGGAAGCCTCTGAGAAACTAGGGAATGAACTGTGAGATTTGGGATTCAGAATAGCTGAGAGCTGGCCCCTAACCCTTTGGCTGCAGAGCCCCTTTGTTCTTCTGTCACTTGGTTGCACCTGCAAATATGTTAGGCAGAATGCTAAGATATGTGCATGTTCTTCCTGGCACAGCCCTGTTGATGGCAAGTCTCACTCCAAGAGGTGTCTTTGTCTCCTTGAAAGGGTGCATGAACACAGGCATCCTGGGGATGGTAGCAAAAGAATGGACAGTCCCTGGTGCGATGCAGAATCTCCCCACCTTTTTGGCCAAGAGATGGGAAATACTGGAGGCTTGCTGTGATTGACAGGAAATTGCTGTGTGTGAAGATGGTTTTCACAGAATTACAGAATATTCCGAGTTTGAAGGGGACCCACAGGGATCCTGGAGTCCAGCTCTTAAGTGAATGGGCCATTTGGGGATCAAATCCATAATCTGGGTGATATTAGGCTCTGACCAACTGAGTTAAGCAGCAGCCCAGAACATCTGCCCAGTGGGACAATGATCAAGGGAACAAGGAGAAAGGAGCAGCTAAATAACCTGATGGAGGAAGAGGAGACATTTGACAAGGAAATTGAACTAGGCTGTTTCTGGGATATTCCTGTTCAGATGAGGTTGGACAAAAAATGCTTGCTTGCAGCAACCAATGAAGATATAAAGGATGGAAACAGCATATGAATGATTTGAAACTTTGCAAAAGTAGTTAAGGCTAGTACTGAAGAGTAGGCCTTCGCAGGACTAGGTTTTGGAGGTTCCCCAGAAAGAACAGATAAAGTGCTTCCAGGCACAATAAAACCATTTATTTGTGAAGGAACTGTTGGCTAGATGAGAAGTGCAGTTGTGACACCTCTGGCTTACCAAGATGAACTGATGAAGTGATCACCATCCTGGCTGCCATGGACAGGAAGCTTTTTTAGTAAAATATGATCATGTTGGCTCTGGCCTATTTGGAGCTTGTCAGCCAATGTGAACAGAGAGTACAAGAGCCAAAATGTCAGCTTCACACTGAAAGAGAAAAGACTAGAGAAGAAGCATGTTCTGTGGACATGGAATTTAGCCAGCTGAAGGACTTGGGTAAGACATGAAACTTTTATATGTTTCCTATTCTATTTATAACCTTGTGTGCTGCAGAGAGAAGAATTCATATAGTTACAGCTCATAACTCCTGAACAGGTTTTCTTGAGTACAGTGCTAGAACTCAAATAAACGTGTAGGAGGATGTTGCTTTTCTGAGCAAATAAGACTTTTAGAAGGAACCTGCAGGAGAACATGGCTAGGGAGAGATGACCTCAACTCTCCAAGGAGAGGCAGAAATTTCCAGAACAAAAATGGGTATGCAAGTGAGCATGGGTAATGTGAGAAGAGGTTGCCTTTTTATGAGTAAGGTTGGTGCTTAAAACAGTTTCTGAGAGAAAAAAGGAGTGATTAGCATCAGGTTGAGAGCAGCTGAGTGGCCTGAAAGGCCTTGGTGGCTTCCTGTTGTGGAAGAGAAGAGCACTCCCAGATTTGGTCATGGATTTAAGTATCTGAGAAGTTAGGAGAGTTCAGCTATTATTGTGCTGTAGGAAGTGCTTGGAGAAGAGCTAAAGAGATTAATTACTATGGGTGTTTCTGGTGACTAGAGTATTGAGAAGTGTTAGGGATAACATGCTGTGAAGCTCTGACCCGTTCATCTCTCCAGTGCTTGTAGAGGTGGTAGAATCAATACGCAAAGAGGTGTGGTCATCCTGTCCTGCTCAGATCAGTGATATGAAAGAATTGATACTGCCTTTCTCTCTTGTGCTGCAAGTGAAATAGCACTTTGGAGGGAAAAAAAGTGAATGGTCACTGCAATTGTTAATTAGGAAAGTTGGAGGGGACCTTAAAGGTCACCTAGTTCCAACCCCCTTTCCAAGGGCAGGAGCACCTTCCACTAGACCAGTTTACTCAGAGTCCCCTTCAACCTGGCCATAAACATTTCCAGAAAGGAAAGAATGAGACATCCACAGCTTCTTTGGGAAACTTATCCCTGTAAAGAAATTCACCACTCTCCCAGTAAAGGAATTCTTCTTAATATCCTGCTCAGACATTTTTGCCTTTGGTTTAAAGCCATACCCTGCTGTCCTATCAACACAACTTGTAAAGTCTCCCTCTCTGGCTTCCTTATAGGTCCTCTTTAGACACTAGAAGGTGTATAGTGTCTGTCTCTTTGTAGTCTCTTCTTCAGGCTGAACAGCCTCAACTCTCTCATCCTGTCTTCATAGAAGTAGTGCTCCAGTCCTCTGATAATTTTGTGGTCCTTCTCTGGACACACTCCAGCAGGTTTATGTCTTTCTTATGTTGGGGCCCAAAAGGTGGGTGCACTATTCCAGAGGTTGTGTCACCATAGCAGAGGGAGAACCTCTCTTGACCTGCTGGTTATGCTGCTTTGGATGCAGCCCAGGCTTTGTGGGCTTCAAGTGCACATTGCTGGGTCATGTCAAGCTTCTTGTCCATGAACACCCACAAGTCTTTCTCCTCTGGAGTAATATCAATCCATTCTACACACTGTACACATCTGTATTTGTATTTGCCCCAATCCAGCTGCAGGGCTTTGTACTTGGTGTTGTTCATGAGGTTTGCACCAGCTCACCTCTTAAGCCTGTCAATGTTTCTCTGCATGGCACCCCTTTCCCTCCAGCATGATGACCACACCACACAGCTTGGTGTCATCAGCAAACATGGGAAGGGGAGACTTCTCTGCCTCTTTGTGTTCTCAGACGAGGCAAGGTGGCCTGATTAGGTCTGATTAGCCTTGTTTGCTTAGGCTTTGTGAGCCCTTAGACTGTGAACTGGATGCTGTAACTTGCTCAGGGGACCTGGGAGTACTTCTGCACTATATCCAGTGTCAGCTACAAGTCGAAATGGCAATATGGAGCCAGCTGACAAAATCCAGCACAGGTTCTTTGATCCTCATGATGGTGTGCTGGAAGCTTAGGTATGGTGTGTAGCTGTCTGGCTTGGGCCCTTGCCAAACTTTAGCCCTGGAAGAAAATTTTAAATCAGTGAAAAATAACTAGTTATTAGAATGAAACTGAGTGTGGATGCCTAATTTTTTTAAACCACCAAAGAGAAGAAATTTCTAGGATATTATTGAAACTCCCGCTATAATAATAATAATAATAGTAATTATTCTTCCATTCTCCTTTCCTATTTTTTGGCACAGATCATTTGGATTTCCATAGCATCTGGCATGCAGTTTTCAATGACTTGAAGGGAAGTAAGAACTATAAAGAGCCTTATTTCCCTTAGGAACTCAAATACAAATTAAACCTGTACTAAGACACCTGATCTGAGCCAGATGAAATCAAAGCTTTGTGTCCATACACCTTAACTTTGGATAGCTTTAATTCTCAGGGAGTGGATCAATTTGAAGGCTTCAGAAGCCAGCTGTGGCTCTTTAGAAGTTGTAAAAGGTGAAGAAAAAGATATGATTTATGATTGCTGGAGAAACCACAAACCGACTCGGAGTTTGCCATCTGTCATCCATTTTTGGAGCTGTTTTCAAAGCACTGGTACATTTACCATTTTCCTTGCTCCTTTTTAAGAGCTGTGTGTTTATCCTTACTATTGACAATAACAATATTGTGTTGTGATCATCATGTTTTATAGGATGTATTGCTCCTTTAAGTTCTCATTCTTAGTGTTGCAGACAACTGGCAGCAAGAATATTTCTAGATGCTGCTAGGCAAGACATGGTTTATTTAGTAGCAGTCAGCATGCTTCTTGAAGTTGCTTTCATAGTTTCTTAGAAACCTCAGGTTTTGAACTTTGAACTGTAAATCTAGTGGATAAAGTCTGCATAAGTCTTTGGAGAAATAAACCCCTGCAGATTTATTTTGGCTGGCAACTGTTCCACAGTCACCTCTAACCACACCCGGACACCATTTGATCCTGAATAGCATATGTATCCATTACATTGTGCAACAGTTATAATCCAGTACTGGTGTAGAGTGAACTGCTGAACTGATATCCAGATTAATCTCATCAGAAAGACAAGAATGAAATACTTTGGATGAGCTGCTTAAGGCAGGGTTGACCAAGCAAACTGTGTTTTGTTGAGCTGAAAAACCTGAACGCTACTCTGTGCTGCCACAAAGTTTTGCTACTGCTCTTCCACTATGCAGGTAGGAAAGATTCACATGATGTGTTGCAGGTAACTTTAGAAACCCTTAAGAGGACTGATGCTTCAAACACATTCACAGTGCATTTTCTGAATATCGTCCCCTTTGAAAGGACAACATAGGCAGAAATGTTGTCATAATACGGAACACTTAATAATGAAGTTGTATTTTAATTTGATATTAGATGTTAACAGGAGGAAAAAGTAATGAGAGGGATTAAGAAATAAGATTGATAGTTTATTCTGTGGGCAGCAAAGCACATTGAAATGTAGTCCTGTTTAGGGACAGCTGCAGCAGTCTAACTTCAGCACACACTGAGCATAAACCACACTGGAAAGACCCTTGGTTGTATCAGCCATTTTCTGTACGAAAGTACATCACAGCATTGTGGTTTTGAATTGCTTTAAGAAATGGTTAGAGTAGAGGTTTGATAACAAAATCTTCCATGCTCTGTCCTGCTCCTTATTTGCAAGAAGTTGAAAGTTCTTTCACTTCGGTAGATTATTTTCATATACATAAAATTGTAATAATGAATGCCTCTACCTTCCACATTATGCATACATTTTGATGTACAGAAAATCATGGCAATTCCTGAAGTCTGAACTAGTGATACCAAAAGTCCACGACATAAAATATTTCATCCCTGGATTAGTCCAATACAAATGATTTACTGAAAGCTGTTTAAAGCAATTATGTGCATTATTTAATCCCATTTTGGTTTTTAGACTTAGCTTACATCTTGAAATGAAGAATATAATAATGAAAAATATTTAATGGCTCTAAATAAATAAGTAACTAAAGAAAGTTCTGGGTCTTCATATAAATACCCAGCTTCATGAATCTTGTTAATTGCTTGGCCACAAATTCTGAAGCTGAATTATGCAATATATGAATGAGGCTTGTTTGTTTCTTTTTAAATTTCCATCATTTAACTTGGCTGAAATGCCATGGGTTCTTTTATTCACACATGTTCTTTAGAAACCCTCAGATAAGTAACCTAAAATGTACAAGAACACATTTGATGCTATATCCCAAGCAGTATGTTGCACTTCACATTGCAAACCTGCAGATATATTATGCTTAGAGTTGTTAATTTTGGGGATATGGGGGAAAGAGGATGTGATAAAGATAGAAGAAAGAGGAGAGAAGGGTTGAAGTATACCAAAGATTGTTTTGGAGATAACCATCTGGACTATATACTGGTCCTGCTTTAATGCTGGTTTGTAACTACTGTGCTGCTTCTGCTTCCTGAGGGTCATACTTTGACATGACAGGAAATGTCTCATGAGGCTTTGCTGGGAAGCCAAAATTTATCTTGTGTTTTGTCTCTTTAATTTTAGCAGACACTGGCAGAAAGAAGGGGTGGTCATAATCTGTCAGGGTCTTGAAAGGCTGGCTCTGACTCTTCAACCAATGACATTCAGATGGGCTGTCAAACTGCATGCAGATCCAAGGGAGATTTTGTGACTAATGAAGTTAAGAAGCATGACATGCAAATTTAATCTGAAACAGCCTTCTCAGCTACTTGGTACTGCTTGATAATATTGAAGTGATTATATTCCATGAAATAGTTGATCTTCTGACAGCATGGCTTTTGTTACATCTTCCTTTGTTAGATTCTGGGATTATTCTTGGCTTTGCAAAAGACAAGGTAATATTTCTTAAGCTGCAAGCATCTGTAAGTGAGCTCTGCTCCCCTGGGGACTGGTTCTCTTCAAGCTGTCTGCCTGGCTTTCCCTTGTTCAGAAAAGGGAGATTCCTGCTTAGACCCGTTCCATTCCTGCCTGCCCTGTGGCTTCTGGCTGGAGCATGGCTCTGGTATCTGTGAAGAGCTGCTGGTTCTCATCAAAGGATGCAGCCTTTGTAAACAAATGAGAGGCACTTTCATTCTGAGTATTTGGAATGATAAACTGAAACATGACTAACTTAATAGAAAAGTTAATTCTGATACAGTTCTCTAGGAGACTCCTGCATCTTGTACAAATCTCATCAAAAGCTGGAATTACAGGTCTCGGTTACTTTCCTGGGGCAAAGCAGAATCATAATATTAATTTGCTCTGTCACAGGAGTCAAAACAAAGCACTAAAAATGGGGTATGGTAAGAAGAAAACAAAGTTATTAAACTGACAATGTCTTGGTTGACCATTTGCTACAAAGGGGCGAAACAAAACTGTGGAGCCATGCAGGAAAATTATGCAATGTTATGAAACAGATGTGGAAGAACTGATTAAATGCACATACCCTTTGTACTTGAAAATTATTTCTGGAAGCTTCCATCCCCAA
>VWYI01037798.1:0-37380 GCA_013399455.1 Anthoscopus minutus | reverse complement strand
TCAGTATTTGTTAACCCTACACATTTCTCTGTGAACAGAAAATGTTTCCTAACAAAGTAAATTAATTATAGTTTTCCAGAGCCTCCACACTCCGAGAACCATAATTTAAAAATGTCTTCCTTTATATTTTAAAGATATTTGCAGCATTATTTAGTTTACAGGAATGTTTATGAGCAGCACTATAAACATGTACACTACTAGCTGTAGTCTCATATCTATATTAGGAATAGTCAGCCTAAACTCCCTTTATTTGTAACAGACTGTGCTCAATGGATAATATTGTAATGGGTGACTTGAGTCATCTTCTGGACCTGTCACTGCACAGAGGGAATCTAGACTACAGTATCTGTAAAATCCCACTATGTATGTGAGGTGAGCAAGGTAAACCTTCTCACCTCCAGCCTGGAATTCAGGGTCTCTCAGTTCTAAACACAGCCCTTCACACTTGATGCTCCCTAAAAACACTATATATTTTTTTAATAAGGCACAGAATATTAAAGTAGTGATTTTACTGTGGGTGAATTTGTGGTGCAGATCCATACCTTAGAACTGTGCATGGAAGCAATGTTCTATTGCTAGTGAAAGTTACCACTGCTTAATATTTAAAAATTCTAGGCTAGAGGCAAACAAAAATACAGGACTATGATGTCCATCACCATATGCAAAAAGTAGGTTTTACATTCACTCATACATGAGGAACTGTATCAATGCTATTGTGTAAACATTTAGATAATAACAGACTCTAACTGCAGAAGAGGAAAAACCAACTTCCAGATTGAAAAACACAGGTTCCAGTTAAATGGCTTACACAAAGATTTCAATTAATGTGACCTTTGTACGGTTTAATAGTTCAAGCTCTTTTCATTAAATTGTGTAGCATTTTGTTGTTACAACAGAGAATTCAAACTCCTGAGTTGCCATTGGAAGTACCTAAAGAGGAATTACCATTTTTATTCCAAACATTGAAATAACCTCTGTAATGGGTCATTTGTTAGCTCACTGCTCAGATATCAGTCTGTTCCATGCTCTAGTTACAATGAGCAAGGATCTGTTTTCCAAGCTTTTTTCTGAGGTTTTACTGGCCTTTGCAATGTACAAATCTTGTTACCAACACAGTGTTAAAAGCATGTACTTTACAAATTACCCATGACAAATGTACTTGATCACATCATATAGGGAAAAAGGGATTTTTTTTTAGAGTTATTTTGCTGGACAAAAGTTTTGCTTTCAGTAAAGAAGTTTTTGTCTCTTATTATTTGGAAAAATCAGCTATTTCAGAACATTGAATTTTTCATTTAAGCCTGCTTTTCACATTCTTGAAGAAGTGCCAAATGGACATCCCAGAGCCTGAAATATCCCTTTTATACACAATGTATACAAAAGCTTCACTGGCCTCCACAACCACATGACTCAGACTTGAGCCCTTCTCCACCTCAGATGTGCTTATGGTGAAAGAGAAATGTATGACTCCTTTCTGGAAGTACTTTGGATGTCAATGGTAGAGTATCTCTGGTATCTTAACTCCATCCTCCCGAGGATTTATCAGTGTGCTAGCCCAACTTATATCAATTTGAAGCCATGCTGGCTGCACTGATCCCTTTATTGGAACTACTTCATTCAGGGTGTGCATTGTTGTATCAAAATTGGCACTTCATAGTGCCATGACCCATTAAAATGTCTGCTAAAACAGTTGTGCGCCATCTGATTTTCATTGTTTTAAAATAGGGACAAAGAGAGTGTGAGATGTGAATGCTGCTAAACCTAGAACCTGAAATGTTAGCTAGGTAGGCGATGATCGCTTTGATAATTAGACAGAAGACAGTAAGTTCATGAGGCTGCTCAATCCCAGAGATCTTTTATCTAAATTAGTTAATTTCTATATATGGAACTGTGAAAGCCTCACTAAAGTCTCTGAGTAGATAAAGGTTTTAATAATTCTGAAGAATATGTAACAGCCTAAACATGTACATCCAAGTTCCTGACTATTGTTCCAAGTTCTACCAGTGTTCCAAAAACTTTGCAGAAAAAATTGTGTCATTGGCCAACGTGACGAAAGGAAAGGATTGTAAAACTCCTCCACAATGATAGGAAGAGATAGGAATATTTCTAAATGGTTCTATAAATACAGAGTATTATCAGTGACCTTTATAGTCATTTCTGCTCCTTACAGTAAAAGCATATCTAGTTGTACACATTAGGAGGAAAAAAAAAGCATTTTTAGCCTTCAAGATAATATTATTCAGTCACTGAACCTCTTCTCTGAGGATTTTATAGTGCTTGGGTCACACTAAGACCCTTAACCTTCCTCCACTGATGATTATATGAGCATTGTCCTAAGTGATTGAGACTCACGATTCAGGGAAGTGGACAAATAATGTCTGACAGATTGGAAGAGAAAAAGTCTGGCTTGGAGGAAGTGCCTTATCACTTAGCTCACAGTCCCTGCCTGAACACAGGCTGGGAGTGCCAACACCGTATTCCAAAAGAGCTCTGCTTTGGGAGAAGCATCCTAGTCAAGAAATGCATTGTGGTATTTTGTTGTTTTTTCCATTTCCAAGTGGTTTTTATACACTTGATATTTAGTCTGGCTTATGAAGAAAGACAAAGCAACAGCAAATGAAGTAAGAGAGTAGCAAACTTCCCTTATTTGCTCCTACTTTCAGACACAGGTAATGTACCTCGCTGGGCAGGTCAGCATTTGCAAGTAAATGCACTGAGACAATGGGTGTGATTTGCCTTTTTCTTTATGCAAAACATCTGCAATCTCACATTATACAAAACAACCTTAAATTACATTTAACATTAGCTATCATGGACATTCACAAACTACTTCTGCTGCAATATGTAAAATTTTGCTCTGTGCCCTCTCAATGTAAATAGGAGCTTTTTAACAATTTATAGAAGATAACAAAGGATGAAATTATTCCTGTTGATTAGAAATTACGTTAGTGACTGAAAGAATATCAAAAAACAAAAGTGCCTTTTGATTCACAAAGCAACACAGCAGCGATGCTTTAGGCACTCAAATACAACTGCAATCAAACTAGATCAAAAGCTTACAAAAAGCATTTGTAATTTTTCTTTAGAGAATTCTTGTATGCTGTTTTAATAATTCCTACCAGGACTTCTGTGTGAAAACAGAAGCTGCATGCTTACTGTGGATTTGGACATGCTTGAATGACAGAACAGGTTTTCCTCAAGCCTTTAGTGGGAAATATTTTAATACATACAGATATTTTAATACATTAAGTGCATTTAAATGGTTGTGTGGGATTCTATTTATTCTTTTGAAGGTAAAAAAGAGAGAGGTGGGTGATGATTTCCGGTCTGTATCAACTCAGGAATTCAAAGCAGTTGTCTTCCATGTAAGTCCTCTGAGAGAAGGTAATCACCACCAAACTCAAGTCTCTAGGGCTGGATTGAGTAAGGTGGGAATCAAGGTCACTTCCCCCATTTCTTTGGGGCAATTTCAATGAAGATAAGAGGATTTAGAAAGTTTATCTGCAGGCCCATTTTAGGAATATAGAAAATAAAATAATTTTCTATGAAAAATATTTAAAATCAGTCAGGTCAGACCAAATACTTGTTGTAGTCTTTTTACAAAAAGTAGCAAGAATTAATGCTATGTGAACAGTGACTATTTGGCGGCACCATGGGAAACAGTCATCTATATTTTTCATCAGTTACATTACATTTCAATCACTGTACCAAAATTCAGGTTCAATTCAGAAACTATGGTAATCAATTTAAACACAGTCATTTAAACCTTGTTGTTTAAATCCTCTTCAACACAAAACTTGAAATTCACAGTTGGGGAATTTTTATTCCTCAGTGCACATGTTGCCCTTGCATCACAGGACAGATTTCACCTTGTTGAATTCATCTCCTGCACTTCACCTATACATTGTCACTTCTCCAGCTCCAGCTGTCTGGGTTTTTCCCATCCTAGTCTTCTAACTGCAGCACTTTTCAGTGCAATGAGCAGTTCAGGATTTATTTCCCTGGACAGTGTAGTTCTAAGTCATGAATTGCCTGTTACCATCTAGGAGAAATTCCTGTTTCCTTCAGACCTTGACCCAAGCACTGGAATTTAGCAAGAGCACACTACTGCTTTCAATCCCCTAATTCCTCTCAAAATATAGACCCTGCAATGAACTTACTTGCAACACTGATTTATTTGGATTTTTTGCTTGAACATGTGTTAGGTACTCCCCCAGATTTATCTGATCACTTTGAATTCTGGACTTAATAGGAAGACAAATTGTGTTCCAGCTAGGCAAAAGAGTAAGATACTTAATTACAAAACTGGAATCACCTACAAAATAAATTGAACAAATAAGGAAACAATCTTAAAATGTCTTATCCTAGCTGTCCTATGGGAGGATATTTCTAAACTAATGAACTGAGGAGTTGCTGAATGAATTTATTCTTCCGTGGCATTTCTGCTTTTCACCTACATTTTTAAGGATTTTCTGCTGAGTGCTGACAAAGTTACAACCTATGTCTTAGGAATCCTTTTATTTCTCTACTGCTAGTGAGGCCCAGGAACAGCATGGCCTTTCTTCAATCTGCTTGCTGTCTATCAGAATGCAGAAGGAATGTTCCTACGCTTATTTGAGAATAAATCTCTTTAGGGACAGAGGACTCACGGAGTGCTGATGCTTCTGTCCTGTTTACCTTTTCCATCAGGAAATCAGCTGAACTGCAGTGATAAAAATGAGTTACAGTAGTAAACCTGCAATGTACCATTCTGTAAGCTACATATCATGAGATGTTTTTGGCACAAGCAACCATTTTATTTCTGGTTTACTGGCATATTATAGAGACTAAATATAATACATTAATACACTTTTGGGGCTGGGTCACTGTGTCACAGTCCTATTCAGGGAAGCACTTAAGCAATTGTCTAATATGAATCATGTGCTTAGGTTCCACAGGTGCCAACAGAAATTAAGTAACTACTCCAGTGCTGACCTGAAAAGAGATTTATTAAACCATGTTTCTGTAATAAAATATTTTCCTTTAAACTAATCAAGGATGGAATAAACTAAAATGAAATGCTTTCCATACAGGATTTTAGCTGTTTTTTCTGCTGTTAGTTTTGAGTTTGGGGCTTCTTTTCTTTTATGAAGCTTTTTCAGAATATGTCAAAGTTTCCTGTTCATTGAATGTGTTTGTCTGCAATAACGCAAACATTAACATTTATTTAGAGCCTCTGAGATAGATAACAGTTGCTATTTGTACAAAGATTAATCTGATAATCTTTCAGTGAAATATTTTCACCTTAATTTCTGAAAAACATTGATTAGCAGCTCACAGCAGAGGCACTCCAATTAGTATTAGCACTACTGAGTGCAGTGAAGGCAAAACAACTGTATATCTACAAATATTAATAGCATAGCCAAGGTCTCTAATTCAAATGCTCTTTAAAGACTTACACAACCTCTTGTTTTTCTTTAAAAAATTGAGGCTTTTGGATTTCACCCTTATTCCATGATCAAGCCTGTCTCCAAACTTGTCTCATCTCCACTGAACATTGCCCACAGCTCAGCCAAGCTGCTGTGAAAGGTTAGGCCAGAAAACATTTCCGTCTCTACTTGCTCTACCAAACTTTTTCCTCTCAAAAAAGGAGTAAGTCCTCCTTTTCAGAATAAAAACCTGGAAGTGGTAACCCAAAAATGTTTCAATTTCCACTTTACAGAATTCTGTTTTCAGCTTCCTGTTTCAATAATCTCCTTTTTCCTCTTCTTGTTCTCCCATCTCCCTCTCTCCTTTAGCCCATCTCTCCCCTCAGACTTACAGAACTTTTCCATGAGGTCTCCATCAGGGAACTGGTTTTCTTGTTCTCAAGAAACAAGCAGTACAAAGTTGGCATTCTCCTGTCATGTCACCTCCCAATTTTAATAAAAAAAACTTTCAAGAATGTAAAAATGAAAGGAAAATGAATTATGTTTCCAACCAGAAGCCAGAATTAATTCAAGAACTCTATTGGAGAAATAGGTGGTTCTTATTGCATTTCCAGGCTAGCCGCGAGCCTGGGTCTCATTTCAGAGCTGGTAATTTCTAATGCTTTTGGAAAAAACAGACAGCTTGCTGTTCCCAGTAATTTTTATAATATTTTCCAGCACTGGAAATTATTGAATAGCATGGCCTTTGAACAAAAACATTCACTATTCTAAATTTAGGCTACAGTCCTGTAGAAAGTGAATTTTAGAAGAGCAATTACTAGATCAGAACCAGTTCAACCACCAGCTAGATCAGAATAAGTCTTCTTTACTAGACTTTCAGAATGCATTCTCTTCTGAAAGATACAAGCAATTTGTCCAGCTGGTACCTTTTATCAACACCATATACTGAGTGCTTTAGAGGGAAATAATTCTGAGAAGTGTCTTTCCAATGGTCTTGGCATCAGACATTAAACACAGGAATTTCACGGGTTTAGAAATAAAGACTGAGGAAGACCAAATGAAGAAATGTACAACCCCAAGAAGGTGTCTGCAGAAGAGTTTTGGATATACATCTGAACAGAGAAAATTTTTAATGGGGTCCAGCTAGCTAAACACTTAGATAAATTTCACAGGGGTTTTTTGCCACTAATACTTTGTCTTTCCTTCTTAATGACATAATAAATCTATATAATCTGTATTACTTTCTACATGCAAAATGTGGAATTCAGACTAAGGATGCAATTTAGCCCTCCCCTGAAATTTCAAATGACCTGAAGTGTTGCTTCAGAAGATTATTGGTAGCATGTCAGATCTGTCAGTTCTGTCTCTATACTTGATACTCTCAAGAATCCCAAATGGCTTTAGATGCCTAAATCTGAGACACTGAGCTGAATTTATTTTGTATCTATAAAAGTGAATTGTACGGCCTCAATTTCTATTGATGATATTGACTATATTGTTCAAAAATAAGAAAGGATATTAAATACAGCACATGAAAATGTCATTCTTCTAAGTCTATTAATCTTGATCTAATTGCTGTGCCGAGTCTGTTTTTATAAATGCCATAGCATCTACATTGAATGAAGAGAGAAGACCTATTGGACCTTGAACCCATATTACTAAAGGCTGAAAAATAAATGTGGAGATGAAACTGTTATGCTGAGGCAGCCAAGGGCTTTTAAGGAAATTAAATAATATTGGTCTATCTGGTGATCACTAATAGTGGTCAAAGGTCTTATCTTGATGTTAGCTTGCTTATTTGCAAGCAGCCCAGAGAATAATGTTAAGGAATGCTTTGAAAGTTAAAGGGATAGCCCCGTGGATGTGACATGAGAAGCAGCATGGATATGAATATGAATGTGAATATGACCTTTCTGAAGCTGAGCTAGTGACCGTATTTTGGCATGTTGGAAAGGAAGGTATTTTTATTCTTGAAAGGCTGAGGTTGCATTCAGTTCCATTAAACAGAGCTGCAAAAAGAATCCTTTAAAAAAATCATAGAGTTTTCAAAAATGCATACATTCCAATCAGGCCTCTTCCATGGGATTTCTGATATAAAGCTAGTAATTATATTGGAATTTCAGAAACAACTTGTAGAGCTCCCAAAACACAGGGAGGAGTCCCTCCTAGGGCTGGAATACTAAGTTGGCTGGAAGAGTTGTTGGCTTTACAAAACACCCATGACCATATTGTGATCATATTGAGGCCTTCTTATATTTTTTTAAAGATTTACATTAGAGCTCTGCACGGATACAGGCCACTTATCAGATAACTCACAGAAAATAACTTGTTTAGTGTGACAGGCTTTCTCTGAGGCTGCCAGATATATTCCATGAGCGCACATAGTCTGACTTCTAAAAATGCAGTTTCTTAAAACCTCATTGGAGGCTGGTAACTATGCAAAATATCATTGCATCATGAAAAATACAGCCATAACATCAATTGTGCACAGATCTATGTTTAAAACACAAAGAATCAAGTTTCATTTACTCTGTTAATTTAAGACATTCATTTCATACATCAAGCTCTATGGAAGGAATACAAAGTGAAACTACTTCTGGCAAGTCAGTTTAATAGAATAAACCCTATCTAGTGTATATTTTATTTCAAGTCAGCTGTTAACAACCCTACCCTGCAGCCTCAGGTGTGAATTTTAATAGCATAATGAGACTTTGTGGGGAAACAGTCCTTGACACTGAAGTTGTTTATGTGCTTTAAGGATATTAATGTTTCAGGCATGGATTCAACACCTCCACAGTTCTCAATTATGACATATTCGCTGCAGGTTACTGTAACTGGAACAGATTGCATCTTTTAATGATTCTTCTATAGGGAACCAAGCTGCTTCATATTTAACTGTAGATTTAAAGGAAAAAACATACCAATCTAGTAATTGCATATAGGAAGTTAGCATGTTTCCTTAAAAAGTCCCACCTTTCATGAGAACCCAACATCAACACCTGAATTTTTTTAAACAAATCACTTTTTGCTTTCCATTTAGACATAAGTGTTTCAACACCGAGGAGACTCTTCTGGGAGCAGACAAGTCTGCTGGCTGTTGAGCAATCAAAACTCCTTCTCATTTCTCTTTCTAAATGGACCCTCGTGTATACACAAAACCTGGTTAATTTACATTGGAAAGAAATTTATAAATGCATTTTCCTTTTAGTTACTGTCATTTGGAAAGATACAGAAACTGAAATATTTCAGGTTTTTCTTTAAAAGTTGTTGGAAAATTTAATTAATAGCATTAATTACAGAGTGGTTTATTGAACTCAGATTGTTTTGAAGCATTTCCAGTTCAATGACTATTTTGCTAACTGCAAGAAAGGGTTTAGTGGATTTTTCCTTAAGCTCTCCTTTCCTGTAAAAAAACAAGCCACAGCTTCCATGGTCTCCCTTGGAAGAGTGATTCATGTGGTAGACTCTAATTCCTGATTCAATGAAGTCCCAGAGCTTTAGCTGGGCTGAACTTTTAGGATTACAGCAAGGAGTCCAGTGATCCTGAACCTCATTTTTCCAGAACTGTCTGCATTTAATCAGTTTTTCATGATTTTTTATGGTCTTGTTTTCTTCAGAGACAGTCTTACTTGTAGACAGGTGCACCAGAATTAGTTTCAATGAAATTTCAAGACCTGTTTTCCTGTACATCAGATTTTGTAAATAAGGAGAAAAAAAATTCCCCAAACCAAAAACAAATCCCAGAAACAAACACTGCAAATTTCTGATCCATGTGATACTTTGGAAATCTGTGAATTTGACCTGATTAAATCCGTTCGTGCAATAAAAGAGAACTTCTCAGAAACTGGCCTGTCTGCCTTCTATGAATGCAGATTTCCTTTGCTGTCATCTTCAAAAATCATGTTGATTTGGAATGGGAAAATTGTCCTAGACAGTTTACAAATTTGTTTCTGGGTGAATTCAAGCTTAGACAGGTAAGTACTGCATGGTCCTAAGTGACTGAGTGTAGATCCAACGGCCCAGTGACTTGAGTATATAACCTAATTAGGATTTAGCAAAGTTACTGCACATTCATATTTGAGCTCATCCCGTTTCAGATATGAGGCAATGCAAATCAGTTTAAAAACCTCACAAATAATTTACAACCTCATGTCTTGGGTTGCAATGCAAGATATAACCTCAGGCTTCAAATCTGAAAAATGAATTTATTTATATAATATTTTTTATTATTAAAACTTTATCAAAAATCACATCAAAACTGATTGGAGATCTTCCAGGACTTCAAGCTCTTGCAAAATATTTTTGTCAGATAAGTGGGTGCACTGAAAAAGTGCTGCAAAAGTTTAGTTTAAATCTGTTCACATGATGGAACTTGCTGCTTATACCTGTTTTCTTCTATAGAGTGAATGATGCTAATATCCAACATGAGAACTGACAGTGCACAAAACAATTTGGGCTGCACTGAAATTGCTCTGCTCCTCTGTTTCACATGTGTGTCCAAGTAATATAATCATATTCTTCACCTCACCTCAGAATGATGGTTGTTCTATTTTTCTTAAGGTTTATTTTCCCCACCCCAGATTTTCCAAGGCTTTTGGGCATATAAATTAAAGCTTGCTGTCAGACACACCTTCTAAACAAAACACTAACTTATTTTCTTACTGCATCTGGAAATCAGTCATTTTTTCCACACCTTTCTTTCCTACTCTACAGAAATGAAGTCAGTATAAGTTAAAAATACATACTGTTTTCATGAAGTAAGATAAGATACTCATGAAACTGCTTCCAAGCTATTTGGGTTATCTTTATATCAAATATAGCAAGACTTTTGGTTTGAATCCAAGAACTGTCAATTAACAACTCCAAAAGACACAGAAAAAACTTCTTGGCCCTCTTTTGCTTGTGATTTTATCTTCTGTCATCCTTTTGTGTTCTCTGCTGTTACAAATAGTTTCTTCACCCTCTCTGATCAAAACTCTTTGTCTTCAGCTTAACTGCTCTTAATATCAGGAGGATTTTTTAAGAATTTGAGGAGTTCTATCCTTTTTGAGCCCTACTATTCCTTGCTTGCTTTCTTTCATGACTTTTCATGTCAGGTAGAATACCTGTTATCATGTAACATTCTTTCATTACTCAATCCAGCCTGTACTACTGACAAAATGTGAACTTGGTGCTCATTAGCTGTCATGCCAGGCTGCATTGCCTTCCCATGAATTTTGCAATCTGCACACATAAACCTGTGTGCGCCACTGGAATCCCAAAGTCAGATAAAATAAAATTATCATAGCTCCAAACTGATTTTTTTTTTTACATTCTCATTGTGGAATAAATACATCTCTTCAATAGCTGGATTGATTTGGAGCAGAGGCCTCAGGAATGTTCTCCAATCACTTCAGTGCTATGTGCAAGCTCCTAATCATATCTGACAATTAAAGTATAAACACTTGTGCTCGGATTTCTGCAGCAGACATCAAGAGCTGAGTTTGCAAATGTCAATAGACGGAAATAAGGACTTCCAGGGTGTGACACACTTGACCAATTTTTGACATTTATTTTAAGATGTGATGAAATATATCTCTGCTAACTAGCTCTGCTGTGTGCAAAGAGAGTCTCAGGTGACCAGACACAGGTTTTGATGTTGAGATTTTGTCTGTTATAGCATACACTTACACTCTGCATGAATAATTTGAATCCTTAACACATATAAAGGCAACACAAAGTAAAATACGATTTTAAGCTGTATCCAGAAGAGATCAAAGCATGAGAAGTTACCAAAACCACACTGGTATTGATAATATTAATTAATGTAACTTGTGGTATCAGTCCTGTGTAAAATCCAGAGTTTGAACAAAAAGCCTCAGAATGATCAGCCAAATGTAAGAAATTTGGTACTTTTACAACCAGAAGAGTATTGTCAGGATTTCTTCAGAAGAATCATTGTTTAATTCCCCAAATAACATCTAATAAACACAGTCTTCTTTTATTTCATAAAGGAAAAAACCATTTCTTTCCTACAAATCCATTTTCATCTGACATATGGAAGATTATTTCAGACCTTTATTGTCTACTGTATTAGGAAAAAAATGAATGGTTTGGATAAAAACTTCCCATATTCTGCTCTCAAACAAAGATCTATTTGTTTGTGCACAAGTCAAATTATAAGGCCTGAGATGTATATTTATATGAACATAAGACTTTCACAAACGTCTTCTTGCAGATAAGATTCACCCAAAATATTTATTTGAAGTAATACATCATATTAGACACTGGCCAAATTTAAAGTACATATTAAGCACAGGTCATTGTAATTTTTCTAGACCTGATAATAGCAATATAAAACTGAAGGACTGTAACAGTTTAACTATCATTTTCCTTCTTTTTGATCAAACATGATTTACTAATTATATATCCCACCAAAGCTTGTATTTTAGTTCATCAACCCTCAGCCACAGGAACTCTAAAACATTTTGCTTAACTAAAAACATAATAAAAAATAGGGCTGATACACCTCAGTTTAACATAAACCTAGAAGTGTTGCATTAGATTAAATGAATGTTGGGCAAATAATACTTGCAGAACCTGAAAGCTTTCTCCTAACCAAAACCAAAAGTCTCAATTTGCTAGACTTCCAGGATAATCATGATCTTTCCAGGCAGATTTATATTTATTGTAGTATTAGATAGCCCATTTCCATTAATGTTTCCACTGGGACATGCTCTGAAAATTTAAGGCCCTCTCTTGCTCCTGCTTCTGAGTGTGATTAAAGCATGGTCAGTGTTGGGAGTGCAGGATTGGTCTGAGTGGGTTTTTTACCCAACCTATTCAAAGCAATGGCACACGTAGAAATTTACTCTTTAAGGTGATAAAACCCAAAGATTTATTCTCACAGGCAAAATGAGGGTTAAAATGGGTTAAGTGCATCTGTATTAGACATTTCCTCCTTTTGTCCATGAAGATTTCAAGTTGGCTGTATTTTAATGAGCTTAATTTAATTATATAAGCACTTTCAGCCACATTTAAAATGCCAAAATTTTATTATTGTGTGTAATGACTGACAGTATAATTGTGCAGTATTATACACAGAAGGTGGAGTAGAAGCTTGGTGACTTTTATGGCTGGTCAAAATTATAATCCAAAAAGAGTACTTTTATAGCAAAGCATATGTACGTGCATCAGTATACAGCATTCCCAATGAAGTTTATCATCTGTGGTATCTTCCAGTGGTTTCTTCTTGAAAGGTCTGAATATAAATTTTATGTTATTTAAAGACATAAGATTTTGTGGATAAAGGTATGAATTTGCCTAGTAAAGCATTTTTCCTCATCTGCTCACATTATACGGATGAAAGATTGGTTTGTTTTTCACAATTTTAAAAGTTTAAATAGATCTAAAAATACCAATATGCATTTTTGTTAACATTACTATTTCATTATCTCAAGTCTTTCATTATACTGCACTTGCTAGTACTTAAATTTCAGGGAATGTGTTTGTTCAGGATATGAATTTTAATTGATTATCCTTCCCATAAGATGGTAACTCTACCTTAAAAAAAAAAAAGCAGAAAAAGTCAGCTGGAACCAATAAATAATTTAAGAAGCCAGGTGATATTATCTTAATTTCAGAATATGGACAAAAGTATTCCTGCTTCAGCTAATTCTAATCTCTGACAGGGCAAAGACAACAGAAAACCAGCTTCACTCTGAACGAGCTTGCTTGGTCCATACCAATTATTGCAGCCAGTCAGGTAATTAATCCCAGAGAATTGTCCTCTTGTGTTGGTTTTGCTTTGATTGATATTTGAGGAAGAAGGAAGAAAACCACCCACAGAAATGATTTATCTGAGAGAAGCTGCTGAGAGCTTCCCCTGTGCTTGGAAAAGACCAATAGCTGGCTAGTTCTGAGAACTGACAAGTTACTGAAGCATTTAGAAGCTGGGTGAGCCTCCATGAAATCCACATTATAGAAACAGATAAGCCCAGGAAAGCTCTCTCTTGCTTCTGGCCTCGAAAGGTGACCGAGCTCCAGGGTGGGGCCGGCCCCGCTCTACCACAGCCCGCACGGCCGGGCCAGGCCGGGCCCCAGCGGCTCCCGGGCAGGGATGGGAGCCCAGGGGGCTCCGGCCGAGGCTGGGCCAGGTCACAGCTGCTGAGATCTCACTGGCACCAAGCCCTGGCCCTGGCCCTGCCCCTGCCCCTGCCCCTCCGGTCCGTGCCGAGCCGGGTCCTGCCGGGCTGGGCCAGGCGCTCCCCCTTCCCTGCGGCCTCCCCAGCGGCTGCCGGGCAGAGGGAAGGGCCCAGAGGCTGAAATCCATCGGGCACTGCCCAGCGGGAACCACCACGACCACAAATGTGAACCCTTCCAGTGCACAGGTGAGACCTGCAGACCACGATTCTCCTCTCAAGAGAGAGAAAAGCGCGGAGTAACAACACATAGTGAAAGGCAGCATGAAGGCACCAAGGTCAGTAAAGAAGGAGTCAAGTTCCAGATGGAAAGAGAATGAGGAAGTACCCTAGGAATGGGGCTGAAAGTTCTTTTGGTAAGGCCATAGAGATAGACTATGATATATTAAAATATCGCTTTTAATTCATGAGAAGGTGTGGGGGGATGGAGTGTTCAAACTATAGACGTGAGCAAAGGCAAAGTAAGAGGCAAATTAAGCAAAGTAGAAGCTGAAGGAGTTGTGATCCCATAAGAAGTTTGAACTGAGAGTGATGAAGACCCTGTGCCACCAGGGAGACAAGAAGAAGATACATGTTCCCAGAGATGACGATGATTGCAGAGACAGATGAAGAGAACCTTTGCTTTTCAACAGCTCATCCTTAGAATAATTCGCCATAAGCTGACATGGCCCATTAATTCAGCTGTGAGGAGGCTGTGAAAATGGTAAGAACTTCACAATTGCAGATTCTTTTCCCAGGCAGCTGCTATTTGTGGAAATGAAAAGCCATGAGAGAACGGTTTCTTGTGAAGAAGTTTTCCTGGCATGGCAAGAGAAAACTCCTCTCCGTATCAGAACTTATGAAAGACTATTGTAGAAGGAATAATTGATTGAAAATCCCAGGTTTTGTCTCTACATTGTCAGGTGGGAAAGAAAAGTTGGGCAGGGGGAGGAGAGGTATTCTGAAAGTTTTATTCTGTTTCTTATTAGTCTTTTAGTTCTATTAGTAAAGTTTTCTTTATATCTTTTATGTTTTGAGCCTGCTTTGCCCTCCTAATTCATATCTCACAGCAAGAAGTAAGTGCACTGGTGATTTTACCCAGTGCTAAACCAAACACATTATTTGGTGCATTAGCTGGGAAACTCAAATTGGCAAATCTAAATCACTACATGAAATTGATGTTTCTGCCCAGTTTCAAACTGAAACAGTCACACCTCTTCTACAGAATTCCTGCTTATCATCCTTTTCTGTATGTAAAGGCTTTCTGGCCAGGCACTGCAGTTGGCAAGCCAATGTCTGTAACAGCATTACTTTTGTCAGGAAGGATGTCAGGGAAGTTCTTGAAAGCACTCGTGTCTTTATTACTTAAATTTTTTACTATATTTATCCTGAAGCATTTTTCAGTTGCTTCTATTTCTTGACAATAACTGATCACTTACTACAAATGCTTAAAATTTTGTGATTATTTGGTGATGGACCGGTTTTATTACTCTGTAGGATGGCATTAATCCACCACACTCCATTATGTGGAGCAAGTAACACCTGATTTAAGTGGAGGATTCATTTAAGAAAATAACTTTTCTGAGTCCAGAACAGTCATAGGCTGTTTAATTTACAGATAATTGGTTTTCAAGAGAGAGTAAAGAAGAAATTACCTTTGGTAAGTCTCTCTCCTTTCTCTTTAAGCTCTTCTTTTAAACCTTTTTGTGAAAATTTCTATTTAATTCAAGAAGATCCTTTCCACTTCGATGGTATGTGTTAAGTCTTTGTTAAGACACCAGCTAAGCCAAAACCTCTGTATCCCAAAAAAGTTCCAAGTGTGTTTAGAACACCTGACAGTTTCAGCAAGGGCTGTAGCTATTCATAAGTAAGTGATTTCCTGGCAAATAGAGATGCCATACAAAGCATGAGGTTACTTTTCAGAACAGTGAATCTGTGCCAGTGAAAAAGTATGACAACATTGCAATGGTTTCTCTTAGTGTTAAAACAAGGATAGTAGAGGTAACACAGGGAAATGAGAGAATAAAAAGAGGTTATTTCTTTCTTCCCCCCACCCTCCCAAACTGTCAATGTAATATCACAAGGATGAGGAAGGAGAATTTAAAAGACAAAAGAAGAGGGAAGAAATAAAGACACTAGCAAAGCAAAAAGGCTGAAATGATTCACCAGATCAACTCCAAAGTCCTAGAGGAAGTTGAAAGCTTCAGGAGACCAATTAATTTAAATTTAAATTTTCAAAAATACATATAAATATATATGTAAATTAGCAAAACCTTTCTTAGGGTCAAAGTTCTCAAACTAGAGACACAGAGAATGGAAAAGAGTGAGCATATTGCCAGGTAGATTCCCACAAGAAGCAATGGCAGTTAAGAGTCAAGAAGTTTCTATCTGTCCTAGAAGTAATTTTGATTGGGGCACAGATAGACTGCACACGCAGAAGCAGAAAACAAGGGCTATACTTCCTGGGAGCCGTAGAGCCAAATAATTATTACTGTGCCCTATCCCAAGCCCCTCCACTGAGAAGCAAAGGAAAATTAGCTTGAGAATCACTGACTTATCTGGAAAAAAAACTTTGTTATTCTGCCTAAAGAGTAATCCCTCCAGTACCCGCTGCTGCTGCCTACAGGGAGCTTGTTTGGTGGTGAAACTGGGTGGCCCAGAGACTAATAAATTACTAAAAGCCTAGAGAAGAGGACTATATTTTCTTTGAGTTATGTCAAAACTATTAAACATTATGTGAATAAGTTACCTCACCTACCAGTCATCATTCTTATCCCAGCAAGAACTATGCCATCAAACAAAAATTCTCTCCTTGTCATCCTTACCAGTTATGTGTCTTCGTAAACGCATGTCCTAACCTTGTGGCTTTCTTCTAAGCTGAGTATTTCCTTATTCACCTGTGATACATCCAGTCTTCCTTGTCTTCTGACATTCTCTCCCCTTCCAGCTGTGTATTTCTGGGTGTTTCCTTAAGCCTCATGTCACACTCATGTTTAGGTAAATAAGCTGTAGTAGTCACTCTCTATGGTGCCTCAGAGAACAGATTCTGTAGGCAAAAAGCTCTTATTCATGGCAAAAGCAGATGAAACTGAGGCTATGAACACCTAGAGGTCAAAAGTATTTCCAGAGAAGCATATTAATGTGTTTATAACTACTAGGCACAGCAGCAGAGTGTATTATATTCAGTGCTTCATTCAAGCTTCTTATTCCCGTTCCATCCTTGCCCAGGGCTTAAAAGATAGGCAAAACTTTGACAATTTCCACTACTGCATGAGTGTTATCCAAAGTGTGCAGCATAAATCAGAGCAGAGGATGAATAGCTGATTGTCCCTGCTCTAAATATTATCCTTTCAGCAGTACAGAAGAGGACTCCAAGCGCTGGAGGACTCTTCAGTCATGATTGTTGCAGAGAGACATATTTCTTTTGAGGAAACCAGAATGCTTCCATTAACTGTCCTAGCTCTGAAGCTGCATCTTTATTGAATTTCCAAAGTTACATAATATCCCTTTCTGCTACTAAATAAAGAGATGTGAATGAAGTTTTTGTGCTTTTTTTTGTTGGTTAGGCCAATATCCTAGGAAATACAAAGGTTGAGTGTATCAACCATACAGCTGTGTTCAGGAGACTATAATTATTTGAGGCCATACTTTTCCCAAGTTAGTCAGAACCTTTTTACTGCCATTAGTGAGAGGAAAACTAGATGAGAGCTGGTTATGAAGTGGTATAAAGCACAATGAGTTGAATTGTGTATTTCATACCTCCTTACATAAGTGATGGGAGAACAAAAGTGGCTTTAAGTTACTTTAGTGCTTTTTTTACACTAGACCCTGCCAGAGAGCTGATTAATCAGTAATGAGTTAGAACAAAGCAGAAGTTATATGCAAGAGTAAAGTTAATGCACAGGTTTCTTGTCTGGAGTTGGTGTCAGTTTCAGTCAAAAGGGCATTACAAAGCTATGTCAATGTAGTTTGTGTGTGGAGAGAGAGGTTATGATCTAAAATATTGCAGTGTATTTAATTCAACATAGTTTTTTTCAGATATTTATTCTGAATTTGGCCAGTGAAAACACCTAAGAGATTCCATGAGAAGTTAATAAAGCCTAACAATTTACTAAGGATTTTGGCATATGTTATATAAAAAAAATTATTCATTATACTATTCATAAAGTGTATTTTATACTCAAATTTTCAAAATTCTTAACATGACTTCCTCTCTAATTTTAGGACACGGTCAGTGACCATTGCTTTGCATGAAGAACTGCATCAGAGACCAAATATACCATCTCTGAAGGCAGGGGAAAACAGAAGAAAACACGGGTGACACAAACAGAGCTTCAGAGATTCTAATTTTCAGTATGGAGCAGGAAATTCAATTAATCTATGGTGTTTGCTAAAGACAATCTTAGCTTATATATAAGTTATATATAAATAATTATATATAAGTTATAAGATCCAGAAATAGCAAAGGAAGTTGAAACAAAGGAAATAGCCAAGGAAGATCAAGCAAATATGTGCTACTGACAGAAGTCTAACTTATTTGTATGTTGTTCCTGCAACCTGCTTTGGCATAGACAGAGCAATCACAGGTGAAACAGAGAGCTTCTGCCTTCCAGGCACAGGTCTTGAGTTTATGGCTGCCCAAAACCAAAAGCATTGAAAAAATTAAAAAAAGCCTGAACCCCTCTAGGCATAAGAGATCACTTTATTGGGTTGCCCATGGAACAGGCAATTTTATAGATCTTAAAGGTGACACATAATTTAAGCCTTCACATAGCTCTGTAATGGTTCTGTAATCATAATGGTTCTGTAAGCATAAACCAGTCTAAATTTAATTCTATAGCTGCTTGATGCCCATCAACACATACATAGATTTGCTTCCAGTCATGAATATTTTCCCCCTCTTTCAAATTCAGAAGCATTAACACATGGCTTGTCTAATATCTGGGAGGTTATAATAAAAAGATAGTTGATGATTAATCTTTTGCAAAATAATCCCGAAAGATTGACCTGATTACATTGCAGTTATCAATACAAAATACAAATTCCTCCTTCAATTCCCTCAAATTCCTCCTTCAAATACTTCTGCTATGAATTGTTGCTAAATTCCCAGCCAGCAATGAACATCAGTGATAACCTGAGTAGGTTTAGGTATATCACAGTTTATAAAATTCAGTCTTCTCAAGCCAGTTTATTTGACTGTATATGTAATTAATAATCAATTAATAATGTGTGATTAAGTCCTCTAATTTCAGCAATTTCAAGACTGTAAATCTAAGCTCCTTCCAACCCAAAGAGAACAAAATGGACATCTCACAGATGGATTCACCTTAGCATAGTAGAGGAAGATAAGATAGATAAGAATAAGCATCTTTTAGAAGGAGTTTTCTTCCTTTGTCTATGAAACTTGACTAAAGATTACACCATCAAAGATAAGATTGGGTGGGATGAATCTGATTGCATCTGACCATGTCAGGGCAGCACATGAGGTACCAGTTTTATCCTCACCATCTATTGATAAGGAAAGAGAATATGTCTCAATTAACAGAAGTATGTGCAAATTTTGGCTGGGGCTAAATTAATTTTCTTCACTGTGGCTATGTTTCAGATTTGTCTTGGACACAGGGTTGATGATACAGAGATGTTTTTGTTATTGCTGAGCAGGACTTATGTGGAGGCCCAAAGGCCTCTGACTAGAACCCTATACCCCAGTCCTGGAAAGGAGGCAGGGTTCAGGGTTATACATAAAGGTAAGAGGGGCCGATCAAAGGGTCAGAGTCCAATGGGAACGGGTGGAGGTGGTCAAGAGGTGGGGTTAGGAACAGGAACAACCAATAGGAAAACAGGTGGAGGATCGCACCAAACTGGGACCAATGGGGATTAGGAGAGGAGAGAACATTCTAGGGAAGATCCATATAGGGTAAACAGGGGCTGAACTGGGGTGACATCAACTCGATAAACCAATGGGGTTTAACAACTGCATGGACATTAACAATAAGTAACAAACTTGATGATATATTAACATACAATCGAGAAGACTTGTGGAAGAGAGAATTTCTCCAGCACAGAAGGTATTAAATGAAATGCTTGCAACTTTAGCAAGTAAAATCTTCAGTTGAAGATTGAGTCCAGAATTAACTGGCATAACTCTACTGAACTCAAAGTAATATCAGCTGAGGACCTGACCCAGTCTCATCCTGTGAAGTAGTATTTTTTCTGTCTTCCAGAAATCATTACTATGAATGTGCGATATTTTGTAGGTGGATCAGTCTACTAGTGTAACATGCCAGTTACAAGATATGAATCTAAAGTATCCTCACCATATTTACATATCTTAATGTTGGTCCATCTAGAGTTTTATTTCGCCTAACACAGAAAAGCTGAGCAGTTGTTGAATAATTTTATTTCTTTTTTAAGTTTTCCTAATGTTTTTTGTTATCAGTCTCTTAACTTTTGCACATACTTGAGTGGAAATTTAATTTACTTTCCAAAGTGACTGAATTAATTTCCATCTGTCTGGCCATCCAGAAGTGGTTCCATTTTCCCTTCCTAATCTTCTGCTGCTACTTTCATGCTTCCTCACAAAACTGGCAGCTTCTCCACTGCTGTTCATACTACACCAAATACTTGCTGCTGCCAAAAGAACCTACAGAAATCTACCAATGAAATACCTGTCCCTAAGTATGTGCCTAGCGATCTACAGCTGTTCTGAAAGGTATATTAACCAAAGGCAGGTGAACACTATAATCATATGAGACCTTTGTTTACACCTTGGAATACGTGTTTTTTCTTGTTTCAACTCCCAGGCACACAGATTGTATATGCACTGAATGAAAGTTTAATGACTGATAAACCTTGGCAGTAGTACTTTTACCCTGAGTCATATGTTTAAAAAAACCCCAGCTATTGACATTTTATTTTGAAGAGTCCAGGCACCCAAAAGTTTTGCTGCCAATGACAAAGTTGTTGGATATTCCATTTGGAACAAGAAAATAAAACCTGTATTTTGGACAAGAGAAAGTTTTCAGAGTAGACATACACACAAACACAATCGTGCAATGTCAAAGTCTGTGTTTACCTTCATCTCTCTGCAGGGAGTAGTCTTAAAACACATCCCAAGACCATTCAGTAAATACAGTTAATTAAATCCTTTTGGAGCCAAAGTTTCAAACTGTGCCAATTTGTAGCAATATTTATCACACTGAGTTCCCTTCACAGATGCCAGATGGATATGCTTTAGCACACATGGAACTGCTCAGACAAAATATCTTCTCCAAAAGGTAAGAATTTGACTGTGTTCTTAGACTGATGAGACAACAGAAGACTCAAATTGTCTTGGAGATAACTGAGTTAGTCTGGAAATACACTTCTGAAACTGCCCAATAAAGAGCAAAGGACACATATGATACAAGACTTATTAACATCTACTCTTGGATAGCACAGTTTGTGCTTTCACTCAAATATCTTAGACTACCATATAAAATCTGAATTTTTACAGCATATTTCAGTGTACTGTGTCTGCAATATGTCATTTGTACAGATGCTAAACCACTCTGGGATTTATTTGTCAGGGAAGCCTTGGAGCTGGATTTAAATGCTGAAATGAGAGTACAATTGCAATTGGAAAATGTAGGCTGATTTTGAAAGTGCAGTTGGATAGTGAGGAAAGTCTTCATTAAGCCAGTGTCAGGATATGAAGGCCACCGCAAAGTCACTTGAAAGGTGATGGAGAAAACAGACATTCCTGTGGAACCATAAAGTCATATAATATCCTGAGTTAGAAGGGACCCAAAAGGATCATCCAGTCCAACTCCTGACCCCACTGTTGCCTTCTGATTTGAAGACAAGACGACCTGGTTCAGAGAACAGCACGGTGGCCCAGCATCTTCTGGGTCACTCGGTCCATCGACACACTAGCACCAATGTGGTGGATGGTCAAAATGGTGTTTATTACTTTACCTCGTGGAGCTAAATAGTCAAGGGGGCTTTGCTACGTCAGAGGGGGACAGTGAGATAAGGTAGGGTTAGTGGGGAGTGGAAAACTACTGGAGTTAGGAGGGGTTGCATACCATGGGGGGTAATTGCATATCATAGGTGAGGGGGGAGAGGGTCCTTCTGCTTTCCATCACATCCTGAGATCTTCTGCGGCACCTGCTCCTATCTACCACACCCCACCCACCAAACACACCCTGTGCCTGAGTGCATCGGCCAAACACTTGTTGAATTCAGACAGGTATGGTGCTGTGACCACTTACTTCCCAGGGGAGCCTGTTCCAGTGCCCAGCCACCCTCTGGGTGAAGAACCTTTTCCTGATCTTCCACCTAAACCTCACCTGACACAACTTCCATCCATTCCCTCAGGTCCTGTCAGTGGTCACCAGAGAAAAGAGATGAGTACCTGCCCCTCTGCTTCCCATCCTGAGGAAGCAAACCTCATGAGGTCTCCCCTTAGGCTCCTCCAGGATGAACAAACCAAGTGACCTCAGCTGCTCCTTGTATGGCTTCCCTCCCAAGCCCTCACCATCTTCACTTTATCCTTATTCATGAAAAGTGTTTCACACAGGAGGTATTTAATTAATTTCTAAAATGTAGTTGACAGTACTTAGGAATTGAGAAATTGATTACAAAACTTGAGGTTCCTGGATATTTATTAGATGGGCCTAAAAAGTCATGGCAGGGTTCTGATTCAAGTATGCTTCACCCTTAGTATCTGCCACTAATGCTGAAGTCTTTGTGCCTTATTCTTGTAAAAGCATACTGGTATATTTAATGACCCCTATGCTCTAAGCATAACATCATCTCTGGCAGAACAAATTCTTGAGCATTCAACTCTGCTTTTGATTTGCTTCAGAGTGAAAAATGCAGTGGTTTTTTGACCTTTTTTACTAGCAAGTGAAAGAAAATCACTTTGAAAGAGCTCTTTTGAGGTCTAGAATTGCATTGTATATCCAATATGTATGCAATGACCTTCTGCGAGAGAACAATATGTTCTTAAGTATTATACAAGACTGGGCACATAATCAACACCCAGAAGAGAGTAAGAAAGAGCAGAAACATCCTGAACTAGCTGCTATGTGTTGTGCAGTGACACAACATATCTATCACAGGCTCTAGTGCAAGAAACAGAGCAAAGGTCATTTGTCTGAAAATCGCCTGGGCTTTCCTCTGGGGTTTGAGAGCCTTGGTACACAGGAAGGTTTAGATTACATATTAGGAAAAAAAATCTTCACTGAGAGGGTGGTCAGGTGTTTGAGTAAGCTGCCTAGGGCAGTGGTGGAAGCACCATCCCTGAATATGTTTCAAAAAAGCACATGCATGTGGCACTTGGGGACACTGTTTAGTGGTAAACAGGGTGGTGCTGGGTTAACGGCTGTACTTCATCACAGAGGTCTTTTCCAACCTTAATGATTCTTGGATGATGATTCTAAGTGCATCAGTTTGGCTCTCTGTACTACATTAGTGTTTAGGTGCTTGTAAAGATAGCAGTGGCCTGGAGTGAGCATGCAACTGATTTACTGAACTCTAACAGTGGCTCTGGAAGAACCTTGGTTCTGGAGATCAAGAAATCTGAAGGAGAAAAGGTAATAAGAAGGTCACAGAACACGCAGTGAGCAACAAGTCTAAAAGTAACGAATGGCCAAGCACAAGGAGAAGACCTCCATGATAAATGGAGATGGGCTTTTCCACTTCAAGATATTCACAACAGAACTGCACTGGAGTCTTCTGTTATCGACAAGAGTCCCATAAAAAAACCTTACTGTAACCCTTGGTCAACAAAATCATCTGTGTAGGAGCCATTTTTCCTGTGTCAGTGTCCCAGTTCATAAGCCAAGATAGTGATACTCTTTTAATGAGAACAGAAATTTAAAAGGAGTAAAAATGAAGGTGGAAGTAACATTCAGAGGAGAAATTTTTCAGTATTTGATGTTTTGAAAGAAAGGAAAGTGGAAGATGTAAGTGAACTTCTGAAACAAAAACCAGAAAGCATTAGAATAATTTTCTTTAGCATGACAAAAGTAATGGAAAAAAGAAGGATCAAATTTTGTTTACCACAAAGCAGTATCTACAGCAAAAAGAATTCAATAATACATTTCTTTAGAAAAAAAACAATTGGAACACATAGAACCAGAAAACTGAATGAAGCCAGAAAATGAAATGAAACTTTTTTTTTTTAAGTTGTTTTGAAAGACTAGCTTAATTTCCATTTCCTAAGTATTTCTGGGGGTTTGGGCTTTTTTCATCTAATGCTTGCCACAATGCATATTTTTCCTTTCTTAAAGAGAGGCTTTTGGCCACTTAAGCAAAACTATTATATTGCTCTACTGGTGGTAAGGATACTTATAAGCAGAATGACCTGAAAAAAAAAAGTATTCTGTTATTTCACAGATTTTAGATTGTAAACAATGTTTTTCTTCTGATGGCAAAGGAAGGGAAATCACACGTGGCAAAACCTTTTCAGAGGTGGGGGAAGGGAGGCAAGGAGTGTGGAAGATAGAGGAAAAAGAGATGCCTAGAGTAGAACTGCCAACAATGTGGAGGATAAGCTTTGCATCTGCATGAAAAGAGCCAAGCCTCATGTTCCTCTTCTGAATTGGACAGATTGCCCTGAGTTCTGGGCTTTTTGGGTTTGGCATTCCTACCCAAAAATTAAATCCTGAACCCAAGAAGTTGGTTCAACAGACGTTTTGTCACTTCAGTGTAGGAGACAGACCAAATTATATACTTATGTTTTAGGGATAATAATCTTTATTTCAAGCTATGTGGAAAATCAAGGTATTTTCATTTAAATGCTAAGGATAATCAGGTCATCTGTTTCATAGCAGGACAGGTAGAGGACAGGGAATAAAGAGGTATTTAAACATTAGGAATATAACTTGAGACCTCTCCAATGGAAAGATTCACTTAATAGCCACTGTATAAATTCTGTTTCTGCCTGTCTGGAAAAATGTGCCTCTTTTGTGACAAATGCATATTTTATACTCTGAAGTGTTTCTCCCTGCTGAGCCTAAATCACTAGTTCAGGTGAAGATGTTCCTATTCAGCACTGAAACCTGGTGAGCTGCATCCAATATTTAATTGTCCTCTAGTCACTGAATAGTCAACAAATACTCTTTTGAAATCCAGTTTCAAAGGCAGATCTAATTAAGAGATTGAGAATGGTCATTTGGAGGATGACAGTCTTTAGTTTTTGCAGATAACCCAGGAAGACTTTTGATAAGTTGTATTTAGATTTTTTTTAAAATTTGTATATCTGTAAAACCAACCAAATAAACTAATAACCATAAAAAACCCAAACAAACCCAAAAGCCTACCCATGGTCAAAACAGTAAATTTAAACACTTTTGATTATACCAATTATACTGGCTAAAACTTGTCACCGTCTGAAACATTTTTAGCTAAATGATTGAGAATTATGCTAAAGGAAGACAGGGCTGACTCTTCTTAGTGTCTTAAATAATGTTTCAGCACCTTGTACTCCACCTAAAATAGCCTTTCATGAAATCAGCTTATCAATCCATCACCGCCAAGAGGTATGCAAGTACTACAGTAATTTTACAAGTAGTTATTCAAAGGGAGAGAGAAACAGACCAAACAGCTTATTTCAGTGCCTAGTGCATCCTTATGCTTTGTTTTTACCATACAATTATCCTTTCACCCTGTGTTACTTTACAAGTTGCATAGCTGTGCTCCCAGCTGGAGTTGAAGCTGCAATGAAATGCATGTTTGTTGTAGTCAGAGTTTGATGCAATTCCTCTCCCTAATGCTACACAAAGATTTCTCTGAGACCTCTTTCAATTCCATTTACCTCTCTGCTTTAATTTTTCCATCTGGAATAACTTGTTTTTTCTCAGTCCAAGTAGTAGGCCAAAATTATTTTTTCCCTAGAAAATCCAGTCTTCAGAAATAAGAGATGGCATTTTGCATTATTAGGAAGGCTTACCACTGAATCTCAAACACATCATGACTGAAGGATTTGGATGGCAGACACTTGAAATGTAATAGGCAGGTCAGAGACTTACTAGCAAACAAGTGCAAACTCCACATATTTCTCATCAGCCCACTTCTCAAGCCTTTCTAGGCTTGAGAAGTTGTAGAAATACTGGGGGATGTCAGACATTGCAGAAGTTCTTCATAACAATGCTGCAGGAAAGTTAAAAGATTTCCCTGTAGAAAATTTGCATTACCTGCAAGAAGAAAAGGCCTCCCAATTCTTTCCCCTGTGAAAGAAAGTTGTAGTGGAAATGCAGCACTATGAGGATGGAACAGTATTAGGGGAAAAGGCTTGGGGTAGCTGCTTTATCCCAATGCTAGGAATCAGCAAATACTAGAAGTGGTAAAAGCCCTTTGTCCAAATATCTGCTTCCCTTCATGTAGGACTGGCTAATGGAAGCAGAGTCTTTGGGCTCTAAAAGACAGTATCTGGCACTAAGACACTTCTACATATTTTGTCACTGTCTCAGTGTTGAATCACAGAATCAATTCTATCCTTTCACTGCTGTCCTTTCTCCAGACTACTGTCCCATGTTTGCCCAGAGAATAGAGCTACAAAGTGGAATTTCTTCTTTCCTGAACCCCACTGCACAATTCAACATAACCACCCTGAGTCTGTCCCAGTGACACTGAGAAAGAGCCATTAAATCCCAAAGTGATCTTAGCCCAGCTGTTGGATTTTTTTTTATATGGACCCACTGAGTTCACAGCACTCACAGGCAGTTCCTTGCTGAACAGGGAGTGCCAAACTTAGCATTGTCCTGCAATTATATTTGGTAGTCTTGGTACTCTTACATTCATTGCAGAGACAACAAGGAATAGGGGTTTTAACCACCAAGAACAGATGAGATTAATTGAATTAGGGCACTAGACTGCAGTCTGAGAGAGCTGGATATTTTTTGAGCCCTTGGAGATTGATCCTTATATCATTTAAAGAAAGTGGCTTCATCTCTTCTTTCTCTGCCAAATGTGTATGACACTTTTTTGCCCCAAACTGGGAGCTAAGGAGGAGTTTGCTCTTGTTGAAGAGGTGCACAAATACTGTTGCAGTAAGAAGCAGAGGGGCAACAACAAACAAGATTCCTCTGTGGAAACTTCGGATAGTGTGAAGTAAATAAGGCATAGTGTTGTACTATGAAGGGTGACAAATGGAAAGGAATCTCAGCAGTCTCACTCATGGAATACTGCCCATCCTGTGCTCTGCTGTATGCAGCCCTAGTGCAGGAAAGAGAGGCCCACACAGTAACATAGGATTGCAATACGCTTGTGCAAGGGGGCAGGTGATGATCTGAGTCCTGCTGATACGTCAAAGCAGGGATTTGGGATGGACTGTGATTTTTCATGCTTTTACCCTCTCTGGTCATGCCTACAGCCCAGAGCAGTTTAAGTACTTAGGTTGGTTTATTACTTTTGCTCTCAGCCCATGAAAGAGTTTTGCAATATTATCCATTTGTCTTGAAAATAATGTCAATTTCCAGGTAATTATGAGTAGTTCTTTGAATGTAGTATGTATGTCCAGATGGAGATGTTTTCTTACAGTGATTATTTTATACCGCTTATAATCAAATTTTGTTCTTACTCAATACAGAAATTAGGTAAAGTACAGCATTCTTCTTACATCTGTGTTCATTGGCATGGAGTTTTCTACATACAGATAGATCAGGAGTCAGACCTTGCAAAAATAATAACATGAATACAAACCCCACAGGAATTTGCAGTGCTGTTGAGGTGTTTGCTTTCTGATTCATTGGCAATGTGGAAAACATAAGCAGCTGGGCACTAGCTAAGGATTACTGGTTCTATTACAGGCCCTATTTCTAAACTACTGAAGTAATCTATGAATTTAAAATATTGCAAAGAACAGATTTGCTTCTTTCCTTTGCCAGATGCAAGTTTCCAAGTGCTCAGTCTGCCAGTCAATAATTTATTTTCTTTTGAAGTCTATGACTTCATTAAAATGCTTTAATATTTTCGGCTGGTTACATTTATTTTAATTCTTTAACTATTATTCTTGATCTAGCATGATCTTTGAGTCTAATCAAGCTTCTGTTGGTTTGTTTTTCAAAGGCAGTTGACCGAGGCCAAACAAAAAAAGTAATATTCAATTTGTGCTGGATTTTTTTTCCAATTTTCTCATAAATATAAGAAAACTAAATGATTACCTTCTTACTCTGTACTTTCCTAATAGGAGTCAGAGCTGGAAAAATGGAGATGAAAAAGGGTGTAAAACTTAAAAAAAAAAAAAAGTTGCAGCAAGTAGTTGCAGATGCATGCTTCAAAATTCTCAGTGAATCCAACACATTTTGGAATTAGCTCTGCTTTTCCTGTAATGCAGGAAAAATGTCTTAGTGCCAGGTTATACTGTATTTGATTTCAACTCAGGATATTACCCAGAAATCCAAAACAAGTGTGATTATTGATAGACTCAGCATGTGTAGTGGAAGACAGCTGAGTGATAATGGATTTGTGTATATTATTGTATCTCATCAAGTAGTACAGTACCTCATCAAGTATTGGATGTATTTGTGCCTCATGCTACTTATCTCTGGCATGTCAAAAAACCATCTTGAGTACTTTAAGATGTGAAGTGTGATGTGTGTATTTCCTCCCCAAAGAGCATGCTTTCCTCATTAGCATGAGGAGTACTTGCACATGCATGGGGAGGGATTCTTGGGATCTAGGTCAGGTGGAACTACATAGTTTTACACATTAACACTTACTGTACTGTACTATTCACATTATCCGCAGCAAAATGATCACACTTCTCAGAGAGATGAGGAGAAAGCACTGCAAACTAGTGTTTGAAGCCTTAAAATCTATTCCTTTTGTAAATTAACAGATTAAATGACCTATGGAGGTAACTGCAGTAAAAGATATAAGTAAGGATGAGTTCAGACAGGCACTTTGTACTTCCATGTGCACTGGAATGCTTTAGAAAACACAGGATATGCAGTCTTGTCACAGGGCTATTTCTCCAAATGCCTAAATGGTTCAGTCAGTGCAATGCAGATACTCATGCATTTGACAAAATTCAGATCTGCCTTTTAGTTTAGATGTCTGAGATTTTCAAGATCTGTCATCACAGTGGCTATTGTGTACCCAAGCTGCAAGAACATCATTAGAAACTCAGGGCCTTCATGCAGGAAGACAACACTGCTTATCATCCTCAGTCAGATCAGTATAAACACCCTGAAAATTCCCATGACAATGTCATGGCAGATGTGTTGTTTTGGAGATGAATGTGTGGCTTCTGGAAGCTTGAAGAGACAGCTGTGATCAATATGAATCCTATCTCTCTTGGAATATTACAGAGATAATGAAGAATGTGTTGGAAGAGCATGCATCTAAGGGATGAAAAGTTTTAGGGAAAGGATCCCAGGTTTAATTTGCAGTGCTAGTACTGTCCATGAGACCCTTTCAGAAAAGCCCAGAGTATTGGCCCTGTGGCAGGTCTCAGCAGCACGTGTATGACCTCTGGTTTTCCATTCCCATACTATCACCTCTTTCCCCCAAGAAATGACTGTCCACAACACACCCTCCTCCCACCTTCCACTAGAACACTCTGGGGCGAAAATGAGAATCCAATATTTATACCCCTGTCTGTAAATGTCTGTGGTTGGTACTGTGAACAGAATAATAACAAAATGCTGCTACCAACAGAGCAGTGATGGGACAGCCATACCTGAGGCAGCATGGTCTAAACCACAGTGTGGGTATGGAGCATGGAAATGGCACCTTGGACTTGGAAATACTTGGTTTAAAACATAATGGATGGCACATAGAGGCTACATTCTCCTGCTCAGCAGTCAACTAGCATCATGCAAGTGATGGGGTTCTGCACAGGGAGGACAAAACCTCTGTTGGAGTACAAAGACCACAAAGATGATTTATGGAACACCTCTCCTATGAGGAAAGGCAGAGGGCATTGGTTGCCTGGGAAAAAAGAAGGCTTCAAAGTGATCTTATAGTAGCCTTCCAGAGCATTAGAGGGGTCTACAAGAAAGCTGGAAATGGACTTTTTCCAAGGACATGTAGAAATAGGACAAGAGGGGATGGCTTTAAACTAAAAGAGAGAAGATTTACATGGATGTAAGGAGGAAGTATTTTCTGTGAGCATAGTTTGGCACTGGCACAGGTTGCTCAGAGAAGCTGTGGATTCCCTATCCCTGAAGTGTTCAAGGCCAGCTTGCATGGGGTTTTGAGCAACCTGATCTAGTGGAAAATGTCCCAGTCTGTGGCTGGAGGATTGAAACAAGGTGATCTGCAATGTCTCTTCCAGCCCCAACCATTCTACGATTCTGTGATTTTAAAGTGTAGCTACTCTGAAAATGGTCACCAGTTTCCTCTCTGTTCCTTGTTTGCTAGGATAAAACATAGAACATCTTTGTCCATACTCACTTATCTTGTGGGGGTCAAAAGTACAGATATAAAATCTACACAGCTTTCTTGGCCTCAGTCTCAGAAGCATTAGTACAGAGAGCAAAGGAAATTACTCCTAGTTGAGAAGTGGGAACAGATTCCTATGTTCCTCTTCTGCTATCATATATAGGGAAAAGTACATTTTGGTTCCTGGACCAGTGACTTCCCAGGAGCTTATAATAATTAAAAACAATCGCTTTCAGAGAAAAGAAATCCAAAAGCCTATAAATATTTATGTCAGAGTCAAAGCCACAGAAAGATGAGTATGAAAGAAGTAAGTAAAAAAAAAAGGCTAGTACAATGGCTGGCATGTGAGG
This sequence comes from Anthoscopus minutus, assembly GCA_013399455.1. Lineage (NCBI taxonomy): Eukaryota > Metazoa > Chordata > Aves > Passeriformes > Paridae > Anthoscopus > Anthoscopus minutus. The sequence goes on along the minus strand of VWYI01037798.1, from coordinate 7,089 downwards.
CTGACTGAATTCCATACTGCACACAACCCCAGTATGAGGATTCTGCAATAGGAAAAGGTGATGCCACAGAAGACTTTTGGAGAGATACCCACAGAAAGAAGAGACCTTCTTGCTTTCTGTGTGTACAAAAAAATCTAGGTTATGCTTTTTCCACCTTCCCTGGATGGGAGAAGAGCCTCCCTGTGCCAAAGGTTCAAACAATACATGGCTGTTGGTGCAGAAAGAAAGCACTGTTCTCAGGATGTCTACTCTGTTTTGCTGCAGGACTGTAACACTCTGTGTTTTATTGGATACCAATAAACTTATTTTAAAGGTATTTAAGTCACAGGAGAGGAGACAACAGTCACTCTTGACTTTCCACACATCTTCCCTATTCATATTCTTCTAATTATGACAACATTCAGCTTTCTTTTCCACCTAAAGAAGATGTGCAGCTTACTCAAGTGGCTGCAATTTCACTGATTTAAAGTCTTTACAGCCGTACTTTGTATAAACCTTAAAAGGACTCCAGCTCACTTTCAATGTTCAGGGATAGGAGAGGGACACAGCAATATAGCCCTGAGGTAGGCACTTCCAATGCATATTTTAATTTTACTAATGACATATGCTGCTCATAAAAAGGAATAAAATTCCACAGTTTTGAATAAATGGCGGGGATTTTCCTTCCTGAAGACACAGAAGAATTTTCAAAATTATATCTAATAAATATAATATTACAAATAGAATAAATATTATATCTAATAATTACAGGGTCTATAAAGGTGTGTAAAATAAAATCTTCTTCAGCAAAAAAGAAACATTAAGAAAATTAATGTCCTATGTGACTAAACCAGTGTAGAGACACGCACATGATGCATCTCATATTTGCTGTTGTTTGTAAGTATACATATACAAAACACATTTTGGATACTCCATACAGTTTGAAAGAGTAACATATCTTAAAATATTCTAGATACAGTCTGCTTCCCAGACATTTCTGAACAATAAAGCAGTACAAATAAGCCTAGCTCAAAAAATGCTTTCTTAATATCTGTGGAAGATTTCACATAGTGATTAGAAAGGAATTCTCATCCCCTGCATCTTCATTAGTCATGGAGTTTTGAGACTCCCACACTGTGTGCAACCCTGTGTTGCAGAGATTTTCTTCAGCCTACACAGAGGATTCAGAAAGAGGAAAAGGAAGAGTTTCTGTGTCTTTTGGTTAAGAAATATACAATAGACAGGAAAGATCTCAGGCACCATATTGGTCTTGAATTCTTTAGGCCTTATTCCCAATCCCCTCACTTGTCTATATTTTCAGAGAAGTACTATGGTAGCCTAAAACTTTTGCAAGAAGATACATACTTACCTTGAGCAACCCTCTAACCAAAAGCCATTTCCTGGAATGCACTGGAAGTCAAGGAGCCAATGTGGCATGTGCTCAGGAAGACTGGTGAGCTGAAGAAAGCTGGACTGGATGCAGAGGTATAAAAACCACATGAGAGGAAGAGGAAACTGAGCAGCTGTGAGGGCAGTCACGGACCTGCCACACTTGCCAGGACAGGCTGCATATGTGTGTCCTCCCCTCCTAAACACAGGCTGAAGGACATCTGAGAAACCCCTGTACGCCTAAAGGAACAAAGCATCTTTCTTTCATTGTGAGCTAAATGATACAGAGGGAGGTCCCAGAGGAACAGAAGAATGGTAGTTGAAGGCAGAGAAGTATTTGAGCATGTGTAACTCAAGGTCATATGAATGCTTGTCACATCATGTCCTGAAATCAAACGATATTTTGTTGTCCAATTACTCCATTCGTACCTGAAGGTTCCTTGAGTTTGCTGTATTCATTCAGCAAATTTTTGCTTTTGTGCTTCTTTTACAGTTCATTTTTTCCCACTCACTGCTTCATTTCAGAAATGAGGAAGGAGAGAGAAGGGAGATAAAAGCAAAAAAGCCTATCTGAAAAATGCATTCTGTGATCAATCAAATCTGAGCAGGAAGCCTTCAGGAAGCGGGGCAGATTGGAAAGTGAGGATTGTCTCTTATGAATCACACATCAAATCTCATAAAGACAGACAGACAAAGGCTGCATCTGCTCCACTGTCATTGTGTTTCTTGGGTGTAAATGCAGAGAAAAATGTTCAGGCTGGCTGAGTCACACTCTTCTGCAGGAAGAATCACCGAGAAAAGGACATTGTGACAATGTGGATACACATCCTTCATAATTTTGAGTGTCATAAGGGCAAGATAGCCATGCTGAAGATCTCAACTCAACAATCAGAGGCCTTCACAAACTATTATGCCACAATTTTGAAAGGGGTAGGAAGCATGACAGTAACTCAGTTACATCTGCTATTTCCTGGCCTCCCTCATCCTCATTGTTGTATACTTTGTCCAAGTAATTAAGAAGGAAGAAGTCAAGACCAAGTGGTTGATTTGACTGCTTCTAGATGCACAGATAATTGTTCAGAAATATCTAAGCATAAAGAATACATCAAATACATTTTTTTTTCTGTACTGTACTTCAGCCTTGTTTCATTCCCATGTCCAGAATGGCCTGGATGTTTCCTAGATCTCCCTTCAGAGAAGAACTTTTCCTCATAAGAACAGGCTGTTCAGAAATAGCAGAACAAAAGCCCACCATATTCAGGTTTACTAGAGGCTGTTTTAGATCCTTTCTAAAGGAGCAGGTCTCTATCCCAAAAGCTCAAAATATGAAAGCACAGCATCAAGGTGGCTCCTCTCAGACTATGAAGAAAGAAACATGCTGGCATTATTTCAAAATAATGTCTCAGTCTTGAATTTCTTTAAGGCTTAACTATGTAATTTTTTCATCAGTAAATTAAACCTTTTCTTATCACTTCACCCTTCCTGGCAACTGTTTACATGCAGCACACAACATCACTGATAAAAGAACAGAACAGTTCCTGGAACAAAAATTTTCAGTGCATTCTCTCCTGAAAACCCTGGAGTATTTATTGCCCTTACATTCAGCAGGGAGGAATCAAGCTGCAAGAGAACGAGCTGTCCATGTAATGCTTCTCCTTAATGTTTTATTGGCTAGAATGAAATTCCCCATTTTTCCTTCTCCCTTCCTCATCACTCAACACAGCTTCTTAGGAGCCAAATCACTTAATCCAGCAAACTCATACCATCCCTAACACCTCCTCCTTTATCTTCACACATTTAAACCTTCACCTTCATATTACCTCATGAGAACAATTTTTAAAATTTTACTACAGGTTTTGAGAATGATGAAACAAAGTTGCCATCAGGTTTTGTTCCTACAGACTCTTAAATCTTTCAGGCCTTTCCCTTTCAAATGTTGATTTTATATTGTGGATTTAAAAGCATTTTATTTTTGCTCTCCTATTAACATCATCAATGCACAGACCCAAGGAAACCTTCACTGGCTTCATTGCAGCTCTGTAGCTGTTTGTATTTACCCTTAATGAAGTCAAATTTCTGGATCATATACTTCATAACTTGTTGGTCAGGAAGATGCGTAGCAGTTTCCATGGAAGATTTTTCTACCATCTTCTTGCTTCTCTAGAAGCAAAAGATGCATGTACAACTAAAATAGAAATTCAGTGCATTTCAAAAAGCCTTGAAAGTGCAACTTGTGCTTTCCTGACTAATTATGAGATAAGACAGTCTTGTAATGTGTGCTGAACAACTGATGGCTATCAGAATTGTTAAGACAATTTTTATCTTTGTTCCCAGGACTACTGAACTAAATAAACTGTTTCAGTTGTGAGAAGGAAGAGAGAAAGAGGGAAAATAGAGAATAGTAGGGTAAGATTTTTCACTGACAGTTTCTTTACATAACTAACAAGACAAAAAAAGATGAAAGGTGTTGCCATTAAGAATTAGAATGAGTGGGTTTCTTGGCAGAATCAAAGAAAAAAATATTAATGTGCTGACCAATAAAATCTATAAGTAACAGTCAAATCACAATAAACTTCATTTGCCAAAGTAGTAATAGATGTAGATGGCAAAAACAATCCATGCTTTTTGATTTTTGACATCCCTCTCTTTAACCAAGATCATGCTGCCCTTCATCTTTTCCATGGTTAAGGAATCTAATTTGAGAGTCACAATGGTTACAAAGTAACTGGAAATTCCTGAGAAACATAAATATAAAACAATGATTTACATTTTCCTAGAAGGAAAAACTTACAATGAATCTGACCAAAGAAAGCAAGTAAGGAGATGATTTTAAATTGCATGTGACTGCAATGAAAGAAAACCATCCTTAATTGAGCTATTATCTATGTCTTTAACACAGTGGTGCCTGTTTTTATTATAGTGTGTGGAAGCCTTTCCTTTACAAACCTGTTTTTAGGTATATGCAGCTCTGCTCGTAAACAGAATGAGAGCCCACTATAGATTTAATTCGTTTTCACTTGGTAAAAATACATTCCCTGAATTATTCTTTTTACTTTTTTCTCAAGGGCTGTGTTTTTGGCCATAGAGATCTGGGCTATAAGATGTAGCAAAGTCATCTGTCTTGCTTCAGCGTGCTATGTTAACGGTCAGAGAATGGCCTGCTGTCAGAAGCCTTTCTGAAGATGCCATTAGTCGAAAATTTCAGCTGCAGGTGCTTGCAGCTGCTCTAACCATTTGTGCATCCTTCTGATGGAAGCAAAGTCTGAAATGTAAGACTGGCAGTATTTTGAAGGCAAGTGCAATGTAATGAGGGTAATGTCACTATTGAGACAGACACATAACACACACACACTTGTGCACAGACAACAATGGCTTCTTCTTTATTATAAGGTGTTGTCACCTTAACAAAACATGATCTTAAGTCATTAGTTACATCAAAACAGCTCATTCTATTCATTGGAGAAAGCAATTGCTCATTGTATTTTATTGGTACAAAGCAATTAACGTCAATAATTAATTGGCAAGAGTTTACAACAGATTATTAAGGCATGTATGCTGCTCAGTAAGGCACGTATCCCCTAACTGCAAATATCCATTATGTATCTATTTTATCAGTTTCCATGCTAACGGCCTTGCTTTCTTCCTTGCTATGGATAAACTTATATTTTATCAATTTCTTCTGCTAACTCAGTTGCTTGGCCTGCAGACCAGCTGCTAAGCATGTCCACAGGGTAATTTGTTTGGAAAAGTAAGGATAGCCTATAATTTCACAGCGCATACTTTGTGAAAGGAAGAGCTGCATGCCTTAAGGTGCTACATATGATCAGCATGTTCCATTCTGAACACCTGGACATGTTTGCAAAATGCAGAACATGTCCCCATGCAAACTGAAAAGAAGGAGCCCACTGCTACAGGGTGAAGTGGGTTTCTTTGTGCAAGTCAGCACAAATCCCAAACCCCTGAGGTGGTTTTGAAGGTACGCCACTTCTAGACACAAGCTATTGCCAGAGTGTGTGTTGCCTGCTCCTCAGAGTGTGGAAATCTCAACACTTCATTCCCATACCTGTTTCTTTCATAAGACTCAAACCTTCTGACTGCAGGTCATGGGCTTAGCAGAGCTCATTTAAAGCTGCATTTTTCCCAGAGTCAGTAAAATAGGCTCTTTATCACACTGGGTCTAGTAACGTGGGCTTTTAGAATAGCTTTAGCTATAGGTGAGTCTGTAAATCACCTCCCTTAGAGTAGGCTGGAGGTTTTCTCTTGTCTGCTTGATGCTCAAGTGACTGGAGGTCAGAAAAAATTTTCCCTCCTATTCTTCATCCTAGTCACTCATATGCCTCAGGCAAGAACTGTGATGGGACTGGAAGCTGGTCATCAGAAGAGATTTAAAAGGATCAGGGTAATATGGGTTGCTGAAACACAGTAGCATGTGAAATTCATGGCTCTCTCTTGTTTCTTCCTAGTGATGCCTGTGAATGACTGATCAGTGACTGTTGTGATCCCATCTTCCTCTGCTTCCAACCCTGCGAAGTACCACTTAGGACATGAAGCTGTTCAATAGCAACCTCATCTAGACAGCAGTATTTATAAGGGATTGATTGTTATTTTACAGGACGGTTCAGAAAACTGTATTTTCTGAGTGCAGCCACCTCTCGTGTCATGGGTGGAGAAAAGTGATTACTCAGACATTCTGCGCTAAGTCAGCCCTCAACTGATAAAGAGATCATCCAAGAAGAATTTGAGAAGGCCAAGGGAGCAAAAACACTCCCACTGTGCTGTGGTCAGCATCAGAGAAACTCTTCCCGATAAACAGCTCCATCATATCCAGTAGCAACGATTTCCAATCAGAAAAAAGCAAGGGAAGAGGTTTGTACTGAGGATGGCGTCTAAATGCAGACAAGTCTATACCCTATGCAAAAAAGAGTTTCTCTCAGAATAGCTGTCATGCTGCAGAGAGGCCAGCTGCAGCAAGTGTCAGGAGCAGCACATCTTTATGTGTTGTTGGGGAAAAGCACATAAGACTGGAATAAGCTAAGCTTCAGAAGTTGTGTGTTTCAAGGACTTTTCTTTTTCCATTTTAAAACTTGTATTTCTTGATCACAGTGGCTTGCCCATTCTTCAGCCAGGCTATTGATCAGCCATCTCTAGTGTGAGAAGTAGTTTGTATGGGCCTGAGGATTTTTACACAACTGTGCAAACCATAAGCTGGTCATGTGTGATCTTTTGTCAGTCAATAAACAGATACTTGAAAAGTGTTCCTAATTCAGGGGAGAAACTCTTGACATCTTTGTTTTCACAAAAGATCTGTGAGGCAGGACAGTGCTGGTATAAAAGAAGTGTAGGCCTTAAGACTGGATGACGTCACAACTTCCTGTGCATCATTCAAGCAGTAAGGATTTCTTTATTTCTCACTAAATCTGTAAAGAATTATTAGCCAATATGATATGCTGCCCCCAAGTAATTGTCATAAATGAGGGTGCTTGAGATGGCCCAAAAAAAGAGAGAGCTGATTCCAGGTGGTGTGTCAAGGCCAAGGCCTAACAAGTATTTCTCAGATCACACTGCAGCCTGGAAAGGAGCAGGGGAGGGGAGATGCACCACCACAGTAATAAATATCAATATTAATAGTAAAAAAGTTCCCCCCTGAATAATAAATAAAAGCCTACACCTACACCTGTATACTGAGAACATACATGAGTCATGTCACCCAAATTTATATTT